>CM075979.1:76699754-76786774 GCA_038087875.1 Malacoraja senta
GTCGTGTGTTAGCAGACTAAACAGCAGGGGGCTTAGGACACAGCCTTGGGGCGAGCCAGTGCTCACGGCTATGGTTTTTGATGTCCTACTGCCCACCCTGACTGTCTGCTGCCGTTGCGATAGAAAGTTAAGGACCCAGTTACATGTGCCAGCATCAACCCCCAATAGCTCCAACTTCTCCACCAGCTGCTGCGGAATGATTGTATTAAAAGCAGAGCTGGTCTATGAAGAGGATCCTGGCATAAGTATTGGATCGTGTGGATATGCAAGGAATCGTGTGGATCTGCCCATCAAGTCTACTCTGCTATTCAATCACGGCTGATCTATTTCTCCCTTCTAACCCCATTCTCCTACCTTCTCCCCATAACCTCTAACACCTGTACTATCAAAAATCTATCTCTCTCTGACTTACAAATATCCACTGACTTGGCCTCTATAGTCTCCTGTGGCAAAGAATTCCACCGATTCACCATCCTCTGACTAAATAAATTTCTCCTCATCTCCTTCCTAAAAGAATGTTCTTTAATTCTGCATTAATAATCAGTTCTTATCAGCAATTGCACAGGAACAGCAAGGCACAGCAGATTATCAATGAGCTGGAACATCAATACATGGATAGGGCAGGTTTGGAGATATGGACCAAACCTGTAGGCAAGTTGGGCCGAAGGGGCTGTTTTTACACTGTATCATTCTATGACTCTATGAGACAAAATACTAAAAAGCAGTAATGAGAATAAATCCAGAAAAGAACAGGAACAAGGGCTTCAGCTCACAATGTCCGTGCCGAACATAATGCCAAGATAAATCCTCTGTCTGCACGTGATCTACATCCCTCCATTCCTTGCATATCCACATGATTAGGGACATTGAGGGGTAAAGTCCAGTGGGGACACCCATCAAACAAGAGAAGGAATATCACCTCAGAATGGAAAGGGTGCCAGGACAAGGGGTCACAGCTTAAGGATAAGGGGGAAATCCTTTAAAACTGAGATGAGAAGAATTTTTTTCACACAGAGAGTGGTGAATCTCTGGAACTCTCTGCCACAGAGGGTAGTCGAGGCCAGTTCATTGGCTATATTTAAGAGGGAGTTAGATGTGGCCCTTGTGGCTAAAGGGATCAGAGGGTATGGAGAGAAGGCAGGTACGGGATACTGAGTTGGATGATCAGCCATGATCATATTGAATGGCGGTGCAGGCTCGAAGGGCCGAATGGCCTACTCCTGCACCTAATTTCTATGTTTCTATGTTTCTATGTTAAGAATAGACACAAAATGCTGGAGTAACTCAGCAGGACAGGCAGCATCTCTGGAAAAAGGAACGAGGTGACGGTTCAGGTCGGGTTTACGAGAATGATCCCAGGAATGATTGGGTTAACGTATGATGTGTGTTTGACGGCACTGAGCCTATACTTGCTGGAGTTCAGAAGGATGAAGGGGATCTCATTAAAACTTACTGAATAGTGAGAGGCCTGGATAGAGCGGATGTGGAGAGGATGTTTCCACTAGTGGAAGACTTTGGGTCCAGGAGTACAAATATTTCCGAGTAGGCCAGATGTTCAACCATAGGAATTTCTGAATGGTTGGAGAGCAGATGATTGGAGTTTTATTGTAATTACATGGCATGCTTTGCTAATAATTATTTGTAAGTCACCGTTCAAAATGCAAAAGGGACAAATGCAAAGCACCATTCATCTGAAAGAAATGTGGGAGTGGGTGTGGAAGAGTATAGTACATTTATGTAGTGATACAGTGCACTTTGTACTCTATGGATGCAGATGTACTACCATGCTGTAGGTCAGGTTTAGTTTAGTTTAGTTTAGAGATACAGAGATACAGCGTTGAAACACTAACACTATCCCACACACTGGGGACAATGTACAATCTTTACTGAAGCCAATTCATCTGCAAACCTGTACGTCTTTGGAGTGTGGGAGGAAACCGGAGCACATGGGAAAACCCCACACGATCACGGGGAGAACGTACAAACTCCATACTGACAGCACCCATAGTCAGGATTGAACCCGGGTCTCTGGCGTTGTAAGGCAGCAACTCTACTGCCACGTGCTTCATGTGGTACCTCTTTGAAACAATAATACCAACTGGAAAACTCTAGCAAGTCTATTGCAGGAGCGTATAGAGTTGGTGTGTATATTGGTTAAGTGAATAAACCTGTAGATGTACTGTCCATATACTCAGCCTTAATGCATTTGCAAAGATATTCAAAAACGTTTCTACTTCCTCTATCTCTTTCATAACAAAAATGTCAGCATTGGCCTGATCTTAACTAAATGTTGCCAGGATTTAAAAAAAATAGAATTGAAAGCTTGGGAATCCCTGCAGAGTTGATGGCTTGGGACAGATCCAGGGTGTGAAATATTCTGTGTTGAAACATGTAGACAACAACTTGAGCCAAAATTATTAATGTTATTAAAGGCAGCAAAATGCAGCTGACAGATGATTCATAATGGGTGGAAAGATGACAATAATATATTCTATTGTTCATGACTAACTTATTATTTTCTGATTGTAACAAGTTCCATTATGAGGGGATTTTTAGATTGAATAGCAGAGCAGACACAAGGGGCCAAATGGCCAATGCCAGCTTTTATATCTTATGTTCTGATGAAAATGAGGACAGAAGCATTTAAATGTAAATTCACCAGGAGAGTTGAGAGTTTGAATAGGCATTGGGTAGTGTTTGGATATTGGAGAGTGTAGAGAAGGACTTTCCAATGTAAATTTATAGTTATAATAACCTAAGGGGGCAGTCATTTAAAACTGCAATTTTTCACCATCCACAAAACCACCTGTTTTTGTGTCATCTGCAAACTTGCTAATCATGCCATGTATGTTCTCATCCAAATCATATTAACTTGTTAATATGAGTATTGGAATCTTTTTCACGGTCGCTCAACAAATCAACTGTGAAACTGTAGAATTTATCGCCAGATGGGACTTTAATCTGGGCTTGGAAAAATGCTGCACATTGCCTTAATGCCCTATGCTCCAGTGAAAATCATGCCTAATGGTTGCTTTACTATTTGACATTGCCTCTCCCAAAAGGTGTGAGGGTGGGGCCTTTCCCAGACTTAGTTTAGTTTAGTTTAGAGATACAGCACGGAAACAGGCCTCTTGGCCCACCGAGTCCGCGCCAACCAGCGATTCCTGCCCATTAACACACTCCTACACACACTGGGGACAATTTACATTTATACCAAGCCAATTAACCTACAAACCTGTACGTCTTTGGAGTGTGAGTAGAAACCGAAGATTTCGGCGAAAACCCACGCGGTCACGTGGAGAATGTACAAATTCCGTACAGTCAGCACCCGTAGTCGGGATCGAACTCGGCTCCCTGGCGCTGGAAGCGCTGTAAGGCAGCAACTCTACCACTGCGCCACCGTGCCGCCCACTTGCCTTGATGTGCTCAGCTTAATTACAGTAGTCAGCTGGTTAGCATTGGGTTTCTGGTGAGCTGCATTTTTAGCAAATGCTAATCGCCTGCCTGGCCTTTAAAAATCAAGGCACATGACTTATCAAAGGTCAATTAAAAAAAACTGTTAAATGTCAATTGGCCCAAACAATGCAAGCTTGGGAAGAAAATCTCTTAAAACTCTTGACTCAAGATGTGCAGGAGAGAAACATTTCCAGTGAACCATTTTCCCCTGGCAACGAGAATGAAGCCAATGATTAATATCTGAGCCATGCCAATCTGTTGCGCAATGGCAGGTTCCAAGAGGACATCTCACATTGACTTCTCAAGCCCACCCACTCACAGGTTAAAATCCACCATGCAATCCCCACTTTTGAAAATGGAATCTAATGTAACAGAGCTGTGGTCTGCCAAGAACTGAGCAAACCCTTGAGAATATTAATTGGTTTTGATCGATGCTGAACATATGCTTTCTTTATTAACTGTAATTTTGTACAATGCATATGTAAATGCAATTCAGTTGATGGACACAGTGCTTGTGCTCTCATGACAAGTAACACATGGCCTGTCCATTCCAGGGCTCTAGAGTCTCCAATGGAACCACATCAGCATCAATTAACTTCAGACATTAGAGATACAGCGCAGAGAGAGTCCGCACCGACCAGCAATCACCCTGTACACAAACACAATCCTACACACTAGGGACAATGTTACAATTTTACCAAAGTTAATTAACCTACAAACCTCTACGTCTTTGGAGTGTAGGAGGAAATCGGAGCACCTGGAGGAACCCACATGATCACGGGGAGAACGTACAAAGTCCGTACTGACAGCACCCGTAGTCAGGATCAAACCTGGGTCCCTGATGTTGTAAGGCAGCAACTCTACTGCTGCACCATTGTGCCGTCCCTCGGGATGGTAAGTATGGTGGGAGCTGATGTTCTGACTTTCCAGCATAAAAACTCTTGTGGACTTCATGTTTTGAGTGCGATCTAGCAAATCGCAATGAGAGGGGGAACATCTCATGCAACAGTTACCTGCACTTCCTGCCTCTGACTGAAGAGGAAGCGTGGTATATTGCAGGAAAATGCCAAAAATTTTAATTTGGTTGCGGTCTCGAAGTTGCTGCCCAGCATTGTCTGCCATTTCTCGGACTATTCGATTGGAAATACCCCTTGGGGTTCAGCGTAGGATTGTGACAATGTAGACATTCCCTATTGCAGCATATCCTGGTTTGGGGACCACTTTCCCATTCAATTTAACAGATGCTACAATCAGGATTAATTAACGTAGAAAGTACTAATAAAAGTTGAATGATTTTAAATATTTGAGATTTTAATGTTTCAAGACATTTTAAGTTTTTTTTATTTTAAGTTTTTAATAGTTACTGATGTTTTTAAAGTTCCTGAATGTTAGAAACATTCAAAAAGTTTAATATCTTTGAAATGTCCTGATTAAACTGGAGGCACAACTCAACTATGCAAGTTTTATTTGGTGAGTGGGGCTTAAGTAGATTCTTCACCACCACGTATGTATATATATATATGTTGGAAGAGGACATTAAAGGAAAATGCATTATACTCTTCAAAGAAAAAGGAAGAGGTGCCACTCATCCCCTGGACTATACTTATCTCTCTCCCATCAGCATGAATACAGAGTAACTATTAAAACGCCAACTTTCTACTACCTTTCAAGAGTCAAGAGTCAAGAGAGTTTAGTCATGTGTCCCAGATAGGACAATGAAATTCTTCCTTGCTGCAGTACGATTTTAGGCATAAATACAGATCAGATCAGATCAGTGACCATATACCATAGAATAGGAAGATTAAATGAGAACTTACCAGTTTGAAGTTTGATCTTTATTTTATGAGGAGTTACGATGAGGGATTACGTGAAGAAGCCCGCCAGCCCGCATGCGTGTCAACCTTCAAAGCAGCTGTGTGAAATCACAGATAACAGTTGTTGAACTGAATATAGGAAGATTCGAGAGAACTAGAACCACCAGATGACATTTATGAGAAGAGGGTTGGGAGCGGAGGGCACGTAATCCCTCATCGTATTTCGCTTCTTCGTCCAGGTCCTTAACCTGTTTCGCAGATCTTCGGAAGATTCGGCGGCTGAACATTGCTGGCCCTGCACAATCCCGCAAATGTGGGGTTCAGGACAGGTCGGATGGCGTTCTTACGAAAACAGTTAATTTCAAAATGTGCGTTGCACATTAGCGCCAGGGCATCCTGTTGTACATCCGACAAGGGACCCCCATCCACAGACCTAGCAAACGCCGTAATGCCTGAAGCCAGCAAATTGAGGATTCTCTGGAGCTTCATCTCTTGGGCTTTGATGCCCCCTCCAATATATCCCCAGATAGAGTTGTTCACAGCCGGCACGTTAAGTGAAGCACAATTCCCAGGTGTGTGGTACTTCGCAGATGTTTCCACCATTACCTGTTCCTGCAGCTGGTGTGAAGTGAGGTAATTAATGCTTGCAGCGAGTTCCTCTTGTAGCGGCTCCCCTATTTGCGAGGGTATCGCAAATTTAGACGCTATGGCAGGCAATTCTTGTGCTTCACGCACATCGTGCACTCTGGTATGCTCCCCGGACATACCTCCAAACTCGGAGTCAGTCCAGAACTGACCCCGCACGCTACCCTCCTCAGAGAGGGAGACATTATGCAGCCCTGAACCAGGCGCTGCCGCGGGCCCCCGAGGAGACCCGCGCTGATATAACTCCGTTTCCGGAGCATATCATGATGGAGCATCCTTTCCATAAGGTGCTCCATCCGGGATAGGCGCCCGAAGACGCTACCCATTGTAGGAGGCGAACCCTCCTGGCCTGACTCGTCTGAGTCCACAGGCCTGTCAGACTTCTTCTTGGCTTTCCCCCCTTTCGAGGTCGCCAGGGTGCTTTCGACAGGCACCAAGTCTGAAGTCGCTGACCGCACCGTCAGCGACTCGGATGGCGAAATTGCCAGCTGCCGGCTACCCGCACTCCCGCGGTCCTCCGTAGCTGGTCTCCCCGTCTGGATTTCGCTCTGGATTTCTCCATGCTCAGTTCGCACTTGAAACTCTGTAATCAAGATTTTACCGAACAAAAAACTACCTCAGAATAAGTTTAACACTTACCTGTAGGGTTTTTAAACTTACTGCTGGAGGAGCGACGCGCCTCCCAGCCAGTCATGCGCAATGCGTTAGACGTATTGACGAGCATGCGGGCTGGCGGGCTTCTTCACGTAGTCACGTGACTCCGAAGTAAAATATATATATACACACATAAATACACAAATAAAGTGCAATAGTCTGTTATGGTTCATAGTTTGTTTGAAGTTGTGTTTAATAGTCTGACAGCTGTGGTAGTAGCTGTTCCTGAACATGGATGTTGCAGATTTCAGGCTTATGTGTTTAAATTAACTTCTATACTTATTTTCCTACAAGTTAACATTGGCCATACTTCAAGTAAGTTGCTGGCAGAATGATTGTGGTGGACTTGAGATGAAAGGTTTCAAGGAATTGCAAGTTCTTTCTTCTATAATTATCCTGCTTTCCAAATGCAAGCTTGGTGTCAGTTAGCCATTACTTCCTGTCTTATCTCGTTTCATAAATGTCAGCTTGTATCAGGTGGCAGCATTTCCATCTCTTAGTCAACAAGTGGTGGGTGTGAAAAATAAATCTCATTTAAAGATTTTGCATGCAGTGGCGGTGAGGCTTCGTGTTGGAATTGATGCTGTCTCAGTCGGTCTCCACTCTCTCACATCTGATTGTTGAATTGTTAATGTCTCGGCTATTGCTTGCAGTCCTGGATGAAGTGCCTTGTCTGAGTCACCAAAGGCTAGTGTGGTTTAATGCATAATCAAGAGTCCTACTGTGTAGAAACATAGAAACATAGGAAGGAACTACAGATGCTGGTTTATACTGAAGATAAACACAAAATGCTGGAGTAACTCAGCGGGACAGGCAGCATCTCTGGAGAGAAGGAATGGGTGACGTTTTGGGTTGAGACCCTTCTTCAGATTCTTAAGATTCACTCAGCAGGTCAAGAAGCATCAGTGGAGAGTGTAACATAGCTAACATTGCAGGTTGTGTAGGAAGGAATTGTAGATGCTGGTTTACACCGAAGATGGAGTAACTCAAAGGATCAGGCAGCATGGGAGATCATCCTTCTTGAATCGGAACCTTAATACAGAGCAAGTCTCCCTGTTCATCCAAGGTATCTGGTTAGGGATAGACCCTAATTGCCTTTGTCATAGAACATAGTCATCATCACATTTCTTTACGAAATCGGTGACAAATTGCTGAGTTGACTAGTCTGAAGAAGGGTCTCGACCTGAAACGTCACCTATTCCTTTTCTCCATAGATGCTGCCTGACCCGCTGAGTTACTCCAGCATTTTGTGTCTATCTTCGGTGCAAACCAGCATCTGCAGTTCCTTCCTACACAAACTGCAATGTTAGCTCAGTTTTCTCTTCCCACTGATGCTTCTTGACCTGCTGAGTGTTTCTAGTGGTTTGCATGTTTTTAGACTTCCAGCACCTGCAGTTTCTTCTCCCTTTCAACAGCAATGTGCCTGCCTTCAGTGTGCCCTCCTAGCTTGGACAATAATAATAATAATAATAATAATAATAATAATAATAATAATAATAATAATAATAATAATAATAATAATAATAATAATACACTTTATTGTCATTGTAAATACATACAACAAAATTTCAATTGCATGAATTGTTCGAAACCTAGCCTCAGTTAAGAGTAATCGTTCGCATATGCTTCCAAGATGGCGCCCAACCCAAGCAACTTTTTACGTGCTAGCCACAGAAGCAGATCTACAGTCACATATTACAATCGCTCCACACTTAAATCACTACACCTGCAGCAACATTTCTTACTTTAACTATGATCTTCTTAAATGCCTCTCAGGTCTGTCCTTACTTCGACTTCTGGCACGAGAAGACCTACCGCATTGACTTCTGGTGCAATGAGGACCCGACCAACGAGGCCAAGCGCGACAGACGAGACCCGCGACCTCAGGCAACTGAATCATCCCACCACAACCAGAGAGCAGTGCTGAACTACTATCTGTCCCATTGGTGACCCTCGGACTATCCTTGATCGGACTTTGCTGGCTTTACCTTACACCAAACGTTATTCCCTTAATGGCACGATTGTAATCATGTATTATCTTTCTGCTGATTGGGTAGCATGCAACAAAAGCTTTTCACACTGTATCTCGGTACACGTGACTATAAACTAAACCAAACTAAACATTAACAAACAATCTTCATGCGCTTAACATGAGGAAGACACAGAGTGAGTGGCTTGCGTTCAGTCTGAGAGTGTGCTCCTGTCTTAAATCAACCCAGCAGAAGAAGTGAGAGACGGACCCTGGGTCTTTGCAAATCTGTTTGCCAGGGTAACCTGTTCTGGCAAGGTTTGCTGCCTCGTTCCTGCTAATTGACTGCTGTGAGTTCTCAGCATTATTTTGTTGTGTTTGTTTGATCTTTTCACCGCGTCTTCCTCGTCGGCTCATTCTCAGGAGGGACACATTTGGAGGAAGTTGGCTTGTTTTCAGTTGCCTGCAGCTGTAATCTGCTCGATGCATCATCCAATTTGTCTTGACTTTGCCAGAGATATCAGATCTGACGATGATTCCAATACACACAGATTAATGCAATCATAACAACCTAAATGGATGTTGCAATGGAAAATACCTCCAGGGAGGTTGTACGTTGCCATTAGTCAATAGTAATTTCCTCAGACTGAACATCTGCGGAAACATTCTGAGTCAACCTCACCGTCAACCTGTTCTGCAGTATAATCCCCTCAACCTGGAACATTTTAATCAAACTTCACAGCGCCTCCCTCGATGGGAGGAAACTTCTGGGTTGCTTCTAAAATCCAAACTTCAAACAAAGGTATAAATAATGACATAAAATCTTTCAGTCTTCTTCCAATCATAGTCACAGAGAGATACAGCATGGAAACAGGATCTTCATTCTACCCGAGTCCGCATTGACCATCGATCACCCTTTATACTAATCATACATTCATTTCTTTCTTTTTTTGTCTTCTCAAATTTCCAGAGCACCTGGAGTCAAAATAACTTTCTAATTATCAGTCTGAAACAACTCTAGTTCCTAGCCTGTTTCCTCCATTATAACACAATTTTCTATAACAGGAGCTTTCTTTGGAATGAAACTATCACATTACAGCAGAACTATCTGTATTGGAAAACCCTTGTCCTCCTCCCCGTAGTGTCAAAATAAGTTCCAGTACTGTTTTAGCAACCAGCTAGTGATACGACTACATTAGTTCAGAGAAACAAGCCAGGATCATTGGAGTATGTGAGGCTGGAGCCCTGCTAAAGACTCAGCATTGCAGGTGGATTGTCAATTGGGGCTCCCTGTGAGAAGCCAAGACAACACAAATGAGTGTACTTTAGTTTACTTTAGAGATACAGCATGTAAACTAGCCTTTCGGCCCACCGAATTCACGTTGACCAGCGATCCCCACACATTAACACTATCCAATACACTAGAGACAATTTACATTTTTTACCGAAGCCAATTAACCTACAAACCTGTACATCCTTAGAGTGTGGGAGGAAACCGGAGTATCCGAGGAAACCCCACGCGGTCATGGGGAGAACTTACAAAGTCCGCACAGACAACAGGCCCATATCCCTTTAAACCTATCTCATCCATGTACTTGTCCAAATGTTTCTTAAACATTTTGATCATCCCTGCCTGAATTCCCTCCACCACCAGCTTGTTCCATACACCTACCACCCTTTGTGTAAAACATTTACCCCTCAGGTTCCCATTAAATCTCTCCCCCATCACCTTAAACCTATGTCTTCTGTTCCTCGATTCCCTTACTCTGTGCAAAGGACTCGTTCCATTTGCCTAATCTATTCCTCTCGTGATTTTGAACACCTCTATAAAATCACTCCTCACCCTCCTGTGCTCCAAGGAATAAAGTCCAAGCCTGCTCAACCTTTCCTTGTAGCTCAGTCCTGGCAACAACCTGGTAAATCTTCTCTGAACCTTTTCAAAGCTTGACAACATCTTTCCTATAACATGATGACCAAAGCTGAACACAATACTCTAAATGTGGCCTCACCAATCTAAATAACTGTAACATGACCTTTCAACTTCTATACTCAATACTCTGACTGATGAGGCCAATCGGTCAAAGCCTTCTTGACCATCCTATCCACCTGTGATGCCACTTTCAAGGAACTATGAACCTGAACTCCTAGATCCGCCTGCTCAGAGCTCTACCATTCGCCGCGTAGGTTCGGCCCATGTTAGACTTCTGAAAATACTACACCTCACATTTCTCTGTACTAAATTCCATTAACTATTTCTCAGCCCACTTGGCTAATTGATCAAGATCCTGCATGGACAACCATCTTCAATATATACAAAACCACCCACTTTTGTATCATCTGCAAACTTGCTAATCATGCCATCCAAATCATTGATATAGATGTCAAACATCAATGCGCCCAACAACGAACCCTGAGGAAACACCACTAGTTACAAACCTCCAATCTGAAAAACGTACTTCCACCATCCCCATCTGCTTCCTTTCCCGAAGCCAATTTTCTATCCATTCAGCAATGCGATCTAACCTTCCAGAGCAGCCTACCATGTGGGGATGGGACACCACCTGGGATACACTTGATCCTAGCTGCCTGTACCTGACCCATGTCTCCTTCTTTTTCCTGACCAGAGCCCCAATTTCTCTTGTCACCCAGGCTTCCTTACTCCCACTGTTTGCATTCTTTTTTCTTTTAAATCATTTAAGGAAGTTTTAATAAATATAAAAAATGTTGGAAACACCTAGAAGGTCAGATGGCATCTGCGGAAAGACAAACCGAGTTAACGGTAACAAGCCAGGGAGCCTTCATCAGAATCATATTTTCTCACTTTGCCAGCTCTTCGTACTGAAATGTTATCTGTCTTGCTTCACAGAAGCTGTTTGATCCACTGGCTGTTTCTAGCATTTTCAGTTTTTACTTCAGATTTCCAGCATCTACATTTGTTTGATCTTCAAGTGAAATTTCACCGTTCCTCTCACAACTTGTTCCGATAGCCATACGTGGAGTTTATATTTATGCACCCAGCTTTGACACATTCAACAGCATGTAGCACATACACAGACAGCGTAGACAAAGTACAGTTTGCCAAGATACATCAACAGCTTTCAAGTTAGCCCAAACATACAATACATCTTCCGGTCAGGAACGAAAGCTGCTTCTTTTACTGCTTTGCCACAATATTTGCAGAAAAACTAGCTTACAAATTTCAAAAGGTGAAATCTATTTTAGTTTTTTTTAAGGATTTTGTTTGTCCTTGTGAGAGTGTGTGTGTGTGTGTGTCTAAAACAAAAGGGACTTCAGTAGAAAAGTAGATCAGGTGGGATATGTAGCAAGCAAAAGATAGACACAAAATGCTGGAGTAACTCAGCGGGACAGGCAGCATCTCTGGAGAGAAGGAAAGGGTGACGTTTCGGGTCGAGACCATTCTTCAACTATTTCTTCTATCCAGAGATGCTGCCTGTCCCGCTGAGTTACTCCAGCATTTTGTGTCTATCTTTGGTTTAAACCAGCATCTGCAGTTCCTTCCTACATATGTAGCAAGCAGTTGGCTTGCCTAGTGACATAAGTCAGAGAAAGAAGAGAGAAAAACAACATGACAACTTGGACAGGCAGTTTACATGCTGTACCTTCTTTCAGTTTCCAATTATAAATGAACTATGTCTTAAAGGAACACCTTTAGCTAAGAGGAAAATAAGGGAGAAATATTTTTCCACATTGCAATTTGAGTTCAAAACTAATTACAGTAGTTGCTTTTTAAAGCAAATAAAAGGCTCATTGGGTAATTATTACTTCTGCTTCCATGAAAGCAAATGCAATATTTTAATTATTGGTAACCAACAAAACACAGATGGTGGAAGGCTGAAAGTAAAATGCTGAAGTGTCTGTGTGAGGACATAGGTTTAAGGTGAAGGGGAAAAGATTTAATAGGAATCTGAGGAGTAACTTTTTCACACAAAGGGTGGTGGGTGTATGGATCAA
Organism: Malacoraja senta; assembly: GCA_038087875.1. NCBI lineage: Eukaryota > Metazoa > Chordata > Chondrichthyes > Rajiformes > Rajidae > Malacoraja > Malacoraja senta. Next base: position 76,712,265 of record CM075979.1, read on the forward strand.
GCTGCCAGAGGACGTAGTTGAGGCTGGGACTATCCCTACATTTAAGAAACAGTTAGACAGATACATGGATAGGACAGGTTTGGAGGGATATGGACCAAAAGCGGGCAGGTGGCACTAGTGCAGCTGGGACAGGTTGGCCGGTGTGGGCCTGTTTCCACGCTGTATCATTCTATGACTCTATGACTCCATGTGTTGTTTCTGACAAAGGGTCTGCGATCTGAAGCATTCACTTTGTTTCTCTCTGCACAGATGCTGCCTGCCTTACTGTGTGTTTCCAGCATTGTTTTTAGTTACTGTGATCTATGAAACATGGAAAGTGGCATGTGCAGATAGACAGAGGAAGGAGAGGGAAAGAGATAGATGTAGTATTATATATCTTGGAACAAACTGGAAAATTCCAAGCATTATATTTACAGAAACGTCTCATCAAGTTATATAAATATGAAGGTTTGCATGCTGCATTTCCAGTGCTTTTGATGATCAGTAACCCTCCAATGAGTCAAACACTGCACTCCTGACTAACCAATTTCTAAATGAACTGCTTCTATGCTTTGAACCCTGTATGGATTCAGAACTAAAATATACATAATATATGTGTGTACATGCATATGTTAACATATACTGTTATCAAGGATGAGTAGAGTCAAGGTAGACAAAAATGCTGGAGAAACTCAGCGGGTGAGGCAGCATCTATGGAGCGAAGGAAATAGACAACGTTTCAGGTCGAAACCCTTCTTCAGAGTCTTCTTAGTAGAGTCAAGAGTGTTTTATTGTCATATGTCCCATATACAGCAACGAAATTATTACTTGCAGCAGCACATAGAATATGTAAACATAGTACACTGTAAATAATATAATAAAGGAGAAAAAAAAAGTTCAGCATCTGTCTATATACCTACAGTATACTAAGTAACGGAATCAAAGGATATGGGGAAAAAGCAGGAACTGATGATTCTGGATGATCAGACATAATCATATTGAATGGCGGTGCTGGCTCAAAGGGCCAAATGGCCTACTCCTGCACCTATTTTCTACGTTTCTATGTTTCTATACACACACATATATATATATATATATATATATATATATATATATATATATACATACGCACGCATACATATATATGATTAATACGGGTGTCAGAAGTTATGGGGAGAAGGCAGGAGAATGGAGTTAGGAGGGAGAGATACTGCAGCCATGATTGAATGGTGGAGTAGACTTGATGGGCTGAATGGCCTAATTCTACTCCTATTCCTTATGACCTTATATATATATATATATATATATATATATATATATATATATATATATATACACACATACACATAAAAATAAAAAATAAAAAATAAAAATAATAGTGTAAAAAGACAAAACCCATGCCCCCAAGTCTATGTGTTTCAGAGCTTATTTGGAGGTTGTAGTGTTTAATAGCATGGTGTCTGTAGGGAAGAAGCTGTTCCTGAACCTGGACGTTATAGTTTTCAGGCTCCTGCACCTTCTTCCCGATGGCAGGGAAGTAGCTAGAATCTTGCAATGGGTTCACATGGTACCTTCGGTTGAATTTAAGTGGTGTTTAACATATTTTAGCATGGTAAATCAATGACCATAGTGTTATTTTATGGAGGCTCTAACACCCCGCTCCCAGTGGTTATTTGAGAAAAATATCACACTGCGAGAAATGCCATGAGAGATCAGTTTGTATTTTTAAATATTTAGAGCAGCATTGAAACATGGCAACGTGGGCTTGCATTGTGATGAATTATTAACTTTGGTATAAATTGATTTCTGTTCACAGGGCAGTGAGTTGTCGGGCTGACGGAGGAGCAGAAAAGAGAGCCGATTTCACATCAAAAATAACAAATGTCGCATTTAAGTTACCCCTTTCACTGCCTGTGGGCATCCAGATGCTGTCCAGTGTCAGTCCTTTTGCAGTGGCGTTTGATATTGCACTGCAGGGAATGCGCCAGCAGCAAAGTAATTGAAACCAGGAATTAGCTGGAGGATGTGCATCGGTCCCAGGGGGAAATCTCTGAACATCTCCGTGGAATTGTTTTGACCACCTGTGAGTTGTGTGGCAGTGGCGCAGTGGGCAAAGCTGCTGCTGCACAGCTCCAGTGAGGCGGTTCTGATTATGACCTTACAGGGTCTGATTCTGTCTGTCTGGCACCTGCATATTCTCCCTCGTACCGTGCTCTGGTTTCCAGACGCTTACCAAAGACATGCGGGTTGGTTAATTGGCCACTGTTATTTACCCTTGGTATGGGTAGTTGGCAGAAGAATGAGGAGAGCGTTGATGAACATGCGAGAGAGAATAGGTCTGTCACTGTATAACACTGGGGTACAGTACTGGTGCGGATGCGTCTGTGCCTGTATAACACTTGGATACAGTACTGGTGTGGATGGGTCTATCTCTGTATAACACTAGAGAACAGCACTGGTGTGGATGGGGCTGTGCCTGTATAACACTGGAATACAGTACTGGTGTGGATGCGTCTATCTCTGTATAACACTAGAGAACAGTACAGGGGGGCTGTTTGTCACTTTATACCACTGGGGTACAGTACTGGTGTGGATGGGTCTATCTCTGTAAAACACTAGTGAGCAGTACAGGGGGGCTGTTTGTCACTTTATACCACTGGGGTACAGTACTAGTTGGGACACATCTGTCACTGTATAACACTGGAGAACAGTACTGGGGGGCTTTTTATCAATGTACACCACTGGCATACAGTACTGGTGGGGACAGTCTGCCTTTGCGTATCCACTGGGGTACAGTACATGGGGATAGATCTGTCACGGTATAATACTGGGATACAGTACTTGTGTGGGTTGGTCTGTCACTGTATACCACTGGGGTACAGTACTGGGAAGGACAGATCTGTGATGGTATAACACTCACATTCAACACTGGTGGAAGTGGTACGCCCTATATAACACTGCAGTAAATTACTGGTGACCTGTCCTGTACGGGGTGCAGTGCCGGTGTCACTGGTCATTTATCTCATTGCCCTTCACCAGATCTGATAAGTTCAAAACAGTTTGCATGTTTACTGCTGTGAGATCAGTCATAGAACTTAAACACATGAGTAAAGCTTTGAAGTTGAGATTTGATGAAGCACTTTGATGATGTAATTAGAACAGTAAAAACAGCAATACGGAGTTAATGAGATCCTGGGGAAGAATCAGTAATAACAGAGACAGTGACTAGAGAGCCTTGTCAGATATATCTGATGCATGATAAGTGATATCAAAGGATAGCAGATGGAATGGTTGCAGTTGAGGACCCTATCAAGTGTGACGCAATTCTTCAGTTGTAAGAAAACATAACGGAAGTACTTTAGTTTAGTTTAGCGATCCCCGTACATTAACACTATCCTACACACACTAGGGACAATTTACACATACACCAAGCAAATTAACCTACAAACCTGTACGTCTTTGGAGTGTGGGAGGAAACCGAAGATCGAGGAGAAAACCCACGCGGTCACGGGGAGAACGTACAAACTCTGGCGCCGCAAGCGCTGTAAGGCAGCAACACTATCATTGCGCCAGACACCTGGGTTCGATCCTGATTACAGGTACTGTCTGTACGGAGTTTGTACGTTCTCCCCGTGACCAGTGGGATTTCCCCAGATGCTCCGTTTCTTTCCACACTCCAAAGACGTGCAGGTTTGTAGGTTAATTGGCTTCAGTAAAAATTGTAAATTATCCCTAGTGTGTAATATAGTGCTAGTGTACGGGGATTGACGGTCGGCATGGACTCGGTGGGCCGAAGGGCCTGTTTCCATGCTGTATCTCCAAACTAAACTAAAAAGGTGGCAGCATCGGAACAGATACAACAGAGACAGAAAACCAGTGGGATGCGGGGGGATAGAATTGAGTCCTTGCATGAACTGGAGAGTGAGTGTGGGAGACAGCTGGCTTGCAGTGTTACAGGTTGATCACTAGAGCCAGGATGTTTAGGCACTAAAAAACTCTTAAATAGGCAGGCAAAAAGGCATAATAAAATTATAAAAAATGTACGAAAAAGGCATTTATTGAGAAAAAAAAGCATAAAAAGTCATTTATTTCCACCACCAAAATACCGTTAAAAATGATAATATAAAGGTATACTACATTAAATGACCAAAGTTGCCTGGTTGCACGTAATTACTAGCATTTAAAAAAAATTATCTGGTGTTAAACTATGCTGTCTGTCAGACAGAATATGCTTCAGTTGTGAAAAACTTCTTTCTACCCAGCTGAGATCACTGGTGCATACCCGAAACAAGCTACAGACCCTATATTCATGTTGATATCTTGTGCATTACAACTACCTTTGAGAACTTTAGCTATGTTTTATATTTCTTCAAGATCTTTATTAGCTAAAATCACTCTCTCACATTTTCCTTGTATGTCTTTACCTACATCGCCAAGAACTTTACAAATATCGTCAGTTACTTTGTTGAAAACCTGCAAGTTATTCACTAATGTTTCGCCACGTTCCTCAAGGGAAGTGATAGCTTGTGGGAAGTATGCAAAATTGGAAGCAATAAACACAAGATGCACAAAAAGTAGGGACTTTTTCTGCATGATTTCACTGACGATCCTGATTGCAGCAGATTGTTCTTCTTCAAAACAGTTGACGATTTCTTTTATCTTTTCAAAATGTGCAACATAGTAGAGTACAGCAGAGAGCCTTGTACCCCACCTAGTCAAAACGGGCAGAGGAAGTAGCGGAATCTCGGGTGCCATTTCCTTGAACAACTGGACACGTGACGGTACTTTGTGGAAGATTTTCTTGACATTGGAAACTAGGCGATTGACATTTGGAAACAAGCAACGTCTGTACTTGGCAATTCTATAAAGTCCTTGAGCTAAGCATGTCAAATGCAACATTTTGGGGAATAAAACTTTAAGTCATAAACAGAAGTACATTCTTGTGTTTTATACCTTTTGGCCAAAGTACAGCCATAGTGAAGATGTAAACAACTGGGCAATAGTTGAGCTGTTTGACTTCACCAATACTTCCGATGTCAACAAATACTCCTTTGATGGGTGACCTGTCTCCAGTTTACCGATGACCATATTGGCAACATATCTCCCCACAGCATCGGTTGTCTCGCCTATTAGGATCCATATTTTGTTGCATGCAACTTCATCTCTAATTTTCTGCACAACAATGTTGAAGTTGCTGTCAACATAATTTTTCCATAATGATGACTCACTTGGTAAAAAACCTCTGAGATTTGTTTTCCAATTTCCACAGTGGAATTCCAGCATCAATGAATGCCTTGCACAGTTCACTCAAACTCAGATTTGCGACTGGAGCCAGCAGAAAATGTATTGAGGAGATAAGCTTGGGTATTTTGCTTGGGTAGTGTACACCCCAGCAGTATCAACATTGACTTAGCTAATTTTAGATTGCCTTTGTCTTCTCCCTCCTCACCCTCCCTCTCCCCAGCTCTCCTTCTAGTCCTACTGTCTCCGCCGCTTCCTTTCTTTTTCCCGCCCCCCCATCAGTCTGAAGAAGGGTCTCAACCCGAAACATCGCCTATTCCTTCTCTCCATAGATTCCGCCTAACCCGCTGCGTTTCTCCAGCATTTTTTGTCTACCTTTGATTTTTCCAGCATCTGCAGTTCTTTCTTAAATTGATCTTGGAGAAAACGGAATCAGTGGGCAGCGGCACGAACGAATGAACGACCGACCGTGGCGCTCCGGATTTCGCCCCGGTAGTGAAAGTTTTCTTGTAAGTTATACTATGTTAACACGTTAATAATAACATTAATATTAATGTGTTAACATAGGAAACGTCATTGTAATCACGGTACAACTAGAGAAAATAGCACGACCTTTTAGCAAAATGGCAAAAAAAGGCTGATTTAGGCACTATTGTGAAAAAGGCATTATCCTGGTTAAATCATCAAAAAAAAGGCATGAAAAGGCACATGGCATTTATGGCAAAATTCTGGCTCTATTGATCACCAATCCTCTGAAATAAATGCAAAGAAGCTGAAGAATGGAAGGCTAGAGTTGTAGTTGTAGGGGAAGGCCAGTGGAAAATGGAGATTGGAAGCAAATTTAATGAATCTTTCCAGTTCAGGGCAAGAGCAGGATGCAGCACCAAATCAGTCACCAATCCATGAAAAAACCCAGCAATGGATGACTTGAGCAGGACTGGGTAGCAACATCAAGAGCCATGAGTGTTTTATTGTCATATGTCCCAAAACGGAACAATGAAGTTTTTACTTGCAGTAGCACCATGGGTGTGTAAACATACTACTCTGTAAACACCACAGTAAACAACACACACATATATTCAGTCTGAAGAAGGGTCTCGACCCGCAAAGTCGCGTATTCCGTTTCTCCAGAGATGCAGTCTGACCCGTTGAAATATTCAAGCTTTTTGTGTCTATCTTCGGTTTATACCAGCAGCTACAGTTCCTTCCTACAGAGGTAACAATCTGATGTACTTCAGAGGGAACCTGCCAGGTTTCTGGCCTATCCTTGTGAAAAGGGTGGCATGGTGGCATAGCGGTAGAGCTACTGCCTTACAGAGCCAGAGACCCGGTTCTATCCTGACTATGGGAGCTTGTCTGTGGGGATCCCTGTGACCTGTGTCGGTTTTCTCCGAGATCTTCAGTTTCCTCCCACACTCAAAAGGCATGCAGGTTTATAGGTTAATTGGCTTGGTATAATTGTAAATTGTCCTCAGTGTGCGTTGATAGTGTTAATGTTAGTGTGCGGGGGTTTGCTGGTCGGTGTGGACCTGGTGGGCCGAAGGGCCTGGTACAGCGCTGATTGCTAAACTAAGCTAAACTAAAAGTTGCAAACTGCTTTCACTGTCCCGTCACAGGAGTTTTCATTATGGGCTGTTTCTCTCTTGCGAGATAGGGAAGAAAATGGTCTCTGTGAAGGCAATTCCCGAAAAGATATAAAGGACCTGCTGCAGGAATCGGCTGCTTTGCAGAGGAATTGGCTGCTGTAATGACACGAATGTGGTGGCAATGACATGTAGCCTAGCACTGTTCCCGTGACAGGCTGCTGCCATTGTGGAATACTAAGTTCCTGATTTCAGTTGTTGCCATTTTGTTTGAAGTATCTTTTCAGTCTAGCTCCGTGAATATAACTCACAACTACAAAGTGATAAGGGAATAAGGGAAGTTTCAGCACTGGCGTTACGTGGCGGTCTATTCTAACAAAGGAGATGCACGAAACGCAGAGCCTAAAAACAAACTTGTTACCCTGGCTGCTTCCTCCACCTCCACTCTCCCACTAAGACATCCCGCTGAGCAATGGCTGCGGCCTAGGAATCTGGCCGGAGCTCGTTCGGCACAGAACCGCTGGAGGTGTCGACGGAAGGCTGGATGAAGGCTGGAAGGGAGGTGACCGATCCCCATGGCTGGGCCCTGTGTCGACGGAGCCCGCGGCAGGGATACTTTGTAGCTTTGTCAGCGCCCTTCATGTGGTGACTCTTTGCATACCTTGGCTATGGCCACGCAGCGGTAGCGTTGCTGCCTTACAGCGCCTGGAGACCCGGGGTCCATCCCGGCTATGGGTGCTGTCTGTATGGAACTTGTATGTTGTCCCCGTGACTCGCGTGGGTTTTCTCCCAGATCTTTGGTTTCCTCCCACACTCCAAAGGCGTACAGGTATGTAGGTAAATTGGCTTGGTATAAGTATACATTGTCCCTAGTGTGTGTAGGATAGTGTTAATGTGCGGGGATCGTTGGTCGGTGTGGTCTCAGTGGGCCGAAAGCCCATCAGGTCTAGGCCAATTCTCAGAGCAAGCCCATGGATCCTTAAGGTCCACTTATTTCCTTGTAATCCATCTCTTGGAACAGCCCATTAAAACCTCCATGTTTCATAGCATCTATCATTTAGAATGTACTAAAACTTCATATAGAACGGAAGAAAGATTATGCATAAAATTGTGACAGATCAAGATTTTAATAGACAAACACTAAAAATTTATAGTAGTGCTGCACATTCTGGTTGATTTTGAATGCATGTATATATATATATGACTGTTTTGTTGTTTCGGGACATCTATCTATCTATATTACTAAAAGTCTGATCTTGACCACTTCTGTATATTGATTTTAGAAAAAATGCTGCCACTTACGGCTGTGATTTTTGGCCATCTTACTCAGTCCCCCTCCGCTGCGCAGGGCAAGAGGATTTTTCCCATCGATGCAAATTAAAGAGTTATAAGTGTTGATGAGATTCTCTCTCCTGAAGGCCACGCCCCTTCCAGAGGGACTATAAAACCTGGAAGTGTTGAGTGCCTCAGTCAGTCTCTGCAAGATGGGGGAGCGAGAGGGTCACGTCTCTCAGTCTGAGCTGTGAATAACACGGAACATATGTCTACTAAACTGTGAGTGGTTTTACTGACCTGACAGTGCCCTTAATGTGGTTTGAAAATATAGTTTGGAAATGCTAAAGCTGTGTTGCCTTTGGTCTGGAAATGCTAAAGCTGTGTTGCATTTGGTTTGGAAATGCTAAAGTTGTGTTGCCTTTGGGAAATGCTAAAGCTGTGTTGCCTTTGGTTTGGAAATGCTAAAGCTGTGTTGCCTAATTAAAGTTGCCTTGCCTAATTAAAGTTCCCAATCCTAATTAAAGTTGCCTTGCCTAATTAAAGTTGCCTTGCCTTCTATATAATTAAAAGTCTAATCTTGACCACTTCCTGTTTGCTCTTTATATTGATTTGATAAAAAATGCTACCACGTACAGCTGTGATTTTTGGCTATCTTACTCAGAGTCCGCCTCCGCTCATCAGGTGCCGAGGACTTTTCCCATCGATGAAAAATAAACGAGTTATTAGTATTTAAAGAATGTTGAGATTCTCTCTCCTGTCAATCATGCCATGAAGGCCACGCCCCTCTGGTAGGGGGGGAGGGACTATAATACCCAGTAGTGTGGGCGTGGCTCAGTCTCTGCAAGATGGAGGAGGGAGAGGTCACGACTTGCTGTCTTTAGACGCCTTGCACCCTGCTTGAAATGGTATGAAAGTGCACTTGAATTTGGTGGCTTTGCACCCTGCTTGAAGTGGTATGAAACTGCATTTGAATTTGGTGGCCTTGCACCCTGCTTGAAATGGAATTTCAAGGAATAGCCATGTCAACTGCCAGCTAACCAGCCATGAGTGAGTGAGCTGCCAGCACAACAGGCTTGAGTGACTGAGCTGCCAGCCCAAGAATCCATTTGGCCCACAATGTCCACACTAGCCCTCTGGAAACCAGTCCCTTCAGCCCACAATACCTATACTAGTGCTCCAGAAAGCCCCCCCGCCCCACTGGCCACCAATATTGGAATTGGTGGAGAGGTGGAATATTGCATTGGGGGACCAGCCCTCCCGTGTAATGCTGGGACCCAACGGGTCCTACTTAGTCTAGTATATTACTAAAAGTTTCATCTTGTTTGTTTCTATATAATAATAATAATAATAATAATAATAGATTTTATTTATATAGCGCTTGTATGTGATCTGGGACCTACGGCAAAACGGTACAGGGTAGCACAAACATTTTTGCAACACCTTACTCACCTTTGTCCCGCGGTCATTCCATTTCGTTCAGAATGATCTTATATTTCACAAGTTATTCATAATTTTTAAGATAAAAAATTCAAGTTTAGGAAGAATTTAACAGCTTAGCTTGCAACAATGTTGCATTCAAAGTTGCAATCGAGGAACGTTCAGTCCTTCCAAGTTTTAACCTGAACAGGAGAGGGAGGGGGCAATTGCTATTGGGATCCAAATCCTTGCTGGCCCAGCTTGCAACAAAGTTGCAATCGAGCAACACTCAGTCCTTCCAGCAAGTTCTTAGCTCAACAGGAGAGGGACGGGGCAATTGCATTCTTTTTTAAAGTCCTCGAAGCAAGAGAAGGTGGAGGCAGTGCTGGGCATACGTCCCTGCACAGGTGGGGGCTATGGGTAACTGCTGGAATATGGGGGAACGGGTGAGTGGTGGAATATTATGTTGGGGAACGGGTTGTGTTGGGGGACCAGGCTTCCCGTGTGACAGGGACCCAACGGGTCAATGTTGGTCTAGTATATTACTAAAACTCTCATTTTGTTTGTGATTTTGTGTGCGTGCCCATTTGCACCTGGAACTACGCCAAAACGGTACACAATAGCGCTTCAATTTTGGACCACCTTACCCACAATTGTCATGTGGGGTGTTTTTATCAAGTTTCGTTCAGATTGACGGTATTTTTTTACAAGTTATTCACATTTTCAACTTTACAAATTTAACTTTTCGCTTGACTTCTCACTGTAAAAAATCCAAATCCAATTGCTGGCGCTGCCTGTTAAAATGTTGCAATTCCCAGGACACTGAGTCCTGGCAGCAAGTGCAATTGAATTTTTTTTCCTGGCAGCAAGTGCAATTGGATTTTTTTCATGTTTAAAAAGAGGGAGTGTGAATAACTGAGTTGGATGATCAGCCATGATCATATTGAATGGCGGTGCAGGCTCGAAGGACGAATGGCCTACCCCTGCACCTATTTTCTATGTTTCTAAGGAGAAATGAGCCGCCCCTGCGGAGTTAGGGGCTATGGGTAAATGGTGGATTATTGCATTGGGGGAACGGGCTGCGTTGGGGGACCAGGCCTCCCATGTGACGGGGTCCCAACAGGTCCCACTTTGTCTAGTAAGACAATAAAACCCTCTCAAGGGCCTGTCCCACGAGCATGCGATTGCATGCGGTAAGCGCGACCAAACCGGAAGCGGGGGCTGCGCGGAGGTCGAGTGATTCCGTACTGGGCCGGTTCCACCAGCATGCGACTGCATGCGGCGAGCGCGACCACACCGGAAGCGGGGGCCGCGCGGAGGTCGAGTGAGTGACGCGAAGTTCGAGCGAAGTCCGCGGGAAGTTCGCGCGTGACGTACGGCATCAAGACACTGCGTACGGCGTCAAGACACTGCGTACAGCATTGAGACGCTGCGCAAGCCCGTCGAGGCGGTGCGTATGGCGTCGAGGCGGCTGCGGGCCGGCAGGCCGTTGCTGCGCAGAATTTTTGAACAGTGTCAGTTTTTCGGAGCCCCGCGCGATGTCGGGACCAGCTCTGCACAACTCCACACGGCTCCGGCGATCAGTGGGACCGGCCCCGCGAGGCCGTACGACTCAAACGACCACGTTAGGTCGCGCTTGCCGCATGCAGTCGCATGCTCGTGGGACAAGCCCTTCAAACATTCCTGCATTGTGCAATCGATGGGACTTTAAAAAAACAACTGCTTTATTCCACCACAAATCTCTGATTGTAGCCAGTTCTCTCTTCACTCATCTCAGTTCCCAGCTTCCACCCTCCACCCTTTGTCCTGCTCCCTATTCCCTGCACCTCATGTTTTCTTTTCCTATATCTGCTGCCAGTTTTTCCTCCCTTAGTATTTTAGTTTAGTTTAGTTTAGAGATACAGTGAAGAAACAGGCCCTTCAGCCCACTGAGTCCACACCGACCTGCGATCCCCACACATTAACACTATCTTACATACACCAGGGACAATCTTACATTCAAGCCAATGAACCTGCAAACCTATACATCTTTGGAGTGTGAGAGGAAACCGAAGATTTCGGAGAAAACCCACGTGGTCACGGGGGTACAATCCCCGTGCAGACAGCACCCATAGTCGGGATTGAACCTGGGTCTCTGGCATTGTAAGCACTGTAAAGCAGTAACTCTACCGCTGCGCCACCGTGCTGCCTGAGCCTTTGCCAACAACTTTCATTCTCAATCTTAGAGAGACCTTTATCTCTCCACATCATTCTCATTTTCCTGCTTAACTTCCCAACACCCTGTTCCCCTTTGCAGATGTCCCATCAGTTCTGGGTCTCAATTCAGGACTCTCTGCCTGGCATCACGATGGGAGCATCCTCATCAGCTGGATTGCAATCGGTTCAAGAAATTCACTCATCGCCATCTTCTCAAGGCAACTAAGGATGGTCAATAAATGCTGACCTTGCCAACAATGCCCACTGACCAAGGAAGAATAAAACAAAAGCAAAATGTTAAATCTTCAAAGTAGACTCCGTCAGAAATGGTTCCCTGGTCTTCTTTAGACTTTACAGATACAGCGTGGAAATGGGCCTTTTGGCCCACCAAGTCCATGCCAACCAGCGATCACCCCATTCACTAAGGGACAATAATTTTTTTTACCAATGTCGAAACTACCAAATTACCAAAAACTACAAACCTGTACGTCTTTGGAGTGTGGGTGGAAACTGGAGCCGAGGACAAAGAGGAACTCGGCGTGGGGGGGAGGGCCACTGAGATCAAAGAGAGACCCGGAATGGGGGGGGGGGGGCCGGGGACTGAGATCAAAGAGGAACCCAGAGTGGGGGGAGGGGGGCATGGAGAATATAGAGGGACCCGGCATGGTGGGGGTCCCCTAGAGCAAAGAGGGTCTGGGTGTGAGTGGGGGGGGGACAAGGAGGAGGGACTATATTGAATACTTTTGTAACTTTGTACTTGCCTTTACGTGACGTCTCTTGCATACTTGTACTGTACGCAAACAAAGAATCTCTCTGTACCAAGTACACGTGACAATAACGTATCAATCAATCAATTAATCAAAGACATTTTATATCCAATTTCCTCCCACATCCTAAAGACATGCTAGTTGGTAAATTAATTATTCACTGCACGTTGCACCTAGTGTGTAGGTGAATTAGGGCTGTTGATCAAATATATGACAGGGAATATTACTGGGGGAGTGAGATTGTTTTCTGCACTGGCATAGACGGGAAGCATGCAAAAATGCAAATTGTTGTTAGATTTTCTCCACCACTGTAATATCATTTATTTCCCCTCTTTTTCCAGTTGCCTTTACTTAGCTTCCAACCCCACCAGGGAATATACAGCATCAATAACCAAACTGGACACGTTTAGCCGCAGAAGAATAATACACTTGTGAACTAATATGTTTCGGAGAAGCAAAGGGAAAATTGGAACTGAAAACCATCAGGTCAGTGTGATACAAATTGACATTCAACTATGCTTTAGGAATTTAGTCTCCATGCTTATTGCAGACGATTACAGCAGATTAAGATAATGTGAGCAGTGGAAATGAATAAAATCTTAACAATTAATATTACGTATCTCAAAATGGTCTTGATAGCTGAGAGACTGATGAATCCCCACTGATGCACCTTTGAATATTTCACAGCAACATCTGCAGAATCAGCAGATAAGCTCTTATGCAAATATTGTGCTCTCCCCAGTCTAATTAACAGGCCGCACCGTCTCAGAAGCCAGGAAGCCTGGCCACGTAGACTGTGTGTGAGGAATAAAACAATATGACATTGAGAGAGGATTTATGACTGGCAATAACCTGTGCCTTAATGAGCAGGAAAATGGCATGCTGTTTCTTTTCAAAGGGGGAATAAACAGCTTTTATGTCTGCCTCACTGAAATAATAACTACAATTTTTCTTTAATGACTGTTCTTTTGTGTAATTATTTTTTATTGTCTTCAAGGAGGGCATGGACAGTGCCTGGAATCAGAATTTATCCCGCTTCAGTCAGCCGCAGGTAACATCAAGCAATTCCAGATCACATAAGCATAGCTTAGATGTACACTCAATGATTTTTGCATTAGTATCACTTACGAGTTTTAGGTGGCTGGAAGCTATACTCGCTGGTCAGCAGTGCAGTAAGTTGGGTCTCCTATTGTCATCTTATGGCCTTATGGTCACTGTTGGGGCAGCACGGTGGAACAGCGGTAGAGTTGCTGCCTTACAGCGCCAGAGACCTGGGTTCGATCCTGACTACGGGTGCTGTCTGTACAGAGTTTGTATGTTCTCCACTTGACGGGCGCAGGTTTTCCCTTGGTGATATGGTTACCTCCTACGTTCCAAAGGCGTACAGGTTTGTAGGTTGTGTAGGAAGGAACTGCAGATGCTGATTTAAACCAAAGATAGACACAAAAAGCTGGAGTAACTCAGAGGGACAGGCAGCATCTCTGGAGAGAGGGAATAGGTGACGTTTCGGGTCGAGGTCTGAAGAAGGGTCGTGACCCGAAACATCACCCATTCCTTCTCTCCAGAGATGCTGCCTGTCCCGCTGAGTTATTCTAGCTTTTTGTGTCTATCCAGGTCTGTAGGTTAATAGGCTTCAGTAAAGATTGTGAATTGCCCCTGGTGTGTAGGATAGTGTTAGTGTGTGGAGACCGCTGGGTGGCATGGACTCGGTGGGCCGAAGGGCCTGCTTACTCTAAACTAAACTAAAATCTGATTAGCATCCCGTGTTGGTTTGGTCATGTGCGTTGAGTTGGCCTTCAATGCCAATGCAGCCATTGAGCTTTAGGTGGTAGCAAGGCAGAGTTTGGAAAGTTTCAGGAAAGCATTTTGGCTCATTGGCTGTGTAGCTGGAGACAAGATGTCTGCTGTCCCATCTGGATTTGGGAGGAGGCTCAGACCAGAAAGAGAGGCAGGGAGATGGAGAACAAAAAAAGCACCATGAAGGAAAGCCATATGGGCAGCAGCTGATCAGTAAGTGTGAGAAATAGTGTTGTGCCAACACAGAGGACTCTCTGATTTTAGGGCCTGTCCCACTATATGAGTTTACACAAGAGCTCTCCCGAGTTTTAAAAAATATCAAACTCGTGGTAAGTACGTAGCGGGTACGTCGGAGCTCAGGACGTCTCTTAGCGACTCGTAACGTTAACGGCAGGTACTCGGGAAACGCGGTAAGCTCGTGAAGTTTTTTCAACATGTTGAAAAATGTCCACGAGAGCCCCGAGTACCTACGAGCGGCTATTACCGTAATTCTCCGAGTTCGAATCAGGGGAAACGCGGGGGAACTCTTGAATTACCTCATACAGTGGGACAGGCCCTTTATGGGCTGTTCCCAGGGACACACTCAGACAGGGGCGGAAATCCTGGGGGGGGGGGGACATGTGTCCCCCATGCTTTGAGAGTTGGGGGACAATCCCCCCCATGTTTTGTCATCCGGACTTTATCTCCGACGACCCTTCACTCTCACCAATGTCCCTCAATGTAATTTAGGGAAGCATCCCAAGGCATCATCCATCAAATTTGACAGAATCATACAAAGAGACATAAGGGTAGATGGGCAAAAGGTTGGCCTGAGAGCTGGGTTAAAGAGTACATCTGAATATTATTAGGACTTCAGTAGCTTGCTGAAGTATTTGGTACTGTCTTTACTCACTGGTATTGTCTATCTTCTCCCACCAGTACAAATATACACCAGTACAGACTGCACCTCAGTGAGGTCAGTGAAGTCTGGTGAAGGGTCTCGACCTGAAACGTCACCTATTCCTTTTCTTCAGAGATACTGCCTGACCCGCTGAGTTACTCTGGCATTTTGCGTCTGTCTTTGGTGTTAACTAGCATCTGCAGTTTCTTCTTACACATGTGGCGAGGGAATATCTCCATGCATATTATGCATCAACTCCCTTTCTCCTGCGCACCCCTACCAACACAGACCATAGTATTTGGCCTTCTGCACAAGTTAAGATGCAGATTGGTCTTTTGGTCCTTTTAATGACTTATCCATGATCTCACTTTACTCGCTTTCACTACATGACGATCATTTTGTGAGCCGGCATGGACTCGACAGGCTGAAGGGCCTCCTTTGTCATAGAAAATAAGAGAATATGAACGTTGAGAGCATGGATTGGGTGTACAGAACCAGACTGCATTACTGGGATCGGCCAAGAGAATGTTCCAGGCTGCAACTATTGAATGCTACATTGAATGGCACTTTGAGAAACGGCATGAGACAGCATTCGTCATCCTAGGAAAGACAGACACAAAATGCTGGAGTAACTCAGCGGGACAGGCAGCACCTCTGGAGAAAAAGGATGTGACGTTTCGGGTCGAGTCCCTTCTTCAGACTGAGAGTCAGGGGAGAGGGAGTCTAGAGATATGGATGGGTAAGGTGTGAAAACGACAGATCAAAGCAGACAATAGTAACAAAATGTAGAATGGTTCATTGCTGGCTGAGGGGAAGGTGACAAGTAGGCATTCCTTCTCTCCAGAGAAGGTGCCTGACCCGCTGAGTTACTCCAGCATTTTGCGTCTGTCTTTGGTGTAAACCAGTACCTGCAGTTCCTTCCATCACCCTGGCAAAGAGCTCTTCCCGCTGCTAATTATGCAGTGTACCACCAACCTGCTGGGTCAGAGTACAGTTTGACACTCTGATAAAGGCAGATCGTTGGAGATTGCACTAGGTCCTCTTACATTAAAAAATAAATAACGGTTTGGTAAAAACATTCCAGCCTGTCTATCAATAATTTGGATATTCATGTACTCAAGAAAATCAGCCTGCACAACACTGATGTTGGGTGAAGAACCAAGGAATGTCAGATGCCAATTACAAAAGAGACACAAAGTGCTAGAGTAACTCAAAGGATCTGGCAACATCTCTGAAGAATATGGATAGGTGACATTTTGGGTTAGGACCCTTCTTCAGACTCAGATGTCTAGTCTATGTTGGACCATCCAAATGATTTACTTTGTCCCAGCAAAGGTATGTGAATATTCAGAGAAGTCTTTGGAGCTACAATATGCTCCCATAGTAAATATATAATTCTGTGAAGTTACGTGTTTACACTCAAACTGTTAAAATTTCCTGTAGTGCCCCTCTGTATATCCCACCCGCCCATAATCCACTTGCCTGTGTTTCATCTGCCCAGATCCCTCCTGCCTGTATCCCATATGTCGGTATTCCATCTGCCATATCCTATCTGTCGGTATCCCACCTGCCTGTATCCTAGCCATGTATCCCACCTCCCTGTTTTCCACCAGCCTGTTTCCTACCTGCCTGGATCACAACCACTTGTACCCCATGC
The DNA here is from genome assembly GCA_038087875.1 of Malacoraja senta. NCBI lineage: Eukaryota > Metazoa > Chordata > Chondrichthyes > Rajiformes > Rajidae > Malacoraja > Malacoraja senta. Next base: position 76,729,056 of record CM075979.1, read on the forward strand.
CAGTATTCTACCTGCCCATATCCCACATGCCCATATCCCACATGCCCATATCCCAGCCACTCTTATCCCACTTTACCTTATCCTAGTTGCTTGTATCCCACCTGCCTGTCTTCCAGCCATCTGTATCCCATCTGCCTGTAACACCTGCCTACATCCCACCTGCTTGTATCCCACCTACATGTTTTGCTCTTGCCTGTATCCCACCTTCCCATATCCTACCTACCTATATACCACGTCTATCTTCCACTTCCCCCTATCCCACCTACCTGTATCTTGCATTGACATATCCCACATGCTAGTATCCTACCTGCTCCATCCCATCTGCCAGTATCCCACCTGCCTGTATCCCATCTGCTCGTCAGCTTCAATATCGTTTAGTTTATTGTCACGTGTACCGAGGTACAGTGAAAAGCTTTTGTTGCGTGCTAACCAATCAGCAGAAAATCAACATATGATTACACTCGAGCCATTTACAGTGTATCGATACCTGCACATGCCAAGGGAATAACGTTTAGTGCAAAGTCCAATCACGGATCGATGTGGTTGGTCTTCGAGTGCCGGGAGTCTAAGTAAGGACAGATCTAAGAGGAGTTTAAGAAGGTGATAGTTAAAGTAAGAAATGTTGCTGTAGGAATAAAGATTTAAGAGTGTGGAGTGATTGTAATATGGGTTTGTTGATCTGCTTCTGTGGCTAGCATGCAAATAGTCGCCTGGGTTGGGCACCTGTATTCCACCTGCCTGTATCCCATGTCCAAATCCCACCTGCCTGCATCCCACCTGCCCCTATTCTACCTGCCTGTATCCCACCTGCCTGTATTGCACCTGCTCATATCATACCTGCCTGTATCCCACCTGCTTGTATTCCACCTGGCCCAATTCCACCTGCCTATATCCCACTTGCCCATATCATGCCTGCCTGTATCCCACCTGCCTATATCCCACCTGCCTATATCCTACCTGCCTATATCCCACCTGCCTATATCCCACCTGCCTATATCCCACCTGCCCCTATCCCACCTGCCCCTATCCCACCTGCCCCTATCCCACCTGCCTATATCCTACCTGCCTATATCCCACCTGCCTATATCCTACCTGCCTATATCCCACCTGCCTATATCCCACCTGCCCCTATCCCACCTGCCCCTATCCCACCTGCCCCTATCCCACCTGCCCCTATCCCACCTGCCCCTATCCCACCTGCCCCTATCCCACCTGCCTATATCCCACCTGCCTATATCCCACCTGCCTATATCCCACCTGCCTATATCCCACCTGCCTATATCCCACCTGCCTATATCCCACCTGCCTATATCCCACCTGCCTATATCCCACCTGCCCATATCCCACCTGCCCATATCATATCTACCTGGAGACACCTAACTACATCCCACCTTCCTGTATCCCACCTGCCTGTATCCCACCTGCACATGTCATACCTACCTGGAGACACCTACCTGTATCCCACTAGCAGGTTTCCCATCCACAAATACTGGAAAGACTCAGTAATATTTCCATCAGCTGCATTTATTTTTTTAATTTCCCTAAGATTGCCCTACTTAAAAATAACCCCATGGGCAACTTTTCATGCTACTTCATGGAAAATGATTCTTCTTGACTGGTCCCTTCTAATTCCTCACATACTGTACGTACCAAGTTGTTTCAACTCAAACATGGCTGCCTCCACTGAGAGTGGATGCAAATTTACATATCATGATTTATTTTTCTCACTTTTAATTATTCGTCTGTTTTTTGTTTGGTCGAGTTTCCTCTGCTCTGCCATCGAAGCCATTGAATCAACGCCTCCCTAATGAAGAAACAGCTGCGGCCTCTCGTTTACTCTTATGAAGCTTTGAGGACAAGGGGGGGAGAATGGATTTTCAGGGAATTTGAACCTATATGTAATGTTTTTTTTAAACAGTGAAAGATTAGCCGGTTGATTCCTTTTTGCCAGGGAGGTGTCGTTGAGCACAATAGACTTGTGTCCTCTGTATGTTTGAGGTGATCCCACTGAGACAAGATACTGAAAGAGCTTGGTGAGACTGGACAGTGATGTTGCTTGCTTGGCTGGTGAGCCCAGAACCAAGGGGCTGATCTCAGGATAAAGGAAAACCCGTCAACATTGAGATGAGGAGGAATTTCTCAGCCAGAGGCATGTGAATCTTTGGAATTTTATCCCTGTCGAGTTGTCAATAAGCATGAACACTATTATACCTTTCGATCAAGGGAATCATGTAATATTGCTGGTAGAAGACTCCCAGGATGTCCCGCAGAGCTGAACGACCGGAGGGCCGAGAGCAAACCAGCGGAGGGTGCCGCTGAGAACGAAGACGAACCTTATGAGTGGGGAGGCGCCAAGAATGAAGAAGGACCCAGCAGACTATCTGCGGCCATGTGTGGCACCAGGCCTTGTTCACCACTGCGAGAAGATAAAAGCCCTGTCCCACGGGCAGGCGGTTACTGGCGGTGAAGCGCGGCGTCGCCGGAAGCGGGGACCGCGCGGCTACTGTGAGAGCACCGCGCGTATGCCGTGGGAGTGCCGCACGGATGCCGCGCGGGGGCCGAGTGATCTCCGTACGGCCGGTCCCACGAGCTTGCGGTAAGTAAAAAAAAGTTAAACCTTACCGGAAGCTGTTGCCGCGGTATGCCGAGTGATCACCGCACGGCCTGTCCCACGAGCGCGGCGTCGGGTGATGACAACATCGCGCAACGCGACGCGCTATGCGATGACGTCAATTCGGATCGTGGGGCTGTGGCGGTGCTAGTGGTGATCGCGGCGCTCACGGCACACTGGCGGCGGCTGCGGCGGTGCTCGTGCCGCACTGGCGGCGGCTGTTCGGTAGGACAACATTTTTTAACGTTGTCGATTTTTTGTGAGCACCGTGCGGTGTTGTGACCTACACCGCACGGTCCCGGCGGTGTGCATGGGACCGACCCCGCAGTCTCTGGCGGTCCACGAGCGGTCCCAACTTCCTGCTTCACCGCCAGTAACCGCCAGTAACCGCATACACGTGAGACAGGCCTTTAAGACCACTTTTGAAACTTTGTGGCGACTCTTCGTGTACTGCCAAGGTGAAGTCTGCTGTATGATTTTACCGGATTGTGTATCAAAAAACAAAGAATTACACTGTATCTAGGTACAGGTGACAATAATTTATGATAGACACAAAATGATGGAGTAACTCAGCAGGACAGGCAGCATCTGGAGAGAAGGAATGCTTGTCCCGCTGAGTTAATCCAGCATTTTGTGTTTATCTTCAATTTAAACCAGCATCTGCAGTTCTTTTGGAAGGGCAGAGGCGGAAGAGGCTTTAGAAAGTGGGTACCACGATCAGAGCAAGTGCAGTCTCTGCCAACACAGTCTCTTGCCCAGAGTAGGTGAATTGAGGGCCAGAGGACATAGGTTTAAGATGAAGGGAAAAAGATTTAATAGGAATCTGAGGGGTAACTTTTTCACGCAAAGGGTATATGGAATGAGCTGAAAGAGGAGGTGGTTGAGGCAGGGACTATCCCAACATTTACGAAACAGTTTGACAGGTACATGGATAGGACAGGTTTGGAGGGATATGGACCAAACGCGAGCAGGTGGGACTAATGGAGCTGGGACATGTTGGCCGGTGTGGGGAAGTTGGGGTTTCCACACTGTATCACTGTATGACTCTATGACTCTAACCTAGTCAACTCATCACCTAGGTCATTGCTTGACGTCCCCAAGTCTTCACCCAAGCACAACATCCAGAGGCTCCTGTGCATCATTCGATCAGCCAAGCAGGTTGTTGGCTGCAACCTTCCCCCCATTGACGAACTGTACAGTGCCAGGAAGATAATCTCTGGCCCCTCTCACCCTGGCCACAAACTCTTTGAAGCACTTCCCTCTGGAAAGCGACGCTGGACTGTCAAAGCCACCAGAGCCAGACATAAAAACAGCTTTTTTCCACGAGCAGTAGCTCTACTCAATAGCCAAAAGTCTTTAGCCTCCTTGTTCTCTGGTATTTTATTTAATTCTTCACATGTTTAAATTATGTTTTATTTTTAATTGTCTATTGTATATCATGTTGTTACTTGCGAGCAAAGCACCAAAGCAAATCCCTTGTATGTATACATACTTGGCTAATAAAATGTATTCAATTCAATTCAATTAAAGTCTGCTCACGGAAGCTAATTGCACTCTTCCACAATTCCCAGGAATGAAGGAGGGTGCAGAAAGTGGTGGATATTGTCTGGTACATTATGGGCATTGATCTCCCCATCATCAAAGTGATCCAGGGAAAGCACTGCCTCAAGAAGGCAGCTAATACAATCACAAGACCAGCACCACCACCCTGGCCATATTCTTATCTCACTGTTAACAGCAGGGAAAAGGTACAGGAACCTGAGAGCTGTTACCTCCAGGCTCCAATACAGCTTTCTCCCGTTAATCTTCAGGGCGGCACGGTGGCGCAGTGGTAGATCTGTTGCATTACAGCGCCAGAGAGCTGGGTTCGACCCTGACTATGGGTGCTGTCTGTATGGAGTTTGTACATTCTCCCTATGAGCTCGTGAGCTATCTCCTATTGCTCTGGATTCCTCCCACACTCCAAAGATGTACAGGTTTGTAGGTTAATTGGCTTTGGTAAAATTGTAAATTGTCCCTAGTGCATAGGATAGTGCTGGAGTACGAGGAGATCGCTGGACGGTGTGGACTCGGTGGGCTGAAGGGCCTGTTTCCTGCATTGTACCTCTAATGTCTAAAGTCTAAATGTTCTTGAATCACCCTGCACAACCCTAACCACATCATGTATCGTCTTTCCGCTGATAGGTTAGAATGGAACAAAAGCTTTACACGGTATCTCGGTACAATAAACTAAACTGAACTAAACACATCTTAATCTCAGTACTGAACTACAGTGAACTACGTGTGGCTAGAGTTGCACAACGCACGTTGGTTTGCACTATCATGGTCTGGTTTACCGAATATAACTGATAATTTATTGTATATTTATTTCTTATCTTGCTGCAATCAATATGCCGATAAAGCTACAGCTGGCAAGAAATTAATTGCTCTGGTCTTATATATACGACAATTTACTGTGCAAATTAATTGCTCTGGTCTTATATATACGACAATTTACTGTGCAATTTACTTGTGCGTATAACACTCTTTACTCTTGAACAGCAGAGGGGAAACAAATGAAATCAGGCTTCCTCATACATGGGTTATTCTATTTGTGTTAGTCCTCAAGGCAGTGAATTCTACTTTCTCACACTTTTGTGACACTAATCTCTCCCGTGAATGGTAGGGCTCTGGGGAGTGTTGTAGGGCAGGGAGATCTAGTAGTGCAGGTGCATGGTTCCTTGAAGGTGGAGTCGCAGGTAGATAGGGTGGTCAAAAAGGCGTTTGGCACATTGGTCTTCCTCAGTCAGAGTACTGAGTATAGAAGAAGTCTGAAGAAGGGTTTCGGCCCGAAACGTTGCCTATTTCCTTCGCTCCATAGATGCTGCTGCACCCGTTGAGTTTCTCCAGCATTTTTGTGTATCTACTGAGTATAGAAGTTGGGAGGTTATGTTGCAGTTGTATAAGACGTGAGTATTTAGAGTATCGTGTTCAGTTCTGGGCACCATGTTGAAGGAAAGATGTTGTCAAGCTGGAAAGGGTGCAGAGAAGATTTACAAGGATATTGCCTGGACTAGGGGGTCTGAAATATCGGGAGAGCTTGAGTAGGCTGGGACTCTATTCCTTGGAGTGCAGGAGGATGAGGGGTGATCTTATTGAGGTGTAAAAAATCATGAGAGGAATAGATTGGGCAGATGCACAGAGTCTCTTGCTCAGAGTAGGTGAATCGAGGGACAGAGGACATAGCTTTAAGGTGAAGGGGAAAAGATTTAATAGGAATCTGAGGGGGAACTTTTTCACACAAAGGGTGGTTGGTGTATGGAACAAGATGCCAGAGGGGGTAGTTGAGCAGGAACTATCCCAACATTTAACAAACAGTTAGACAGGTACATACGAGTTAGATATAGCTTTTGGGGCTAACGGAATCAAGGGATATGGGGAAAAAGCAGGAATGCGGTACTGATTTTGGATGATCAGCCATGATAATATTGAATGGCGGTGCTGGCTCGAAGGGCCGAATGGCCTACTCCTGCACCTATTTTCTATGTTTCTATGGATAGGACAGATTTGGAGGGATATGGACCAAATGCGGGCAAGTGGGACTAGTGTAGCTGGGACATGTTGGCCGGTGTGGGCAGGTTGGGCCGAAGGGCCTGTTTCCACTCTGTATCACTCTCTGACTCTCTGACTCTATAATTCCCCATTACATATACTGGTAGCTGTCTTGCACATAACATCTCACGTCTTTGATTTCCCTGCAGTTCATGGAATATTCTTAGCAAGGCCCCTATCAAACCCTTGCCAATTAAATAAAAAAAGTGAGAGGAAACACCCTCAATCCATTCATTCATACTTGATGGGTATAACGTCGATTCTGGCTTCTTACTGCTGTGAGTGCTCGAGGGTATGGATAAAGAACGAGAAAAACCTGAGCAAGTCTAGAGATTTATGGAAACTTTTCCACCTCGTTAAGCAGTGGACATGTAGAATGTAGACCGTCAGTTAAAACAATTAATTCTGCATTGATTGATTCTTTTAAATTAAACACCGCATGAATACCTGCTTAGGAACAAAATTGAGCGCTCGAGGTTAAGTGGAAGCACGGGAATGTGAATTCTGTGTTAAATTTAATGGTAGTGAGCCGGTGGGGGGAATGATAAACAATGTTATGAAAATCATGTGAAGGGAATGGATAATACTGTATGTGAGGTGATGGGGAAGGTACAGATGGTCTTAAAACTAGAGGTGGAAAATCACGACACACTCACCAGAATCCAAACAAGAGAGCAAATTATGTCTAAGAAGGAACTGCAGATGCTGGAAAATCGAAGGTAGACAAAAATGCTGGAGAAACTCAGCGGGTGAGGCAGCATCTATGGAGCGAAGGAAATAGGCAAAGTTTCGGGTCGAAACCCTTCTTCAGACTGATGTGAGGGTGGGGTGGGGGGGGGCGGGAAGAAGAAAGGAAGAGGTGGAGCCAGTGGGCTGAGGGAGAGCTGAGAAGGGGAGGAGAAAGTAGGGACTACCTGAAATTAGAGAAGTCAATGTTCATACCACTGGGGTGCAAACTGCCCAAGCGAAATATGAGGTGCTGCTCCTCCAATTTACGGTGGTCCTCACTCTGGCCATGGAGGAGGCCCAGGACAGAAAGGTCGGATTCGGAATGGGAGGGGGAGTTGAAGTGCTGAGCCACCGGGAGATCAGGTTGGTTATTGCGAACCGAGCGGAGGTGTTCGGCGAAGCGATCGCCAAGCCTACGCTTGGTCTCACCGATGTAGAGCAGCTGACATCTAGAGCAGTGGATGCAATAGATGAGGTTGGTGGAGGTGTAGGTGAACCTCTGCTGCTTGGGTCCTTGAATGGAGTCAAGGGGGGAGGTAAAGCGACAAGTGTAGCATTTCTTGCGGTTGCAAGGGAAAGTGCCCGGAGAGGGGGTGGTACGGGTGGGAAGGGACGAATTGACCAGGGAGTTATGGAGGGAGCGGTCTCTGCGGAAAGCAGACAGGGGAGGAGATGGGAAGATATGGCAAGCGGTGGGATCACGTTGGAGGTGGCGAAAATGTTGGAGGATTATTTGTTGTATGTGATGGCTGGTAGGGTGGAAGGTGAGGACAAGGGGGACTCTGCCCTTGTTACGAGTGGGGGGATGGGGAGAGCAGAGTTACGGGGTATAGAAGAGACCCTGGTGAGAGCCTCATCTATAGTAGAAGAGGGGAACCCCCGTTCCCTGAAGAATGAGGACATCTCCGATGCCCTGGTATGGAACACCTCATCGTGGGTGCAGATGCGGCGTAGACGGAGGAATTGGGAGTAGGGGATGGAGTCCTTACAGGAAGCAGGGTGGGAAGAAGTGTAGTCCAGATAGCCATGGGTTTATAGTGGATGTCGGTCAGTAGTCTATTAACTGCGATGGAGATAATGAGGTCAAGAAATGGTAGGGAAATGTCGGAAATGGTCCAGGTGTATTTGAGTGCCGGATGGAAGTTAGTGGTGAAATGGATTAAGTCAGTGAGTTGTGTGTGGGTGCAGGAGGCAGCACCAATGCAGTCGTCGATATAGAGGTAGAGTTCGTGGATAGGGCCACGGTACACCTTGAACAAGGATTGTTCGACGTACCCTACAAAGAGGCAGGCATAGCTGGGGCCTATGCGCGTGCCCATTGCTAAGCCTTGTATTTGGAGGAAATGGGAGGAGTCAAACGGAAAGTTATTAAGGGTAAGGACCATGTCCGCTAGGCGGAGGAGAGTATCAGTAGACGGGGATTGGTTGGTTCTGCGGTCGAGGAAAAAACAGAGGGCTTTGAGACCCTCCTGGTGGGGGATGGAGGTGTAGAGTGACTAGACATCCATGGTGAAGATGAGGGAATGGGGGCCTAGAAAACGGAAGTCCTGGAGTAGATGAAGAGCGTGTGAGGTGTCTTGAACATAGGTAGGGAGGGATTTAACCAGGGGAGATAGGATGGAGTTGAGGTATGTGGAAATAAGTTCGGTAGGACACGAACAGGCAGAGACAATGGGTCTGCCAGGACAGTCAGGACAGGACAGACAGACAGAGCAAATTATGTCATCCACACCTGATTTTCACCATCAGTTCTGAAAGGAAAGAGTGGAGAGGCCAAGGTCATAGATCTCGGACACCATCACTGGCAGATGGTCAGGAATTGCCCCAGGCGAGTGCGTATAAGTCTGACGCTTCAGTCCATGAACTGCAACTACCAAACCCTGAATTGAGAAATGCTTCATTCCCTCGCTCTCCATCCACCGCTCCCCCACCCTAGTGGTCCTGCTAGTTCCACTGTTCACACCCATATATCCCTTTGTTGTCACCTCTTTCACAGACAACAATAGACCATTGTGGGCTCCACCTTTCCTTGGTCATCGGTGCTGGCTCTGATTTGTTATGAACCTTTTCGTAACTTCTAGCTTCCCTCCCCCCTGACTCTCAGTCTGAAGAAGGGTCTTGACCCGAAACGTCACCTATTCCAGAGATGCTGCCTGACCCGCTGGGTTATTCCCGCGTTTTGTGTCCATCTTCGTTACAAACCCTGACCTGTGGATGGGCATCATGGCTGGTGTAGAAATGGACAATAGGTGCTCTGATGAACAGATTCTTCCAAGGACACACGTGACTGACCTCTTGAGGGATAAAACAGATTATGTGTTCAAATGTGAAGGACCAATGTACATATAATGCAATGCTGGCAATCCTTGTTCCTAATATTTCATTATGCTGATCAGCTATGCGTGGTCCTTGCCTCTCATCTACTTTACCTTTGATTGGATTTTATCAGACTTCAATGTTATATCCGGCACTGAATGTTGCAGGATATAACATCTGTGCACTGTGGACGGCTTAACTGTATCCATGTTTCGTCTTTTCTTTGACCGGATAGCACACAAACAAAAGGGGTGACACGGTGGCGCAGCGGTAGAGTTGCTGCCTTGTAGCCCCAGAGACTCGGGCTCAATCCTGACTATGGGTGCTGCCTGCATGCAGTTTGTACGTTCTCCCCGTGAACCCGTGGGTTTTCTCCGGGTGCTCCGGTTTCCTCCCACATTCCAAAGACGTGCAGGTTTGTAGGTTAATTGGCTTCGGTAAAAATTGTAAATTGTCCCTAGTGTGAGTAGGATAGTGTTAAAGTACAGGGATTGCTGGTCGGCGCAGACTCGGTGGGCCAAAGGGCTTGTTTCCGCACTGTACCTCTAAACTGAAAAAAACTAAAAAAGCTTTTCACTGTAACTTGGATACACATGACAAAAATAATCTAAATTAAACTAAAGTGTGGCATTTTGCCAGATCCAATGCACTATTTGTTGGATCAGCGCTCATTCTCAGGGAGACATTTTTGGAGTGGCCAGTAGAAGCCACACCTACACCTCATAAAGCAGGTTTGTTTCGTTGACCGCCTCAAGAAGGATGAAGTTAGCAGGTGCATGGATAGACCAAGCCTATAGCCTCCCCTCCTACTGCTAACATCAATTCAATGATTCAACTATACTTTATCGTCACATATACCTAGGTGCAGTGGAATGCTTTGTTTGACATACTCCCCGGTAAAACCGTATAGCAGACATCACCTAGGCAGTACACAAGTGTCGCCACGTGTCTGACGCTGACAAAGTTACTAAAATGAGGGAACAAATGCGTTTTAAGGATGGCAGTACAGGACTCTACCACTATGGGGCAACCTTGTGCTTCTAACCTCTGCCCTTTATCTCTAAGAGCGCTGGGACTTAGCAATAAATTCCCCATGAGTGAGACTTTATCAATTTCTCCGAAAATAATAATAAAATATCTCCAATGTTTCTCTTAGATGTTAGTCAACTGAATCAAATGTTAAAAAAGTAATGCAGATTTAAGTCAGTGTTTGTTATATATCATCAAATTTGGTTTCTATTTCTGCTATATAGAAATATTATAGACTCTCCATCTTTATCTGCACATGATTATTTGCTGAAGTTTGGATGCATCTATGTACTATATGAGATGCAGTCTAATTTCACAGCTCACTATTTGTACTTTGTTTGATCCACATGTCATTCTGAAGAAGGGTCTCAACCTAAAACGTCACCCATTCCTTCTCTCCAGAGATGCTGCCTGTCCTGCTGAGTTACTCCAGATTTTTGTGTCCTTCTAGAATATACGTTCACTTGGAAACAAAACCCTCATCATACCTACCCTTGTCGCCCACCTTATTTCCTTCTGCCATTCTTCAGACATTGTTTCTTCCTTAGATTTCACAGCTCACAGCTAACGTAACCCCACTTTTTAAAAAGGGAGGGAGAGAGAAAATGGGGAATTACAGACCAGTTAGTCTAACATCGGTGGTGGGGAAAATTCTGGAGTCAGTTATTAAAGATGGGATAGCAGCACATTTGGAAAGTGGTGAATTCATTGGACAAAGTCAGCATGGATTTACGAAAGGTAAATCATGTCTGACGAATCTTATAGAATTTTTCGAGGATGTAACTAGTAGAGTGGATAAGGGAGAACCAGTGGATGTGTTATATCTGGACTTTCAGAAGGCTTTCGACAAGGTCCCACATAAGAGATTAGTATGCAAACTTAAAGCACACGGTATTGGGGGTTCAGTATTGATGTGGATAGAGAACTGGCAGACAGGAAGCAAAGAGTAGGAGTAAACGGGTCCTTTTCAGAATGGCAGGCAGTGACTAGTGGGGTACCGCAAGGCTCAGTGCTGGGACCCCAGCTATTTACAATATATATTAATGAGCTGGATGAGGGAATTGAATGCAACATCTCCAAGTTTGCAGATGACACGAAGCTGGGGGGCAGTGTTAGCTGTGAGGAGGATGCTAGGAGGCTGCAAGGTGACTTGGATAGGTTGGATGAGTGGGCAAATGCATGGCAGATGCAGTATAATGTGGATAAATGTGAGGTTATCCACTTTGGTGGCAAAAACAGGAAAATAGACTATTATATGAATGGTGGCCGATTAGGAAAAGGGGAGATGCAACGAGACCTGGGTGTCATGGTACACCAATCATTGAAAGTAGGCATGCAGGTGCAGCAAGCAGTGAAGAAAGCAAATGGTATGTTAGCATTCATAGCAAAAGGATTTGAGTATAAGAGCAGGGAGGTTCTACTGCAGTTGTACAGGGTCTTGGTGAGACCACACCTGGAGTATTGCGTACAGTTTTGGTCTCCTAATCTGAGGAAAGACATTCTTGCCATAGAGGGAGTACAGAGAAGGTTCACCAGACTGATTCCTGGGATGGCAGGTCTTTCATATGAAGAAAGACTGGATAGACTCGGCTTGTACACGTTGGAATTTAGAAGATTGAGGGGGGATCTTATAGAAACTTACAAAATTCTTAAGGGGTTGGACAGGCTAGATGCAGGAAGATTATTCCCGATGTTGGGGAAGTCCAGAACTAGGGGTCACAATTTAAGGATAAGAGGGAAGTCTTTTACGACCGAGATGAGAAAATCATTTTTTACACAGAGAGTGGTGAATCTGTAGAATTCTCTGCCACAGAAGGTAGTTGAGGCAAGTTCATTGGCTATTTTTAAGAGGGAGTTAGATGTGGCCCTTGTGGCTAAAGGGATCAGGGGGTATGGAGAGAAGGCAGCGATGGGATACTGAGTTGGATGATCAGCCATGATCATATCGAATGGCGGTGCAGGCTCGAAGGGCCGAATGGCCTACTCCTGCACCTATTTTCTATGTTTCTAAGCCTGACCCTGTGTCTCTCACTGAGAATCTCAATCCTTTCCTTCATGCCTCTGCAGGTTTTTATCTTGTCTGATCTCCAGCCACTTTGCCCCACATCTGCTGGTCTCTGCCTTAATCTTTGGCCCACAATATCTGCTCCTCCATTCAGTAGAATCGAGGATGATCGTCCAACTAAGTGTTGGGTGGTGCAACTAGTGCGGCTTCTCTCTGCCAGCTATAATGACCCAGATTCAATACAGAGCTCAGGTGCTGTCTGCGTGGAGTTTGCACGTTTTCTGTGATCACATGGGTTTCTTCCAGATCCTAGGGATTTCCTCCCATATCCCAAAGTTAACTGAATTGGTCGGTTAGTTGGCTACTGAAAATGTATCCTTGTGTGCAAGTGAGTCATAGGATTTGGGGAATGGTGAGTGGGGATGGGGACACATGGAGCTGTATGGAAAATAAAGTAGAATTACTGTAAGATTAGTCTAAATGGGTATTGGATGGTCAGCAGACTAGATCGGCTGAAGAACCAGTTTCTCAGCCTCTATGACCACATTCATGCCCTTTTCCCATTTACCTTTATCCCCTTTACTCACATTATTGCTAGGGACATAGAAGGAGGCCATTCAGCCCATTATGCCTATGTTATGTTCATTTGTCCGACATGCTTTCTCTAGTCTCATTGTCTAAAGGCACTTTCAAACTCCAAACCACCTCTATGTTGCCCTTCATTTCAGGTTTTTTTGTTAATCCATGATAATATCCTGGTTTTTTTAAATCCCATTTTACTCTCCCTGTATAATCCTCATTTTTTGGCTATCTTTTTAACCATTTACCTTGAAAAAATATTTCCTTCACTCCTCCCACCCCTCCCCCCCTTTCAATATTCACAGGTAATCTCAGATAAATTCCTGTTCCAATATTGTCATAAAATGTACAGCTGCCAGCCTGAATCTATCTGATACATTATTGGTTTAATATATAGTCTGTCCAGGGATCACAGCAAGCATTTCTATTCTAACTCTTTCATTATTTTAAGATAAACTTAAAATTACCAAGGATGGGTAGCGCATTGGTGCAGCAGTTATGCTGTTATCTCACAGCTGCAGAGATCCAGGTTCAATCCAGCAGCATAGTCAAGGATGAGTCCGCACCCTGGTCATTCCCTCTTTTCCCCTCTCCATCGGGCAAAAGGTATAGAAGTGTGAAAACGCACACCTCTAGATTCGGTGACAGTTTCTTCCCAGCTGTTATCAAGCAACTGAATCATCCTACCACAACTAGAGAGCAGTCCTGAACTACTATCTATCTCAAGGGTGACCCTCGGACTATCTTTGATCGGACTTTACTGGCTTTATCTTGCACTAAACATTATTTGCTTATCATGTATCTATACACTGTAAATGGCTCGATTGTAATCATGTATTGTCTTTCAGCTGCAACAAAAGCTTTTAACTATACCTTGATGCACGTTACTATAAACTAAACTTAAACTGAAACTTACCGCGAGCGTTTCCCCACCTTGGGCCCTGATTGACCTGCTTCCTCCCGAAGATGAAGAGACAGAATAATTGGTCATTCTGAATTATTCCTTAGTGAAAGTAAGTGGCAGAAGATTTCAAGTCGGGCAGCATGCGTGAGAGAACGTTGCACGGCTGCAGGGAAATAAAGAGCAGGTAATGGGACGGGTGGAATCACTCTGCTCAGAGCCAGCATGGAGCTGGTGGGCCAAATAGCCTTTTTTTAAGGTTGTAATAAATAAATAAGCCAAGTTCAGATCTACTGGGTAATAGGAGAGTCTACGTTTAGTTTAGTTTATAGATACAGCGTGGAATCAGGCCCTTTGGCCCACTGAGTCTGTGCCAATCAACGATCCCCGTACACTAGCACTATCATACATGTTAGGGCCAATTTAAAATCTCTACAATTTACAATCTTTACCGAAGCCAATCTTGGGAGTGTGGGTGGAAACCGGAGCACCCTGGGGAAAACCCATGGGGAGAACGTACAAACTCCGTACAGACAGCACCCATAGTCAGGATCAAACTGTTGGGCTCTGGCGCTGTGCAGCAGCAACTACCTCTGCGCCACCGTGCGTCCCAAAGAGTTATACAGCATGGAAACAGGTCCTTCAGCCTATCAAGTTCATTTTGACTGTCAAACACCTCATTTACACTCATCTTGCTCTACCTCCACGTTATGGTCCATATATTCCCATGACACCCCACCCCGAGATTTTACTGTGCACCCATACTCAAGCAGCAATTTACAATGGCCAATTAACCTGTCACCTGCACGTCTTTCGGATGTGGGAGGGAACTGAAGTGCCCAGAGGAAACCCACACAGAAATGGGGGTGAATGTGTAAACTCCACATAGACATGTCTGAAGACTGGATTGAACCTGTGTCACTGGCGCAGTGAGGAAACAGCTCTACCAGCAGTACCATGGTGTTGTATTGAGTCGTAGAGAGATGGATCACGGAATACGCGCCTTTGGTCCAGGGAGTCCGCAACAATCACCAAGCACCCATTGACACCAATTCTAGACAGTCTCACCTTTCTCTCCCCATATTAGCATCAATTCCCACCCCCCCCCCCCCCGAAATTCTATCATTCATATACACCATTGACCTACCAACTCATATGTTTTTGAATTGCCAGAAGAAAAATTATTGGAAGTATATATCTGCTAAAAGTATATAAAATTATGAGAGGCATAGACATGGTGTAGTCAGGCGGAACCTTTTATCCCAGGGTGAAAATGACAAAGACCTGAGGGCATGACTTTAAGTTCAGAGTGGACAAGTTTAAAGGAGATGTGCGGGGCAAGATTTTGACACAGAGAGTGATGGGTGCCAGGGGTGGTGAGTGTGGCAGAATTGATCGTGGCATTTAAGTGGCATTTAGTTAGGCACTTGATTATGCATTAATAGAAATCATATGCAGGAGGTGGAAGCAGATAGGATAGTGGCTTTTAAGATAGGCGCACGCATATGTAAGGAGAGGAAATCACATCTGCAGGCAGAAGAGATTAGTTTAAATGGGTGTCATGTTCTCCATCGGCATTGCGGACAAAGGATCTGTCTTGTGCTGCGCTGTTCTATATTTTAACAAAGATCCTAGCAAACTACACCCATGGATCCCTCATTGCTAGCTTTTAGCCATGCCTAAAATCACTCTTCATCCATTTGTGCTCTAATGTATTTAGTTCAATCATCATCATGTGTACCGAGGTACAGTGAAAAACTTTTGTTGCGTGCTATCCAGTCAGCAGAAAGACAATACATGATTACAACTGAGCCAGATACATGATAAGGGACTAGTGCAAGGTAAAGCCAGCAAAGTCCGATCAAGGATAGTCCGAGGGTCACCAAAGAGATACATAGTAGTTCAGCACTGCTCTCTGGTTGTGGTCGATTGATTCAGTTGTCTGATAACAGCTGGGAAGAAATTGTCCCTGAATCTGGAGGTGTGAATGTGGCTATTGTCTCTATTGAACCCTGTTTGCCACAGTTCCGCCTGTTCACTAAAGGCTCTGTCTTACGGTGTAGCGGTCATCGGCGGTGAAGCGCGGCTTCGCCTGTAGAGTGGACCGCACGGCAACGGCGAGAGCGCCGAGCCTATGCCACGGGAGCGCCGCACGGATGCTGCGCGGGGGCCGAGTGATTTAAATACGGCTGGTCCCACGTGCTTGCGGTAAGTAAAAAAAAGGGCGGGCCGACTGCGATGACATCGGCCCGCCGCACGTGACTCACTAGCGGCGGCTGTGGCGGCGGCCGTCCTGATCGCGGTGCTGTAGCGGTGGCTGTGCCTGCGGTCGTGCCGCACACGTGCCACACTGGCGGCGGCTGTGGCGGCGGCCGTGCCGCACTCGTGCATCACTGGTGGAGGCTGTGCGGTAGGAAAATATTTTTGAACAGTGTAGGTTTTATTTTAGCACCGTGCGGTGTTGGGAACAACGCCGCACGGCCCCGGAATTGTGCGTTCTCACGAGTGCGCGGTCTATGGCGGCCCAGGAGCGGTAGATTCTTCCCGTTTCGCCGCCAATGACCGCAGACTCGTGAGACAGGCCTTTTAATCTGTTCTTTGTAATTTTATGTTTCCATCTGCATTGTTTACAATGTTACCTCTTATTGTATCATCTTCAAACTTGGAGACATGGTTCTCTAAGCCACGGCAAATCAGTTATTGATGAATAGAGTGAATAAATGTGGCCCTGGCCTCAAGAGACAACATTAGTCATTTCCTGTCAATTAAGGAACCTGCCTATTATCCCTGCTCTCTAATTTATGTTGCTTAACCTAAACACTTAAGAGATCAATAACATGTTTTCAATTCTGCAAGTTTCCATTTTATAAAACCATCTTTTATGAATTATATTTTGGAAAATGCATATAAATGACATCTTTAGACATTACTCAATACAACTATTACTGTCAACATTTAAAAACATTTGATGATAGACACAAAAAGCTGGAGTCACTCAGCGGGACAGGCAGCATCTCTGGAGAGAAGGAATGGATGAGCTTCTCTCCAGAGATGTTGCCTGTTCCGCTGAGTGACTCCAGCTTTTTGTGACTATCTTTGGTTTAAACCAACATCTGCAGTTCCTTCTTACACATTTAAAAACATTCAATGGATTTAGAAACAAAAAATGATGGTAACACTCAGCAAGTCAGTCAGCAGCGTGGAAGAAATAGTTACCTTCTGCCTGATCGGCTGAGTGCTTCTACAATCCTCTTTCATATTTCAGATTTCCATCATCTTTAGTTTAAAAAAAAAATGTCCATTAAATTTCAGTTGTTAAGCAGGATCTAATTCATTCTGGGATCAATCTCATTCTGTCCTTAATCAAACTTTGCAATTTCCCAACGAAAGATTTAGTTATGTTTGGTTTACAGACACAGCATGGAAACTGGACCTTCGGCCCTCCGAGTGTAAGCCGACCTGCGATTCCCCGTACACTAAAGGGCCTGTCCCACGAGCATGCGACTGCATGTGGCGAGCGCGACCAAACCGGAAGCGGGGGCCGCGCGGAGGTCGAGTGAGTGATGTGAAGTTCGAGCGAAGTCTGTGTGTGACGTACGGCATCGAGATGCTGCGCACGCCCGTCAAGGCGGTGCGTACAGCGTCGAGGCGGCTGCGGGCCGACAGGCCATTGCCGCGCGGAATTTTTTAACACTGTCAGTTTTTCGGAGCCCCGCGCGATGTCGGGACCAGCTCCGCCCAACTCCATACGGCTCCGGCGATCGAAGTGGGACCGGCCCCGCGAGGCCGTACGGCTCAAGCGACCACGTTAGGTCGCGCTTGCCGCATGCAGTCGCACGCTCGTGGGACAGGCACCTTAACACTATCCTACACACTAGGGACAATCTATAATTTTTACCAAAGCCAATTAACATACAAACCTTTACATCTTTGGTGTGTGGGAGGAAACCGGAGCACCCAGGGAAAACCCACTTGGTCACAGGGAGAACGTACAAACTCCATACAGACAGTACTCATAGTCAGGATTGAACCTGGGTCTCCGGAGCTGTAAGGCAGCAACTCTTACCGCTGCGACACCGTGCCAATGTTAGGCTTGGGGGCCAGCAGTTCTCCTGCTCTCCTTTAAACAAAAAAGCACAATTTTTCCAATATAGATGAATGGTCTGGAATGGAGAAAAGTTGGGAGGCTTAGACCTAGGCTCATCGCAAGGTTCTCAATGACGTCTTTGGGTTGGGACCCTTCTTCAGAATGCAACATAGTGTGTCCATTGATGCTGCCTAATCTGTTGAGTTCCTCCAGCAGTTTGTTCTTTATTCAAGATTCCATCATCTGCTGAATTTTGTTCCTCCAAAACCTAGGGGTTGTCATGCTATGGTAACTTTATTTTCTTCAGTACGAGTAACGTGTCTATCTTAAATCAGGTGATCCCCTGTCCTTGATACAATATTGATTCCGCTGGAGGAACGATATTGTGACAGCCTTGTGATTATTTCACATGTCCATTGTTCCTGTATTATCATTTGCTAAAACATAATTTTCAGTTTTTAAGGATATCGGTATTATCCGACCAACAACATTTGTGCGCACGGTGATGCAGCGGTGGAGTTGCTGCCTTACAGCGCTTACAGCGCCAGAAACCCGGGTTCGATCCTGACTACTGGTGCTGACTGTACGGAGTTTGTACGTTCTCCCTGTGACCTGCATGGGTTTTCTCCGAGGTCTTCGGTTTCCTCCCCCACTCCAAAGACGAACAGGTTTGTAGGTTAATTGGCTTGGTATAAATGTAAAACTGTCCCTAGTGGGTGTAGGGTAGTGTTATTGTGCGGGGATTGCTAGTTGGCGTGGACTCAGCGGGCCAAAGGTCCTGTTTCCATGCTGTATCTCGAAACTAAACTAAATTTATTCACTTTTATATCTGAAAAAATGTTTTGCATTGCTTCTGATATTTCTCAGAGGTTTTCTTTCACAATCATTTTTCAAAGCCCTTACTCTGTGCTGCCTTTTGATTTTATTTGAATCTCACCCAGTCGCCCAGCATCCACACAAATGTTGATTTTGTTGTGTTTTTACTTGTATCTATATATGTCCTCGCATGGCCTGTGAGCCCTGCCAGGAAACACTCAGACTGCTGCTGTTCTAACAAGCTGGACAGAAGCTGATTTCAATGGCTTGCTTGCGATGGTCGTACAAGCACCGTATAGCCCAGAGAGATTACATCACCTTGTGCATTTGGGGTAAATGTTTCATTTTATCTCAGCTTCACCCACTGAGCAACATTTGCACATAAGTTCATAAGTTCATAACTTATAGGAGCAGAATTAGGCCATTGGGCCCATCAAGTCTATTCCGCCATTCAATCATGGCTGATCTATCTTTCCCTCTCTATCCCATTCTCCTGCCTTCTCCCCATAACCTCTGACACCCGTGCTAATCAAGAATCTGTCAATTTCCGCCTTAAAAATATCCATTTACTTGGCTGCCACAGCCTCCTGTGGCAATGAATTTCACAGATTCACCACCCTCTGATTAAAGAAATTCCTGCTCATCTCCTTTCTAAAGGTATATTCTTTTATTCTGTGACTATCTGCTCTGGTCCTAGACTCGCGCACCAGTGGAAATATCCTCTCCACATTCACTCTATCCAGGCCTTTCACAATTCAATAAGTTTCAATGAGGTTCCCCCTCATCCTTCTAAACTCCAGCGAGTACAGGCCCAATGCCCAGTCAAATGCTGATCATATGTTAACTCAAACATCCCCAGGATCATTCTCTACAACCTCCTCCGGACCCTCTCCAATGCCAGCAACTCCTTCCTCAGCTATGGGGCACAAAACTGATCACAAAACTCCATGTGCTTTGTCCTCATGTGAAAGTGCGTTATTTTAGCTGCAAATGACTTGCGAAACAATAGATGCGGTGGTTGGTCGAACTCACCAAAGAGTGTCACAGACCGACCATACCTGGAGACAAGTGTTGGCGATCGGGAGCGTTCAGTAGATGTACCAGCCTGACTTCAAAGTAACACAAACACCGTTGGTATAAATGGTGTTTTATAAGGAGTTTTGAAAAAATAACATTATTTGTTTAGATTGGTGCAGATCAAGTGTGTGTTCTAACATAACTGGAAACCCAGAGGAGTAAAACACGTTTGCGATTGATGTCAGCTACCTTAGCAGGCTGACTTAAGAGTTAAGTCTGAAGAAGGGTCTCGACCCGAAACATCACCCATTCCTTCTCTCCAGAGATGCTGCCTGTCCCGCTGAGTTACTCCAGCATTTTGTGTCAACCTTCTATTTAAACCAGTATCTGCAGTTTGTTCCTACACAGGCTAACTTATTTGTCAGCTTATTAATTTGGGCTTTTCACATGCTGATTAGTTGATTAGTGCTTTGGGAGATATGGCAAGTTTTGTAATTTCATATTCCAGAGAGTGGATCGAAAGGAAGGATAAGGCTCATTTTCAATCAACATCAGTCATTTCTAAATAGAGAACAGCCTCTGAGTCTTGATATATTAGTGCACGTTTCATATTTCCTGTGGAACAGTTGTTCTCTTCTCACTTTCAGTTGGATGTGATAATTAATCGACGCATGTACTGCACAAGGCAGACACGTTAATGAGAAACAGCAGCTGGGTGTAAGGAAGCGGGAGATGATAACCTAGTGATGGTGTCGGTATATGATCCAGTGTGTGGGTATATGATCCAGTGTGTGGGTGTATGATCCAGTGTGTGACAGTGTGGGTATATGGTCTCGTGTGTGAGTGTGGGTATATGAGCCAGTGTGTGGGTATATGATCCAGTGTGTGGATATATGATCCAGTGTGTGACAGTGTGGGTATATGGTCTCGTGTGTGAGTGTGGGTATATGATCCAGTGTGTGGGTATATGATCCAGTGTGTGACAGTGTGGGTATATGATCCAGTGTGTGAGTATATGATCCAGTGTTTGACAGTAGAGGTATATGATCTTGTGTGAGGACGTGGCGTCGATGGACGAGAAGCCGAAGCAAAGAAGTGGAAGCAAAATAACCGAACGGAAACAAAGCCAAAACGGCAACTAACCGAAAGGGCTGGACGCCTAAAAGCCAACTAACCGGAAGGCTGCGTTGCCTAAAAGCAAACTCACCGAATGACCGCTCTGCCGAAATGCCAACTAACCAAAAGGCTGCGTCGCCTACAAGCCAACTAACCGAATGGCCTTCAACCGAAAAGTCAAATAACGGACATGACGTCGCCGGGGGGCGAGACTTGTCCACGATTGGTCCAGACCCCCTCGTCCATCAGGTCTGACTACACTTATGCAGAGCGGCTATGGAAGTTTAGAAAACTGGCACTGACAGTAGCAATGTTACAAAATTTTGAGATTTAAAAAATCAAGTCTGCAATTTATCCCATCAAAGCATAAAAAGAAGTTTAATTTGACACCTAATTCACTTTCATATCTTCAGTATTAAAAAAGTTATGGCCATTTTCATACTCGGAAATTAGCATCTTGTTCCCTATTGCTTTTCCATTGACTTAACACAAAAGCTGTGATCGAGGACAGTCAAAAGCCCATAACTTTCTTAAAAATTAAGAGAACTGAAATACATTTTCAGTTATTATAGATTGAAGTATTCTGAAACAAATATGAAACAATCTTACTTGGATGGCCTGAAATTAAAGCATATAATTAGTTAGTTACCCAATTGTAGCTAATTACAAAATTCAATTACTAGATCTAAACATCTATCCATTTCTTAAGAAAAGATTAACATTTCTAAATAGCCTAAGTGTCCAAATAACATTCACACAAGAATTCACAATATAACATGATTTTTAAATCTCATTATCATGAATTTATAGGCCAAATGGAAGGAATTTAGTGTTTAATTCCCGTAAATTAATGGCCATTTAAATCATCTTGTGAGTGGGATTTTGTGGAACGCGATCGATTGGAACGTTGCGGTTTGCAGTGAATTTGAACCCCATATCGGCAGGAAAAATACTGCTGGTTCGTATGGGGCCTGTCACCTTTTCGCAATGTAAAATTTGGATTAAAGGCATCTTAAGAAGCACGTTTATATGTAAAATAAACGGCTTTCCTTTACCTGTCCCGTACGTGAAATCCGTCCGCATTGTGGGCGTTCACGGCATTAGAAGATGATTTTTATTTTACTCCAGCGCTGAAATTGTCCAGCGATTAAAAAAAAAAAATCACAGAACGGCCGTCCGAACAATTCTTCAGCAAAAGCTTGCACCCCGAGAAAATATATCCAGGACAGGTAGGAGAAAAAATGCATTTTAACCCCACCCCCCCCTCAAAGGCGCCAAAGTCACGCACACGGCCAGTGCCAGAACTGCAGCACCGCTGAAGGTAAGTTTTGTAACATACCTACTGACAGCGGTCCATGTGAAAGGACAGCACCTACCAACAATCAAGGCACTATGAAACCAGCTGCCGCAAGCCCTTCCCACAGGATGGGGTTTTAACTCGGCATTAAAATCAAAAAAGAGTTACATTGATTTAAAAACAAAAATGTTACTTGTATAAATAGTTCTTACAATTGGGAACCTGGTTAATTAAGTGGTGGGATTATTTCCCACTCCTAACTATGCCTTTGCTTTAGCCGGTGGTCACATCCATTCCATCCCTCCCTCGCAAATGAATAGATGCAAGCGGCATGTAAAGCGTCTCTTCCATGCACGCAATATATAAATCCGATAAAATGAGACAACTGTCACACCAAAGATAGACACAAAATGCTGGAGTGACTCAGTGGGACAGGCAGCATCTCTGGAGAGAAGGAATGGGTGGCGTTTCGGGTCGAGACCCTTCAGACTCAGTCTTCAGGTCTGAAGAATGGTCTCGACCCAAAACGTCACCAATTCCTTCTCTCCAGAGATGCTGCCTGTTCCGCTGAGTTACTCCAGCTTTTTGTGTCCATCTTCGGTTAAAGCAGTTTACAGATTATCTGGTGTTTTGTGCGTGGGAGCTTGTGTGCATTACGCAGGCAACCAGACGGTAATAAATAAAAAGTGCTTCTTGTTGTCAGGGGGGGGGGTGAATGGGAGGAGCTAAAATTGTTCGTTGTCATGCACGCTTGTCATCGGGCTGCCAGGGAAGTAGTGTGTTTCCCCCATGTTTTAAAAGCGATTTACTATTACTGTCAATGTCCCGAGCCGTCTGTCCCCGCGGCCGGGGTGGGGGTGAATCACCCAGTGTGGGTGTCAGGGGGTAAATCACCCCATGTGTAGGTCGGGGGGGGGGGGGGGGGATCACCATGGAGTGGGGGTTGGGGTCCGATGGCGGTGCATTCAGTGACTCTTAGAGGGACCAGTCTGTCCTACACCTCTGTTCCACCCGGCGTTGCCGACACACAACCCGTCACAGTGCGGCTGCACGGGGAGACGAGGCAGAGGGCGGCCATGGCCGTGGGAGAGTGGGGGCTGTCCTGAGGGATGCACTCCTTCAGCCACTTACAACTTGGTGCTCGGGTTCAGAGTGCCCAGTCACCTATGGTCTGTGTGGGAAAATGACCCCAACCCTCCCGTCTCCACCGGCCAGTGATGTGATGGACGCGGGGGTCTGGACCAATCGCTGACAAGCCCCCCCCCCCCGCCGGCGACGTCATGTCCGTTATTTGACATTTTGGTTGAGCGCTATTCGGTTAGTTGGCTTGTAGGCGACGCAGACTTTCAGTTAGTTGGCGTTGCGGCAGAGCGGCCATTCGGTGAGTTTGGTTTTAGGCGACGCAGCCTTTTGGTTAGTTGGCTTTTAGGCGTCCCGCCCTTTCGGTTAGTTTGCTTTTAGGCGTCTCACCCTTTCGGTTAGTTTGCATTTAGGCTTCGTTTCCATTCTGTTATTTGGCTTCCACTTCTTTGCTTCGGCTTCTCGTCCTTCGACGCCACGTCCGGGTACCATATGATCTAGTGTGTGACAATGTGGGTATATGATCCAGTGTGAGTATATGATCCAGTGTGTGACAGTACAGGTAAATGATCCAGTGGGTGAGTATATGATCCAGTGGGTGAGTGTAGGTAAATGATCCAGTGTATGGGTATATGATCCAGTGTGTGACAGTACAGGTAAATGATCCAGTGTATGGGTATATGATCCTGTGTGTGGGTATATGATCCAGTAGGTGAGTAATGGTATATGATCCAGTGTGTGACAGTGGGTATATGATCCAGTGAGGGTGTGGGTATATGATCCAGTGTATGTTTGAAGTTGAGGATGAATAACCCAGTGTCTATGGGAATGAGTGTGTGTGAGGCTCTGCATATCTGACCCTGTACGTGTGAGAAGGAATTTCTTCCCTGAGGAGGTTGTGAATCTCTGCAAATCCCTTCCCCAGAGTCCTGTGAATGAGTTGTTGAATGGGTACATGTCTGGTTTACAAGAGAACTGAGGGTCAAAGGGACAAGGCAGCAGAGTGGGACTATATAGGTCAGATCCTATTGAAACTGGAACTACAGATCAGATCCTAGTAAATGATGATGGCAACATAGGTTACAGGTGTGTACACGTCACATCTTCCCATCTCCACCCCTTTCCGCTTTCTGCAGAGACCGTTCCCTCCACAACTCCCTGGTTAACTCAACCTTTCCCACCCAAATCACCCCCTCCCCAGGTACTTTTCCCTGCCACCATTGTCCCTATACCTCCTCACTTGACTCTGTTCAGGGACCCTGACAGTCCTTCCAAGTGAGGCAGAGGTTCACTTGCACCTCCTCCAACCTCATCTACTGTATCCACTGTTCCAGGTGTGAACTCCTATACATCTTCTAGACCAAGCGCAGACTAGGTGATCGTTTCACTGAACACCTTCACTCAGTTCACCTTGGCCTACATGATCTCCCGGTTGCTAAACACTTTACTTCCCCTTCCCATTCCCATACTGACCTTTCTGTCCTAGGCCTCCTCCATTGTCAGAGTGAGGCCAAATGCACATTGGAGGAACTGCACCTCATATTTCGCTTGGGCAGCTTACAACCCAGCGGTATGAATATTGACTTCTCTAACTTCAAGTAACCCTTGCATCCCCTCTCTCCACGTCCCTCCCCCACCCTATTCATTGTACTAGTTTCACTGTTCTCCTGTTCAGTTTCACTGTCCGTATAACTCGTTATCACCTAGCCCACAGCCAACAATGGACCATTGTGGGCTCCACATTTCCTTGATCATCGTTGCTTTTTGCATATGTTTCATTCAATTGTTCAGTACCTCACTATATCACTATCTACATATCTCTTTTCCTGTTCCCCAGACTCTCAGTCTGAAGAAGGGTCTTGACACGAAACATCACCTATTCCTTTTCGCCAGTGATGCTGCCTGACCCACTGAGTTACTCCAGCGTTTTGTGTCTACTTTAAGTTTTGTTTCTGGAATTGTATGTATTTCACTCTCCCTCCAATGTTCAGCGGGCTTCCATGACCATTGCTCCGAGCTGGGACTAGACCAAGCCTGGTATTCCCTCCTCAAAACCCATCATCCCTTCAGCTCCCTCTCATTCTTGAAAGAAAGCTAAACGAATCCAGCAAGCTTTTAATCATTCCATCTCATATCTCTTTGGAATAAAAATCTTAATATTTATACACTCATCTTTGAGATTTCCTGGCTTGTTTGGTTCCGTTCAGAAAGTGCTAAAAAATCTGTGCTATTTTAATTCATTGCTTTTTTAACACAGAATCATTTATGTGATTCACCAGACTTCATAATTGTAACCACATCTTGCAGGGTTAAATTAAATTAAATCAGAAGTGATGTGGCTTGCAATTAGATCCATTAAGCGCTGTTTTTTTTAATACATGTCACCCATAAAAGCATTGAGTTAGCAATGTTCGATTGAGTTAGCAAACACTTTTGCTTGAATTCATGTCCATCAAGAAATTGTCCCAGGCACTGCTGTGCTTGATGTTCCTCATATTTTTTCCGGTGACAATTCGACACAAACCTAATGAAATCACTTTATCACAGTTATTGTTTTGCTAGCATATGCCGGAACTTCTCAGTGCAACCTGCACCGTTGTTACTGTACAACCAGGAGGAAATTAAAGGACTTGATTTCATGAATGTTGCACTAATGATGGGAGATCCAATGGAACCGTTTGAGAACAGTACGGTGGCACAGCGGTAGAGCTACTGCCTTACAGTGCCAGGGACCCGGGTTCGATCCTGACTATGGGTGCTTGTCTGTACGGGGTTTGTATGTTCTCCCTGTGACCTGCATGGGTTTTCTCCGAGATCTTCGGTTTCCTGCCATACTCCAAAGATGTACAAGTTTGTAGGTTAATTGGCTTGGGATAGAGCGGGTGTGAAGTGTAGTGCTAATCTGTGGGGATCGCTGGTCGGTGCAGACTCGGTGGGCCGAAGGGACTGTTTCCGCACTCTATCGGTAAAGTAAGCTGGCTAGGAAGTAGACAATTCCAAAGTCCACAGACTGTGTTTACACAAACAGGTAGTCCTCCATTCACCATTTAGCTGCTGAGACACTCATGCCATGTCTCAGTAGTTTCATTATTGTTGGAGATCATAGAACTGAATCGTACAACCCACCTCATCCATGACATCCCTGATGTCTACCCACAATAATCCCATATGTCTATATTAGGACCATCACCCCCTACACCTTTCAAATCTCTGTCCAAGTGCCTTGTAAATATTGTAATAATATCTGCCTCCATTACCTCCTCTCAGATGGTTACAGATATTCACCAACCTTGTCCCTCAGATCTCCTCCTGTTGACGACCTTTCTTGACTAAAATTTTCTGCTCTCGGCTTAAGACTGTACTCTTTAGTTTTGGGCTCCCCAACACCAAAGAGATTCTGACTGTTACACACTCGATTGTGAATACGTATCCTATTGATGTCATCCATAATTTTGTAAGCCTCTGCAAGATCACCACTCAAACTTCTATGTTCCAGTGAGAATAAACACGGCCTATCCAATCTTTCCTTGTAAATCTCTCTATTCTCTCTATTGTCATTGTGTCCATCATGGCGAACAGAATTGTACACAATACTTCAGGTGTGGTCTAACCAATGATTTGTACAATTGCAACATGATGTCTCAACTCTTATACTCAATGCCTTAGCCTATGAAGGCTTGAATACCAAATTTCCTTTTCACTATCCTGTCCACCTGTGTTGCCACTTCCAGTCAGGTACACATTTGTACCTCAAGGTCTCTATGTGCACCACCCCTCCGAGAGTCCTTGCCAATAACTGTGTGTGTCCTACCAGAATTTTACCTCACACTAGTCTGGGTTAAATTCCATCTGCCCCGGCACTGCCCAACTTTCCAGCTGATCCACGTTTCGCTGTATCTTTGAAAAATATTCTTTGCGATCTGTGGGTCTAACAATTTTTGTGTTGCCTGCAAACTTACTAATCATACCCCTACATTCTCAACCAAGCCATGAGCTCCCTGCAGCACAACATGTTACAGATTTCCTGTCAGAAGTGCCCCCATTCATCACTACACTCACCCTCCTATCACCTGGTCATTTTTGAATCCAGTTGACCTCAGATCCCTTGTGACTTAACCCACTGAACAAGT
Source organism: Malacoraja senta (assembly GCA_038087875.1). Taxonomy (NCBI): domain Eukaryota; kingdom Metazoa; phylum Chordata; class Chondrichthyes; order Rajiformes; family Rajidae; genus Malacoraja; species Malacoraja senta. Next base: position 76,756,360 of record CM075979.1, read on the forward strand.
TTACCATCTTGTCCAAAGACTTACTAAAGTCCACATAGACAGGATCTACTGCCCTGTCTTCATCAAACTCCTCAGTTAGCTCTTTGTCAGATTTGTGAGAAAAGATCTCTCCTGCACAAAAACACGCTGACTCCCCCTAATCAGTCCCGGCCTTTCCAAGTGAACATGAATGATGTCCCTCAGAATCTTCTTCAACAACTTCTCTACCACTAACGTTCATTGGCCTGTAGTTTACAGGCTTTTCCTTACTAACCCTTTTGAAGAAGAGGCCAATGTTAATGATCCTTCAGTTTTCTGGTATCTCACCTGTGGATTACAAAGATGCCCAAATCTCCGCCAGAGGCCCAGCAATCACCTCCCTTGCTTCCCTTGACATTTTGGAATTGATCCCATCCAGCCCTGGAGATTTAACCACCCTATTGTGCACTAATATTTCCAGCATTTCCCTTTCCTAATAGAGATTGACTTCAGAATATCAGCATACCCCTGCCTTATCTCTGAGCCTCCACAACCTTCTCCCTGGTAAATGCCAGTTAAAGGTATTCATTCAGGATCTCACTCATATCCCTAGGATCCCTGTATAAATTACCCATCTGGTCCTTGAGAAAATCTATTCCTTCCTTAGCCACCCTATTGCTTCTAATATATTTACAAAATATTTTAGGATTCTCTTTAATCCTATTTGGCCAAGGTAATTTTATGGTTCCTTTCTGCCATCCTAATTTCTTTATATTTTCCTATACCCCCTCTAAACCTCAGGTGGCTTGTTTCTTACACCTGACATAAACCTGGTCTGTCAGCATGGTCTCACTGCCGCCTCAGCAACGCCTCATGAACACTGTGCATTGATGGAGAGATTAGTTCATCTACTTTGATTTCGCGGAGAAGCAGCTGACCCCTAGGCTCTGCGAGTTGCCACCATTGTTGACTTTCGAAGAGTGCCAGCAAGCTCTCCTCAAGATCCCCCTGGCTAGTTACCTGCCCCCTCGCTACAAAGGACTTCTGTCCATCCATTGATCTCAGTTATGCTTTCAATAAGTGAGTTGACTGAACTCCTACGTCCATAAGGACTCCTGTTCTCCTAAATCTCCAGCAGGAGAGAATAGTACCTGGAAACTACGGGGAGGCCTCCATTGTGTCTGGAAACGTGGCCGACGGGCAGGACTTCAGGTCAGACTGAAGCGCAGGGAACTTCGGTCAACAAACACCAGACGTCTTACCCCGAGGCGTTTACCACCATAGCTGGGGACTTCAGTAAAGCCAACCTTACGAAACCGCTCCCTAACTTCCACCAACATGTCTCCTGCTGCACCAGAGGACCAAACACCCTCGACCACAGCTACACCACCATTAAGAATGCCTATCGCTCTATCCTTCGCCCATACTTCGGTAAATCCGACCATACCGCGGTGCTGCTTCTTGATTGCAATTAAAGAGCGCACCCCCAGAGGTGAGGACTGTACAGAGCTGGTCGGGGTGGGTGGGGGGGGGGGGGGCAGAGGAACAACTCCAGGACTGTTTGGAGTCTGTAGACTCGGCAATGTTCAGGGACTCGACAACGGATCTGAATGAATACTCCACAGTCGTTACAGACTTCATAAAGATATGTGTGGAGGACTGCATCCCTACAAAAACCTTCCGAGTGTTTCCCAATCAGAAGCCTTGGATGAACTTTGAGATCCGCAATCTTCTGAAGACCACTCTTCTGATGATACATTGGTCTAAAAGAAGTCCAGATATGACCTTGGTAAGGCCATCAAAAATGCCAAAAGGGACCTGCTCCAAGCTGGAGGATGGGATGGATTTTCGGCAGCTGTGGTGGGGCCTGAATGCAATCACCTCCTACAAGGCGAAATCAGGAGGTAGCTCGAATGTCGGCGTCACATCACTCTCTGACGCGCTCAATGCGTTTTACGCACGCTTTGATAGGGAGAACACTGATATGCCTTCTCGAGCCCCCATTCGCTGTGATGGTATTTCAGTCACAGTCACAGAGGCCGACGTCAGGAAATCCTTCAGAGGGGTGAACCCTCGAAAAGCGCCTGGACATGGTGGTATACCTGGTCATGTTCTAAAAACCTGTGCGGACCAACTGGCTGGAGTTTTTACGGACATTTTCAACCTCTTACATCTGAGGTCTGAGGTTCCCACCTGCTTTAAAAGGGCATCAATTATACTGGTGCCCAAGAAGAGCAAGGTGACGTGCCTCAATGACTATCGACCAGTGGCACTAACATCGGTGGTGATGAAGTGCTTTGAGAGGTTGATCATGGCGCAAATCAGCTCCTACCTTGACAAAAACCTGGACCCACTGCAGTTCGCCTACTGCCACAATAGATCAACAGTGGACCACTTGGACAACAAAAACTCGTATGTCAGGCTGTTATTAATTGATTACAGCTCGGCATTTAATACAATCATCCCCTCCAAGCTGGTTACCAAACTCGCAGAACTGGGTTTTTGCGCATCCCTCTGCAATTGGATCCTTGACTTCCTCATTCACAGACCACAGACTGTTCAAATTGGTGGAAAGGTGTCAGCCTCGATAACAATCAGCAAGGGAGCACCTCAAGGCTGTGTGCTCAGCCCCCTGCTGTACTCACTCTATACCCATGACTGCATAGCCGGTCATAGTGCGAACACCATCATCAAGTTCGCTGAGGACACCACTGTTGTGGGACGTATCACTGATGGGGACGAGTCAGAGTATAGAAGAGAGATCGACCGACTGACCAAATGGTGCCAGCACAATAACCTAGATCTCAACACCAGCAAAACCAATGAACTGATTGTGGACTTCAGAAGGGGTAGGATGGCCACCCACAGTCCCGTTTATATCAACGGGTCGATGGTGGAAAGGGTCAAGAGCTTCAAATTCCTGGGCGTGCACATCTCTGAAGATCTCTCCTGGTACGAGAACACTGATGCAATTATAAAGAAAGCACATCAGCGCCTCTACTTCCTGAGAAGATTACGGAGAGTCGGTTTGTCAAGGAGGACTCTCTCAAACTTCTACAGTAGAGAGCATGCTGACCGGTTGCATTGTGGCTTGGTTCGGCAACTTGAGTGCCCAGGAGAGGAAAAGACTACAAAAAGTAGTAAACACTGCCCAGTCCATCATCGGCTCTGACTTCCCTACCATCGAAGGGATCTATCGCAGTCGCTGCCTCAAAAAGGCTGCCAGCATCATCAAGGACCCACACCTTCCTGGCCACACACTCATCTCCCCGCTACCTTCAGGTAGAAGGTACAGGAGCCTGAAGACTGCAACGTCCAGGTTCAGGAATAGCTACTTCCCCACAGCCATCAGGCTATTAAACTCATACAAAACTCTGAACATCCATAGCCCATTATCTGTTTATTTGCACTTTTTCTGTTTATTTATTCATGTGTGTATATATTTATATAATGGTATATGGACACACTGATCTGTTCTGTATTATTCATGCCTTCTATATTCTGTTGTGCTGAAGCAAAGCAAGAATTTCATTGTCCTATCTGGGACACATGACAATAAACTCTCTTGAACTTGAACTCCTAAGGGATAGGATTCATATACATTTAGAAAGGCAGGGGCTGACCTGGGATAATGGGCATGGATATATGCAGGGGAATAGATCAACACAAAAGGCTGGAGTAACTCAGCATTTCTCAAGGAAAGGAATAGGTGATGTTTTGGGTCAGAACCGTTCTTCAGACTGAGAGATAGAACAGTACAGAACAAAACAGGGCAGGCAACAGGTGGCCTGTGGAGGGGAATGCGAGCCGCATTAATTGAGCCATAGAGTCATGGAAACAGACCATTCGGCCCATCACATGCACGCATACCAGCAGGCACCCATCTGTATTAATCCCATCTTCCAGCACTTGATCCATACTCTTCTAGGTGATCCATATCCATCGTGGTAATTTAGACATCAGCTTCTGCCAACCTCAGCTTCCGTGATCCCTCGGGTAGTTTCCCAGGCCCTCGGTAAACAGGAGCCCTTATCTTGCTATGGATCCCACATGCTTTAACTTTAAACATAGCAGCTCTCGATATCTCCCTGCCCCACCTCATCTCACCTCTGTGCAGCCAATTTATGCGTTGTTGCCGTGGGGAGTGTGCCTTTAAGAGCTAGAGTCCTTCTTAAATCGGTGTGTGTCCACTGTCAGATGCCACATCCAATTGCATGTTCCATTTTAGTGCATGATTCTGGTTCTAAATCACCAGTGTGCTGTTTCTAACATAGTTAGAATCAATTGAATGATTTTGGCCTGATTGAGAGTTAAAGCAGTCTACAGCACAGGCTCACTGCATTAAGTAAAGGTGAAATCCAATTTCTCGGCCAATGCTGCTCCACAATGCCATTCCATATCAATTTACCATAAATAATTACAGCCAATCATTCGGTGAACAAAACAGGATAAGAACCTGTGGGTTTATTGTAACATAAAGAAACGGCAGTAGTGATGTGTGTTGAATGTTAATTGGCTTGGGTAGGAAGCTTAGGAAGCTGGACTTTAGATTGTAAAATATCCAAGAGAAAGAAGCTCGGTTTCACTTGGAGATTTTATTCCCAGTCTGATTTCAACTCAGAAATCCTCATGAAATTGAAAAAAAAAATCGGTTTAATATTCTCTGTGAATTATGTTGGCGGAAAATTACTTTGTGTGATACTTGTGTGCCAAAAATGTGCACAAATTAATATTTCAAAATGTGTTAATTATTATCTGAAAAAAAACCACAGATTCATATGGCATCTTTCATTACCTTTGCACTTCCTAAAGCACTTTACGGTGAAATACTTTTGAAGTCTAGTTTAAGCAAGAAACACAGCAATTATCACACAGACAGTGATAGCAATTATGAATCTGTTTTCTGTGGTTGTATGGATGAATATTGGATGAGAGATCATGGAGAGCTCTTCTGAAAGTAATTCCTTGGGATTTTTTCTTCTATCTGCCCAAGAAATGTACAAACGGCTTTTGTTTTTGCCTGGTCCAAGTTATGCTTCATTTGTTCAGCGCCTTGGAGTCAGACTCACTGGCACTGCAGGTGGAGCTGTGGACTCTTAGCTCCAACATCCCTGGTTCGATCCTGACCTCGAGTGCCCTATCTGTGAGAACTTTGCAGTGTGAGGTTCCCCCGGGCGCTTTGGTTTCCTCTCGCATTCCAAAGGTATCCAGATTGAAAGTTTAATTGGCTTCCGCAAGTTTTCACTGGTGTGCAGGTGAGCAGTAGAATCTGGGGAGATTTGATGGAAATGTGGGGAGAATATAATGGGATTAGTGTAGAAAAAGTGTGAACAGTTCTTCCTTTCTCCTCGCACGGGTGGCATGGCCGAGCAGCGGTAGAGTTGCCGCCTTCCAGAGCCAGAGACGCGGGTTCGATCCTGACTACGGGTGCTGCCTGCACGTTCTCCCTGTGACCGCTTGGTTTTTCTTCGGATGCTCCGGCTTCCGCCCACATGCCAAAGACATATGGGTTTGTAGGTTAATTGGGTTTGGTAACATTGTAAATTGTCCCTTGTGTGTGTAGGATAGCGCTAGTGTACGGACTGATCGATGGCCGGCGCGGGCTCGGTGGGCCGAAGGACCTGTTTCCGCGCTGTATCTCTAAACTAAAAAATAGATGCTTGATAGTCAGTGCGGATTCGCTGGGCTAATATAGCCTGTTTCCGTATTGTTTGACAAGAACAGCCAACTGAGTCAATTAAAGGAACATTACCAGATGGCAATAAATCCTGCTATAAACTTTATGGTACTTTCTGCAATTATGGAAACAGTCAAAAGGCTTATTCAACTTTCTCCTCTGCTCCTTAGAAAGTGAAATATTAACAATAGGCAGCAGACTGAGCAGGTCTTAACCAGAAGGTTTCTATGGTTTGTGATGTCAGGGGATTATTCTGGTTTCTTGATGACTGAAAGGATAAAGGGAGCATCTGGTTTTCCAACAAAGACCGAAGAGTCTTCATGTCTCAGATTCTGACAGTACAGAGCTATCGGAGCTCAGCATGGATTACAGTCGGGCTCCCGCTGTGGACTTGGCAACCTGGCTGAGGACAGTGAATTTAATTAACCTTTCTGCTTCTTCTCATGGGCCGTTGATACTGACTGGGAAGAGATGACGTGAATTTGTGAGCGGTAATGTAATCTGCGGGTTCCAACACGATGCTCAAACTTACCAACGCTGGCAGGAGAGAAATCTGAGCAAAATAAACTACTGCCTGCGATCAGGGAAGTGATTAGACAGGATGGGCTTTTAGACTTTAGACTTTAAAAATACAGTGTGGCGACAGACCCTTCAGCTCACAGAGTCCATGCTGACCACCAATCCACGTACACTGGCACAATCCCACAAACTAGGAACAATTTACAATTTTATTGAAGCCAATCAACCTCCCTTTGGACTGTGGGAGAAAACCCACGTTGTCGCAGTGAGAATGTGCAAACTCTTTACAGACACCACCAGTAGTCAGGATCGAACCCAGGTCTTTGGTGCTGCAAGGCAGCAACTCTGCCACTGCGCCACCGGGCCGCCCACCTGACTGACCCACCCGCCCATGGAGTAAATGAAGAAATGTGACAGCATTAACAGACTGCGCTTCTCAAACCCAGTCGGGCAATTTCCTATCCAATGCCATTTTGCATCTGAAAGCAATGTCACTCCTTCACAAATGGTGCGTCGCTGAAATAGTACAGACACTGAATGTGTATGTTTGGGGGAGTCTGACTGTGCTTGGTGGACAGAACCATTAATATTATGGATTACATTATGGAAATGTTGTACAACATCAGAACAACCTTGTACAGAGGATTCTGCTGCTGTAGTACATAAAACGTTGTTGTCAGCAACAGCTTTCAATCTTCATTCAGCAGAACACATACTGAAAATGCATGCTGACCCTGCTCAGTCACCCATTGTTTTACTGAACGCCTGGTGTACACTGTGTTGGAACTGTGCTCTGCACTCACTCTTTCTCTCTCTTTTTTTTTTCTTTTTTTTTTTTTCCTTTTCAAAAACTTTATTCGACACAATCAAATGATACAACACATCAATACATAATCAAAATATACATTATATCAAAACAAATCATTATAGTACAACAGTACATTCATTATTTACGATACTCTCAACCCCACGTGGTGACCAGCGCCCACGGAAGGCCTCCAGAGTCCCCGTGGACACCGCATGTTCCCTCTCCAGGGACACCCGTGCACGGACGTACGCCCGGAAGAGGGGCAGGCAGCCAACTCTAGCCTCACCATCGACCGCCCTCTGCCTGGACCCGCGAATGGCCATCTTGACCAGGCCCAGGAGCAAACCGAGAGGGAGGTCCCACCCCCCCACTTGGCTCTCCCCACACCCTGCCTTATGCCCAAACACGAGAATCGTGGGACTAAAATGCAACCAGAACTTAAGGAACAACCCCTTCAGATATTGGTACAGGGGCAGTAGCCTCGCACACTCCATGTACACGTGGAACACGGTCTCTTCCTCGCCACAGAAAATACACGCGGCGGACGAGCCCGTGAACCTACTCAAAAGTTTATGACAAACCACCGCTCCGTGCAACAGTCTCCATCCCAATATAAAGGGGGATGACTCCCTTGTAGAGAGACCTCCACTGGGGACCGCCCCCGCCTTCAGGTGGTAACACAGACGGCCAAGGTGTGTCGGGGTGGAAGACGAAGGCAAGGAGGTGCAGAATGTGCAGAAGCATCCTGTACAGTATGCGTCTCTTCGCATCACGAAACGGCACGCTGGGTATCTAGGAAATGCGGCTCAAGTTGTGTGGAGCCGGCGCCCGAGAAATATCCCGGAGCCTGGGCCCGATGAGCAATTCCAACGGAGCGGGGGTAAGCTCAGTCAGAACCACTCTAAGCCCACGCCTCTCCTCTACACCCGCCATGACTGGGTGAGGACCGGCCAGTCCCGCAACCACAACACCCCCTCCCCCTGTGGAGCAACACGCTGCCTGAAAACAACCAAATTCCTCACTCTTAGCACATCACGATAGAAACTAGGCAAACCCCGTAAGGCGGGTCGACTGATGCCCGCCACTGGGAGCCGCGAAACCCCCCTTAGGCAACGACCCCGACAGAAAAAATACGTGGCCAGAGCGTGCCATCTGGGGGGGTTCTCAGCAAACATATACCTCCGCAATGACCTGAGACGGAGAGCCACCACCTGGTGTACACACGCATACCAAGGACTGGCCGCCCTCCTCTAATGGGAGACTCAGGACCGCTGCGGAAACCCAGTGCTTCCGATCTCCCCAAAAATATCCACCAGTTTCTTCTGTAATGCAGTTGCAAAGATAGAGGGCAGGACAAGAGTAGCCAGCCGGTACCATAACATGGAGGCCACCAGCTGGTTTATGACCAGCACCCTCCCCTGGAAAGAAAGAATTCTAAGCAGGCCTGACCAACGCCCCAGCCGGGCGACGAGTTTCGTCTCCAGCTCCAGCCAATTCGCCGGCCAAGCATCCTAAGTGGGACTCAGCAAGACAACGATTGCCCTGCGAAGACTGAAAGGCAAGAGTTCTAGGGTGGTTATCTCTTGATTGTTTCCAGTACCTCGTGCTAGTGAGGACAGGAACAGGGAGATAGGGGATCTGAATGTGTGGCTGAGAGGCTGGAGCAGGGAGCAAGGATTTAGATTTATAGACCACTACGATCTCTTCTGGGGTAGGGGTGACCTGTACAAAAGGGACGGGTTACACCTTAATTGGAGGGGGACTGACATTATGGCAGGCAGGTTTGCTAGGGCTACACGTGTGGGTTTAAATTAAATAGTGGGGGGAGGGATTGACAAATTGGGAGTATAAAGATGGAGTTGAAGGGGAAGTGACTGCAGGAAAAATTACAAAAGATTCTCGAATTAATGGGAAGGAAAGTTCGAGAAGGGATAAAAGAATAAGGTCAGGGCCAATTGCGAGCGGTGCGAGGGGGGGACGTGAATACGGAGGTCAAAGTGTTGTATATGAATGCGCGAAGTATAAGAAATAAAGTGGACGAGCTTGAGGCTCCGTTAGAAATTGGCAAGTATGATGTTGTGGGAATTACAGAGACATGGCTGCAAGAGGGCCAGGGCTGGGAACAATATTCAAGGGTATACCTCCTATCGAAAAGACAGGCAGGTAGGCAGAGGGGGTGGGTTTGCTCTGTTGGCGAGGAATGAAATTCAGTCCCTTGCAAGGGGTGACATTGAAACAGGAGATGTAGAGTCAGTATGGATAGAACTAAAGAATTGTAAGGGTAAAAAGACCCTAATGGGACGAATCTACAGGCCCTCAAACAGTAGCCTGGACATAGAAACATAGAAACATAGAAAATAGGTGCAGTAGTCCATTCGGCCCTTCGAGCCATTCAATATGATCATGGCTGATCATCCAACTCAGTATCCTGTACCTGCCTTCTCTCCATACACCCTGATCCCTTTAGCCACAAGGGCCGCATCTAACTCCCTCTTAAATATAGTCAATGAAATGGCCTCAACTACCTTCTGTGGCAGAAAATTCCACAGATTCACCACTCTCTGTGTGAAAAATGTTATTCTCATCTCGGTCCTAAAAGACTTCCCCCTTATCCTTAAACTGTGATCCCTTGTTCTGGACTTCCCCAACATCGGGAACAATCGTCCTGCATCTAGGCTGTCCAACCCCTTAAGAATGTTGTAAGTTTCTATAAGATCCCCCCTCAATCTTCTAAATTCTAGCGAGTACAAGCCGAGTCTATCCAGTCTTGCTTCATATGAAAGTCCTGACATCCCAGGAATCAGTCTGGTGAACCTTCTGTGTACTCCCTCTATGGCAAGAATGTCTTTCCTCAGATTAGGAGACCAAAACTGTACGCAATACTCCAGGTGTGGTCTCACCAAGACCCTGTACAACTGCAGTAGAACCTCCCTGCTCTTATACTCAAATCCTTTTGCTATGAATGCTAACATACCATTTGCTTTCTTCACTGCCTGCTGCACCTGCATGCCTGCTTTCAATGACTGGTGTACCATGACACCCAGGTCTCGTTGCATCTCCCCTTTTCCTAATCGGCCACCATTCAGATAATAGTCTACTTTCCTGTTTTTGCCACCAATATGGATAACCTCTCATTTATCCACATTATACTGCATCTGCCATGCCTTTGCCCACTCACCCAACCTATCCAAGTCACCTTGCAGCCTCCTAGCATCCTCCTCACAGGTAACACTGCCCCCCAGCTTCGTGTCATCCACAAACTTGGAGATGTTGCATTCAATTCCCTCATCCAGATCATTAATATATATTGTAAATAGCTGGGGTCCCAGCACGGAGCATTGCGGTACCCCACTAGTCACTGCCTGCCATTCTGAAAAGGATCCGTTTATTCCTACTCTTTGCTTCCTGTCTGCCAGCCAGTTCTCTATCCACATCAATACTGAACCCCCAATACCGTGTGCTTTAAGTTTGCATACTAATCTCTTATGTGGGACCTTGTCGAAAGCCTTCTGAAACTCCAGATATAACACATCCACTAGTTCTCCCTTATCCACTCTACTAGTTACATCCTCGAAAAATTCTATAAGATTCGTCAGACACGATTTACCTTTCGTAAATCCATGCTGACTTTGTCCAATGATTTCACCACTTTCCAAATGTGCTGCTATCCCATCTTTAATAACTGACTCTAGCATTTTCCCCACTACCGATGTTAGACTAACTGGTCTGTAATTCCCCGTTTTCTCTCTCCCTCCCTTTTTAAAAAGTGGGGTTACATTAGCTACCCTACAATCCTCAGGAACTAATCCAGAATCTAAAGAGTTTTGAAAAATTATCACTAATGCATCCACTATTTCTGGGGCTACTTCCTTAAGTACTCTGGGATGCAGCCTATCTGGCCCTGGGGATGTGTCGGCCTTTAATCCATTCAATTTACCTAACACCACTTCCCGGCTAGCCTTGATTTCACTCAGTTCCTCCATCTCATTTGACCCCCGGTCCCCTGCTATTTCCGGCAGATTATTTATGTCTTCCTTAGTGAAGACAGAACCAAAGTAGTTATTCAATTGGTCTGCCATGTCCTTGTTCCCCATGATCAATTCACCTGTTTCTGACAGCAAGGGACCTACATTTGTTTTAACTAATCTTTTTCTCTTCACATATCTATAAAAACTTTTGCAGTCAGTTTTTATGTTCCCTGCCAGTTTTCTTTCATAATCTATATTCCCTTTCCTAATTAAGCCCTTTGTCCTCCTCTGCTGGACTCTGAATTTCTCCCAGTCCTCTGGTAGACTGCTTTTTCTGGCTAATTTGTATGCTTCATCTTTTGCTTTGATACTATCCCTGATTTCCCTTGTTATCGACGGATGCACTACCTTCCCTGATTTATTCTTTTGCCAAACTGGGATGAACAATTGTTGTAGTTCATCCATGCAGTCTTTAAATGCCTTCCATTGCATATTCATCGTCAACCCTTTATGAATCAATTGCTAGTCTATCTTGGCCAATTCACGTCTCATACCCTCAAAGTTACCTTTCTTTAAGTTCAGAACCCTTGTTTCTGAATTAACAATGTCACTCTCCATCCTAATGAAGAACTCAACCATATTATGGTCACTCTTGCCCAAGGGGCCACACACAACAAGACTGCTAACTAACCCTTCCTCATTACTCAATACCCAGTCTAGAATAGCAAGTTGAGTCAGGAGTTAAAATTGGCATGTAGCAAAAGTAATGCTGTGGTTGTTAAGGGAGATTTCAACATGCAGGTAGACTGGGAAAATCAGGTTGGTACTGGACCCCAAGAAAGGGACTTTGTAGAGTGCCTTTGTGATGGATTCTTAGAGCAGCTTGTATTGGAGCCTACCAGGAGAAGGCAATTGTGGATTTAGTGTTATGTAATGAACCGGATTTGATAAAGGACCTCGAGGTTAATGAGCCATTAGGAAGTAGTGACCATAACATGGTCAGGTTTAATCTACAATTGGAGAGGGAGAAGGGTAGATCGGAGGTGCCAGTGTTACAGTTAAATAAAGGGGACTATGGGGCCATGAGGGAGGAGCTGGCTAATGTTGACTGGAAAGATACACTAGCAGGGATGACAGTGGAACAAAAATAGCAGGTATTTCTAGGAATAATACTAGGAGGAAGAAAGATTCCAAGGGGAATAAGGGGCGACCGTGGCTGACAAGGGACGTCAGACACAGTATAAAAATAAAAGAGAAGAAGTAAAACGTAGCAAAGATGAGCGGGAAGCAAGAGGATTGGGTAATGTTTAAAGAGCAACAGAAGATAACTAAAAAGACAATACGAGGAGAAATGATGAGGTACGAAGGTAAGCTAGCCAAGAATATAAAGCAGGATTGTAAAAGCTTCTTTAGGTATGTGAAGAGAAAAAAATTAGTTAAGACCAAAGTTGGACCCTTGAAGACCGAAAAAGGTGAATTTATTATGGGGAACAAGGAAATGGCAGATGAGTTGAACAGGTACTTTGGATCCGTCTTCACAAAAGAGGACACAAACAATCTTCCTGATATAGTAGTGGCCAGAGGATCTGGGGTGACGGAGGAACTGAAGGAAATCCACATTAGGCAGGAAATGGTATTGGGTAGACTGATGGGACTGAAGGCTGATAAATCCCCAGGGCCTGATGGTCTGCATGCAAGGGTACTTAAGGAAGTGGCTCTAGAAATCGTGGATGCATTGGTGATAATTTTCCAATGTTCTATAGACTCAGGATCAGTTACTGTGGATTGGACGGTAGCTAATGTTATCCCACTTTTTAAGAAAGGCGGGAGAGAGAAAACAGGGAATTATAGACCAGTTAGCCTGACATCGGTGGTGGGGAAGATGCTGGAGTCAATTATAAAAGATGAAATAGCCGCACATTTGGATTGCAGTAACAGGATCAGTCCGAGTCAGCATGGATTTATGAAGGGGAAATCATGCTTGACTAATCTTCTGGAATTTTTTGAAGATGTAACGAGGAAAATGGACAAGAGAGAGCCAGTGAATGTAGTGTATCTGGACTTTCAGAAAGCATTTGATAAGGTCCCACATAGGAGATTAGTGGGCAAAATTAGGGCACATGCTATTGGGGGTAGAGTGCTGACATGGATAGAGAAGTGGTTGGCAGACAGGAAACAAAGAATAGGGACTAACGGGTCCCTTTCAGAATGGCAGGCAGTGACTAGTGGGGTACCACAAGGCTCGGTGCTGGGACCGCAGCTATTTACAATATACATCAATGATTTGGATGAAGGGATTCAAAGTAACATTAGCAAATTTGCAGATGACACAAAGCTGGGTGGCAGTGTGAACTGTGAGGAGGATGCTATGAGAATGCAGGGTGACTTGGACAGGTTGGGGGAGTGGGCATATGCATGGCAGATGAAGTTTAATGCGGATAAATGTGAGGTTATCCACTTTGGTAGCAAAAACAGGAAGGCAGATTACTATCTAAATGGTGTCAAGTTGGGAAATGGGGAAGTGCAATGGGATCTGGGGCTCCTTGTACATCAGTCTATGAAAGTAAGCATGAAGGTACAGCAGGCAGTGAAGAAAGCGAATGGCATGTTGGCCTTTATAACAAGAGGAATCGAATATAGGAGCAAAGAGGTCCTTCTGCAGTTGTACAGAGCCCTAATGAGACCACACCTGGAGTATTGTGTGCAGTTTTGGTCCCCTAATTGGAGGAAGGACATTCTTGCTATTGAGGGAGTGCAGCGTAGGTTTACAAGGTTAAATCCCGGGATGGCGGGACTGTCATATACTGAGAAAATGGAGTAGCTGGGCTTGTACAATCTGGAGTTTAGAAGGATGAGAGAGGATCTCATTGAAACATATAAGATTGTTAAGGGTTTGGACACGCTAGAGGCAAGAAACATGTTCCCAATGTTGGGGGAGTCCAGAACCAGGGGCCACAGTTTATGAATAAGAAGTAAGCAATTTAGAACGGAGACGAGGAAACACTTTTTCTCACAGAGAGTGGGGAGTCTGTGGAATTCTCTGCCTCAGAGGGCGGTGGAGGCAGGTTCTCTGGATGCTTTCAAGAGAGAGCTAGATAGGGCTCTTAAAAATAGCGGAGTCAGGGGATATGGGGAGAAGGCAGGAACGGGGTACTGATTGGGGATGATCAGCCATGATCACATTGAATGGCGGTGCTGGCTCGAAGGGCCGAATGGCCTACTCCTGCACCTATTGTCTATTGTCTATTGCCCTACGCCACGAGAGGGGCATCTCCCCGGTCACCAGGCTCTCCTCCAGGACCTTCATGTAATCACACCCCAGGATATCCCAGAAAGCTTTAACAAATTCTACCGTCAACCCACCCAGCCCAGCCCAGGGGACTTGCCCCTCCTGAGCTGGTGCAGGGCACGAGTCAACTACTGCAATGATAAGGGGTCATCAAGAAGATCGGACACCTCCCTATCTATAGTCGGTGAACCCTCCCACAGGACCCGCTGAGCTTCCCCGCTGAATCCATCCGCAGAGAACAGGGACCCATAAAAGGACTGGACTAAAGCACTAATCCTCTCTGGATCTGTGACAGAGGAGCCATCGTCCGCGAGCAGCTCCCCGCCCTTTCTCCAGAGAGAAAAAGAAAGGTGATGCACGGTCCAGATCGTGCAGCATCTGGACCCGCGACCTCACGTAAGCGCCTCGTGACCGCTCAAGCAGCAGATTCCTCAAGGCTTCCTTCTTCTCCTGATACTTTCCCCATTCACAGGAGTCCTCACCAATCTGACCCAGGTGAGGCTCTGCGTCCCTCTCGAGCCTCTCGACGGCTGAGTCCCGCCTTCTGGTCGACCCCCATGTGTATTCCTTACAAAAGAGACGGATGTGAGCTTTCCCCACATCCCACCACTGCCTAAGGGAAGAGAAGCTCCTCTGCCTCTCCCTCCACTTCACCCAAAACCGACTGAATGACTCCCTGAAACACCGATCCTCCAGCAGCCGGTTATGAAAATGCCAGTACGCGGACCCAGCCCGTGTGCGCGCTGGATTAAAGTCCACACGGACCAGACAGTGGTCTGAGCACGGCACCAGCCGCATTGAGGCCACCGAGACATGGGAGACATACGCATTGGAGATGTACATGCGATCGATGCGGAAACCACCCCCCTCAGACCTCCGCCAAAAAGCATTGGAATCAGGGTGGAGGTTCCGCCATGAGTCAACCAGCTCAAAGGAATCAATCAAACCTCTCAGCTTCTTCGCTACAGCAGGGGGCACACTGAGCACCAGAGCGATCTAGCACCTCAAGTGTGCAATTGAAATCCCCCCCCAAGGAAGACACACTCTCCGCTATCAATAGTGCTCAACAGAGCAGTCACCTCCTGAAGTGGGCAGGCAGGCCTGCATCGTGCCGGTGCTGGGGGCGTATACGTTAATGAAATGCAACGGCATGCCATCCAGGCTCATGGCCAGATGGAGCAAATATCCTGGCACAACTTCCTGCACCTTCAGGATCTCTGGCTGGGAAGTCGGGCCAACAGAAAAGCCACCCCACTCGAATTCGTGCTGAGGTGGCTCATGTAGACCCCCCCTTCCCACTCCAGTCGCCAGGTGGGTTCATCACTGACAACAGTACACGTCTCTTGCAGAAAACTCACTGCATATTTCCCCTCTCTGAGGACTGACAGATGATGAAATCTACGAAAGTCCCCTCTACTACCATTTAAATTTAAAGTGGCAACTGTGAATGTGCAAACACACTAGAATTTGTTCCTCACACGCCTCGTGGGCTTGGGGACTCTCTCTCTTAGGAACTTCAAAAATTCCCCAAACTGACGCTTCTCAGACTCGGGAAGACCACTGTCTTTGCTGCCAAGGATAGTATCAAGTATTTTAATAAATCCCGGCAGATCTGTCCAATGCCTCCCCGCTGCTTCAATTTTAGTTTTAGAACTCTTGTTTATTTTCAGTAAGTCCCAAATCTCACAGATAACGACTGCTCGAGACACAGCATTGGAGTCCGGGCAAGCTGCCAACCCACTCACACCTGGAGCAGCATCCTCCCCTGTACTGCGCTCAAGGTCATTGTCAGATAAATGCCTTGATTTGGAAGCACATTCAAGACGGCAGAATTTAAGAATAGTTGGAGTGACAGAGGGAAAGGATGGGAGTGATCCTCGTGAGTTCGCTGCCAACTTACTTAAACAAATACTCAACCTGCCTGTCGAACCAAAAATAGAAGTGGCACATCGGGTGCCAAGAGCACAATCAAGAGCACAATCATAGCCAGGAGCCCCCCCCCCCCACGACAGATCATAGTGAAATTTCGTGACATTTCAGCTTTGGAAGATGTTATGAAAAAAATCCAATACGGAAAGAATATGATGTTTGGGAATTATACCATTAAACTATTCAGAGATTATCCTGATGAAATCGCCAAAATACGAGAATTGTTTTCAAAGACACAAAGACTGAAAGGAAATCAAAAGGTCAGATATGGTGTAATGTATCGGGCTAAAATGAGGATTACCTATAATGGTACCGAACATGTGTTTACTGACCCAGAAGCAGCATACAAACAAGCTCAAGACATCGTAAAAGAGATAGCTGGCTAAGTAAATCATCACGACTGCCAGGACAAGGCTTTTTATTCCACAGATATCGGCAGAGGGGAAGCTGAGAAAGATGACTTTTTAAAAGACTAAGATGGCGGAGCTCCTCCACGTGCTGGTGTCTAGACATTTTATCTTCTTTACAATGTGAACTCAAGGACATTCTTTGTTCCACCTCGAATGAAATATGGAACAACAAGGGTGCGGCTGAATGGAGAACTTAATACAAACGGACTTGAAAATAAACTTTTTGAATTAAAGTATTTTAAAATGTTAACTCTATACTAACACAGAAACTACTGAATTAACATAGTAATAGCAATTGAATCTAATGCAAACTGTTAAAAGGTTAGAATGTAATAATGTATTATAATGATTGACCCCCCCCCCCCCCCCGGGGAGGGGAAGGGGGGCTAAATATAAGGAAATAGATTAATAACAGACTAAAGAAACTAACTTATATAATATACTAGGCTTCAGTTCCAGTTATGCTTGGGAGGAGGTGAGAAGATTCAGGCCCTTGGCAAACAGCCAGGAGTCTGACTCTGGTTAACCCCTTCCAACCAGCAGTTGATTAATACTGAATGTGAAGCAAATGTTAAAACTGTTAGCATAAGTAAATGGTAGATAATTTGAAGACTTAATTAGAGAAGACTTAATTAGATATATATATATTGTAAGTGTGATATATATAATTCGGTTTTGAATTGGCCCCACCTCCCTGTTGCAAGATTATTCAAGGGAGCAGAGCTAAATGTATATTAACAACAACGGAAGTCAACAAACTTGTAACTACCACCATTAGGTGGATAATTTGTTACAGTGTCATTATTTTTAGACATTGTAATATCACTTTTTAAATTTTTTTTTTTGGTCACAATATTCACACTTTTTTGTCTTTTTGTTTAAGGACAATTTTAAAAGGGATGTACCAACAGAATTTAATAGCCGCAACTGCTCCCCCAACACCCAGAGACCTGAGGTATTGGTTGCACCGTATGACTCAAAGGTATTAAAATAATTTAAAATGTTAGACGATAAACAAAAGAAACTTGGAGGAATCACATTTTGCAGTTGGAACATAAGGGGTGCTAACGAACCTATTAAAAGGGGTAAGATTCTCGCGCAATTGAAGTCGCTCAATTCAGACATCATTTTCTAACAAGAAACACATCTGAAATTGCAAGCTCAGACTAGATTGAAGGCAAATTGGATAGGCCAAACATATCAATCTTCATATATCTCTAAATCTAGAGGTACGGCAATTATTATTCGTAAAGGTATACCATTTAAATCAAAGAATATCATAATAGATAAGGAAGGGAGATCTCATAGTTACCAGAGAGATTCATGCTACTCCAATCACCATGGTAAATATTTATGCGCCTAATTTTGATAATCCCCAATTTTAAAATAAAATCCTGAATATAATCTCAGAGTTTAATTATCAAAACGTGATAATTGGGGGAGACTTTAATTGCATTTTAGATCCGTAACTGGATAAATCTACACAACAAGAGAGGGGTAACACAAAATCTAAAACTAGTGAACTCCTAAATACATACATAAAAAATACAAATACAACAGATGTTTGGAGGATCACTAACCCAGCTGGAAAGGAATACTCATTTTATTCAATGGTACACAAAACTTATTTGCGTATTGACTATTTTTTAGTGGACACAAAATTAATTCCCTACACAATGAACCCAAAATTTCACAACAGCATTATTTCTGACCACTCCCCGTTAACTTTTTTTTTTAAACTTGAAGGAATGCCTAATAAAAAATCGTTTTGGAGGTTTAATCCTCAAATTCTAAATGATCCACAAGGTGGTATATATTTAAAACAACAGATGGAACTTTTTTTCGAGACCAACGACACCCCAGATATTTCACCCGCTTTACTATGGGAATCTTTTAAAGCATTTATCAGAGGATCTATAATTTCATATCAAGCTTTTCAAAATAAAAATAATAAGAATGAACAAAGGCAGTTAGAAGAACGAATTAGACAATTGGATCTAGATAACGCTAAAGAGCCAACTATAGATAAACATAATAAAATAACAATATTTAAATTTAAATTAAATAAAATATTATCAGCAAAAGTTATAAGATTATTTCAAATTACAAAACAGGAACATTTTGAATTCGGTGATAAACCACATAAACTTTTGGCACGTCAACTGAAAGATCATACGATTTTAAAGATTAAATCAGATAAAGGTGAATTGTTAACACTACCTAATGATATTAATAAAAGATTTGCTCAATTTTATCAACATTTATATACATCTAAAACGTCAGCAGATAAAGTTATAGAGTTCTTGGATAACTGTAATCTCCCAAAACTTAACCTGATCGAACAAGAGGAATTAGGAGCACAAATCTCAATTAAGGAAATAGAAGAAACAATAAACTCACTAAAGAATGGAAAAACACCAGATGGATTTATTAATGAATTTTATAAAAGATTTTATAAGATAATTTCACCACGTTTACATAAAATGTATACATATGCTTTCAAAGAACAAACATTACCAGAAACATTAGCGGAATCAACGATTACACTTATACCTAAAAAAGATAAAGATTTAGAAGACCCTGGTTCATACAGAGCCATTGCGCTGTTAAATACAGATCAAAAAATACTAGCGAAAACATTAGCTAGAAGATTAAGTAAATATGTTAGTAAATTAATAAATGCGGATCAAACGGGGTTTATACCCAAGAGATACTCATGCAATAATCTGAGACGTCTGTTTAATATAATGCACTCATATAAAACTGAAGAACAAGACTTATCAATTATTTCATTGGACGCAGAAAAAGCATTCGATCAAGTGGAATGGGACTACCTCGTTAAAGTATTGCAAAAATTTCAAATGGGAGAGAATTTTATCTCATGGGTAAAACTATTATATGACAGGCCCACTGCTAGAATATTAACTAATAACATGTTGTCCCCGAAATTTCAATTATCAAGGGGCAATAGACAGGGATGCTCACTATCACCTCTGCTATTTGCTCTTGTAATAGAACCTCTAGCTGAAAGCATTAGAACACATCCGAATATCCATGATTATAATACAAAATACTCAAATAATAAATTATCATTATACGCAGATGATGTACTACTGTACATCACAAAATCACAAATCAGTATACCAAATATATTAAATCTAATAGAGGAATTTGGATCCTTTTCAGGATATAGAATAAATTGGAATAAAAGTGAAATTATGACGATAAAACCTCAAGACCCAACACACCTGTTAAAATTGCCTTTTAAAATTGCTACGGAAAAATTTAAATACTTGGGAATTGAAATTACCAGAAAATATAAATCTTTATTTAATGCAAACTATATGCCCCTACTTAATAAATTAAACACCCTGATTAAATTTTGGAAAACTCTTCCGATGTCTTTAATAGGACGAATAAATGCTATAAAAATGATCTTTCTACCACAAATTTTATATCTATTCCAATCAATACCAATATACTTACCAAAAAAGTTTAAAAAAAAACTGGATTCTGATATCACAAATTTTATATGGGACTATAAATCCCATAGAATTCAAAGAAGACATTTGTGCAAACAAAGAATTTGGTGGATTAACACTCCCTAATTTTTTGTATAATTATTGGGCAGCAAATGTTAAAAATGTGATTCACCTGTTGGACAACTCTGCCCAGCGAGTGGATTGGATAGTAATGGAGAGAGAGGATTGCTTCCCTTTTAATATAGGAGCGATCCTTCTCTCACCAATAAAACTGAATAATACAATATACAGTAAAAATCCAATTATTCATAGTACAATTAGAATTTGGAAACAAATAAAATTAACCCTAAAATTAAGAAACCTATCGCTTCTCTCTCCCATAGTTAATAATCCGTCGTTTAAACCATCCATTATAGATAAATCATTTACACACTGGGAAAGAATAGGAATTAAAACGTTTGGAGGCATGTACAGTATGAAAATGGATTTTTTAAATCATTCTAACAACTACAACTTAAATACAATCTGAGAAGTAATCAATATTTTAAATATTTTCAAATCCGTGATTATTTGAAAAAATATACACAAGAATATCAAAATTTGTCTCCAGACCTATTAGACGAAGCAATGAATATAAAGGCGGAATCAACTAATTTAATATCATACTTGTATAATATCATCCTAAATATAGAAATACCATCATCCGATAGAATTAGAAGAGATTGGGAACGAGAACTAGTTATAAAAATCTCGAAAGAGAGTTGGGATAAACACTTGCTATATGTGCACAAATGCTCGATCAATGTAAGACATATTCTAATCCAATTTAAAATCTTACATAGACTATATTACTCAAAAACTAAAATAAGTAATGTTTTTTCCAAATTTCTCCCCCATCTGTGATAAATGTCTATCCCAAGAAGCAACTATAGCACATTCATTTGTTTTTTGTATAAAAATCCAAACATTTTGGAAGGAAATCTTTGAAATTTTTACAAAATTATTTAAAATAAAACTGAAACCGAACGCAGAATTTATTGTTTTTGGAACAATGGAAGCCAGCTTTGAGCTGACTTCATTCCAAAAGAGCGTCCTTAATTACGGCTTAATAATGGCAAAAAAACGTATACTTAAATTCTGGAAAAACGCTCCCACACCAACGATAAAAATGTGGATTTCAAATATGTCCGAAATGTTACACCTAGAAGACATGAGATTCCTCCTAGCAGGCAAATCAGACCATTTCCAAAAGATTTGGTCTCCTTTTATCGACTTATTACAAGCATAGGGTGCAACATAACTTTGAAAATAAATGGTTTCGGGAACTGGTGAGGGGTGTGTAAAGATACGAAGTAGGTACATCCCTTTTATCTTATTTTACTTTCTTATATCTTCTGTTTTCTATTTTTCTCTTTCTTTTCCTTTGGTTTTCTTTTTAACTCTTTCTCGTGTTTGACGTTTCTACGGGTTTCTCCTGATCACTCTATCACGCACTTACTATCTAATCTAACTCTCTATTCTTCTTCTTTTTAAAGTTTAAAACAAGAAGTGGTACAGGAAATGTATTATGTTATTCTTGGCTTATATCACTGTAATGTACATCACTTCTAATAAATAAAATTTAAAACATTTTTTAAAAAAAGGTCATTGTCAGAGTTCGAAGGACTACAGCTAGCTGTCAGCTCACTCATCCCACTGCACAAGCCGGCTTCATCACTCTCCCCCTCCTCCGGCATGACACCACCCCCAGGATCAATGCCGAGGGAGGGTCCCGATACCCCTGTCAGCAATGAGCTGTCCGGTGAAAGGTCAGGCTCCTGCACTCTCCCACCACCCCCTACGTCTGGACCTGGGGAAGAAAAAACAAGAGGCACCCCCAGGGCCCGTGGTGCGCAGGCACGCCCGGAATCCGAATGAGGGTCACAACCCGAAACAGCCCCGACCCCCACAGCATCCAGAGTAACCGCTCCACTGTCAACACCCAGAGAGTCTCTACCGTCCACCACCAGGGGAGTAACCTCACTAAGACCCACTGAAAGAGCGTGGGTCTTAGTGAGGTTACTTAGAGCAGGTGTCTTTGAAGTCTCCCCTACTACCTCAGCTGGTGAGGCAGCACACCCCTCAGCACCTCTATTGGCTCTAATAAGGAGCACAGACTGGAAAACTGGTACCCCTGAACCTCCCCCTTCGGGCTGACTGCTCATCCCCCATCCCAGGGGACACATTTTCAGGGGAGTCAACCCCAATAACTGGTGTGCCAACACCCTCAGAAGGCCTCTGAAACGAGGGGACCTCCTCCAACCCAGAGGACACAATCCCAGGGGAGCTAATCCCAATAACCAGTGAGATAACTCCCTCAGAAGGCCCCTGAGACGAGGGGACAACCACCGGCCCAGAGGACACAATTCCAGGGGAGTCAACCCCAGTAACTGGTCTGGTAACACCCGCAGAAGGTCCCTGAAACAAAGGCCCAACCTCCGGCCCAGAGGACACCAGTTCGAGGCCACCATCCTCATCAGGGGTGGAAGGTCCCCCTTACTTTGCTCTCCCTCTCCGGGCCCACGTCTTCTTTTAGTCCTGCTGGCATGCGGCGGTACAGTGACCTCCAGAAAGGAAGGGTCCTCCGCCTCCACACTACCCACGGCCTCTTTTCCACCCTCAAGCTTTACCTCCCCTGCCCCGTTCTGAACCACCTCAGCTCCTTGCTGAGCCACACAAGGTGCGTCTTGGACCTCACTGGGGCCAACAGGCACCCCTTGGGTGGGCTCAGATCTGGGCAAGGGCCCATTCACTTGCGATTGACTCGCTTGGAGGAGCTTACTCTTCTTCTTAGACCTCTTCTTCCTCTGCACCACCCAGTCCCCCTCCTCCCCCCTTCGCCCTTCCCCAGTGCCTTGCCGTCAACCACCACCAGAGGTTCAGGATGTAGGGGGCGGGGGCCATCACTGCCCCGGGTCACCGAGGCGGAGCTGGCAGCCCTAGCCGAGTCATCAGTACCGCTCTGGGTCACCGAGGCATAACAGGCCACCCCGGACAACCAGCAATGCAATCCTGGGCCGCTGAGTTAGAATTTCTAGCAGCGGCCCGGCAATTGGGACAATCCCTGCGGAGATGTCCAAACTCTCTGCACGCATGACACCGTGCCTCTCCCCAACGCCAATACACACCGATACTCCACAACGAAGTTCCCCTCAGCGCCCATCTTCTCTTCCACCTTCATGAGAACCTTCCTCTTGAAACTCAAGACGCCTTTTTCATATGGGTCATTCCCGGGATGCATAAGCCTAATAAGCTTAGACCGCACCTCCCCAATCTTTTCCAAGTGTGGAAGAATGTTTGCATCCCGGTGAAACATGGGACAATTCCGCAGGAGAACCAGTTTCACAGTGGACACCCACGGTTCCACTGGTATAAAGACTCCCTCCACTGTGAGCCCCCTCTCAAACGCTAGGGCCACATCCTCCTGGGACTTTAATATCATCCCAACCTTCCCTCTTACAAGCTCGGAAGAGGCGATAACATCCCTCTTGAAAAGGTCATGCACCCCTGCTCCACAAGAACCCAGTTTGGACCGAGATCCCATATATACTGCCATCCAAGTCAACATAAGGCTCATCCTCCACATTACGATGGGGATGTCTGCACTGAATCTTCACTGAACTTTCCACAACCCATGCGTTGTCATCTATGGTACATGAGGCCGCTGGGGAGAGGAGACACAATCGCATGTGGCAGTGTCGGGTGGAAGAGGCGGAGGTGGGAGGGGGCAGTGGATTAGTGACATGATCAGGTGGGTATCACTGTGCTCTGGAGATTACAAACTACTTCATTGCCACAAGAAGGTCGAGTAAAGGGCAAAGGCAAGGACTTGCAGATGTTGTAGATGGTAAACAAATATTCCAGCCATATCTGAGAGACGAATATTGACCATGACACCAAGGATGCCTTGCCTGTTCACTTTGGGGTCTACTCACCTGGCCTGGTGGCATTCATCTAATGTCTCATGGTCAACCATGTACTGCTCACTCATGAAGGTTCTCAGATCCCAGGAGTGTGGCTTCAACCCACTTTCTTCTCATTCAGAGGCAGAGGATGTATATAAATAAAGCAACAGTCACTCTGTAAAGGGAGATGAGTCTGCAGAAGGGTCCCGGCCCCAAAACCTTGTCTGTCCATTGCCTCCAGTTGCTGCTTGACCCGCTGAGTTCCATCAGCATGTTATTTTACTTCAGATTCCAACATCTATAGTTTTATAGGGAAAAATAAGATTTAATTAAGTTTAGTTTAGTTTGATTTAAAGATTCAGAGTGGCAACGGGCCCTTCGGCCCACCGAGTTTGCTCCGCCCAGCGTTCTCCTGTACACTAGTCATACCCTACACAGGGACAATGTACAGCAGCCGATTAACCTACAAACCTACGCATCTTTGGAGTGTGGGAAGAAATCAGAGCACCCGGAGAAAGCCCACAAGGTCACAGTGAGAACATCCAAACTCCGTACAGACAGCACCCATAGTCAGAATCGAAGCCGGATCTCTGGTGCTGTAATGCAGCAACTCTACCATTGTGCCGTGATTGTTGGTTACTTGGTTACCTATAACCCGTATTGCAATCCAACACCATCAACCACTTCTGACATCCATATCCCTTCATGATCATCTCAGTCATATAGACCTCACTTGTTAGTCGGAGTCTGAAGGTCCCATGACCTAAAGTATGCCTTTGTTTAAGAAAGAACTGCAGATGCTGTCTACCTTAAAGTATGCCTTTGCTCAGTGGCCTTCGTTACTATGGTGATGGTGGTAGGATCAGGCCAGCTATCTCCAATTACCACATTCCTTAGGTAATGCTTCTGGCATCTCTTATCTTGTACTCTATTGCACAGACCAGGTCTGTCTTATTTGCTTGGGTGGAAATATACTTTGGTCTTGCACTATCTTTTCATAACCCTTCAGGCCAAGTCTCTATTTCTCACCACTTCAATGATTGAAGGTGAGGCACCAGAGACCAGTGGACATTCTTTTAGAAAGGAGGCGAGGAGGAATTTCTTGTCTCAGAGGGTGGTAAATCTGTGGAATTCTTTTGGAGGCAGTCAGTAGATATATTTAAGGCAGAGATATATAGATTTTTTTATTGATACAGGTGTCGTTATGGGGAGAAGGAAAATTGGGTTAGGATGGAGAGATAGATCAGCCATGATTGAATGGCGTAGACATGAAGGGCCGAATGGCCTAATTCTGCTCCTAACACTTATGATCTTATGATCTTATGACCTGGTCCCAGTATAGAAGAGAGTCTGATGGCCTTAATCAGATGTCGCAGTCAAGCCATTTAACACCAATCCTCCACAAAGGCTGCATAAAAGATTTATGAGGACTGTATCAGAACTGGAGGTTTGAGTGTAAGGAGAGGCTAGGACATTTTCCCCTGGAGTGTAGGAGGCTGAGACAATAGACAATAGACAATAGGTGCAGGAGTAGGCCATTCGGCTCTTTGAGCCAGTGAGTCACCGTGATCACGACTGATCATCCACAATCAGTACCCCGCTCCTGCCTTCTCCCCTTGACTCCGCTATCTTTAAGAGCTCTATCTAACTCTCTATTGAAAGCAGTTGTCTTATAGAAGCATATAAAATCAGGGGGATATAGATAAAATGAATAGTCAATGTCCACAGGTTAGGGCTATCTAAAACTAGAGGGCATAAGATTAAGGTAAGAGGAGACAGACTTGAAAAGGACATGAGGGGGCAACTTTTTCACACAGAGGGAGGTGCACATACAGGTACGAATGTGCTGCCAGAGGCAGTGTTAAGGCGGGTACAATTATGACATTCAAAAAACATTGAGACAGGTACATGGAGAAGAAAGGTTAGGAGGGATATAGGCCAGGCACAAGTAAGTGGGACTAGCTTGGTGGGCAGCTTGGTCTGCTATTTCTGTGCTGCATGTAACTCGTTCTCATCCACGTGCATGAATCAGTAAGGATTTATCATGAAGCATGAGGCATGTTTTTCAGACATGGACATTATATAACTCACCTGCCCTGCAGTTAAAAGGAACATGTTGAGTAATACAATTTCATGTCTTTCATAACAATGCTTCAAAAACTAAATTGAAATAATTTTAGGATGCCCTCAGGTGGTAAACAGGACTACACAAAGACACGTTTTTTCTTTCTAAGTTAAAAAAAAACGAACTGATGTTTAGTTATATCTTAGTTTAAGTCAAGCATTTTTCTCATTTTATATTCTCTTGTTTCGCAATTGGGAACCAATTTAGAAAACCTCCCCTACTGGCTCTCTCCAACCTTGAACAGAACTCGTAAAACTCACCAAGATAAAGTGGAGTAAGTTAACAATTGGGCTCTCCAGGACTCCCAATCGCAACTTTCTATTTATATGTGCCATCAGCTCAGCCATCAACTAATTTGGTTTCATAAATATGACAAATCTACTGTATGTAGAAAAGCTGAAGTATGAAGTATAAGAAACTTCTTTCAGCAAACAATTTGGCCAAGGCAACCTGAGAACGACCTAACTGGGAACAAAAATCAATAACTTCCTTGTTTGCTCCACTCTGTCTTAATAAAACAACAGTGCATTTAAAGACATGCTTAACAACTTTATAATGAAATGTCAGAGTATATCAGAAAAGCTGAAATGTTTCCCAGGTTCTTGACTCTGAAGGTTTTCTCTGGAGAATTGCCTTCCTCTGCCTTTCACGGCACTGACTCATCCCTCGCCCCTTAAAGCTCTCCAAGAGGAAGCTTCAGGGAAATTATCCACTTTCCATCCCGCGATGTGAAAGTGGAAAAGATTCGCTAATTAGCTGTTTCATCCAGAAGAATTGATTGCAGATTATTTCACATAAACATCACTCTTTTCCAGGGAAGGATTTGTATGTGAACACCTCCTGCTTACTGATAGATCCCACAGTCACTACTTCACGGAGTAGCTTAGTTTACGTTAGTGTAGTTTAGAGATACAGCGCGGAAACAGGCCCTTCGGCTCAACGAGTCCGCACCGACCAGCGATCCCCGCACACTAACACAATAGTACACATACTAGGGACAATTTACACTTATACCAAGCCAATTTAGTGTAGGAGAAACCCAAGGATCTCTGAGAAAACCCATGCGGTCATGGGGGAGAATGTACAAACTGCGTACGGACAGCATCCATAGTCAGGATCAAACCCGGATCTCCGGCGCCGCAAGCGCTGTAAGGCATCAACTCGACCACTCTGCCACCGTGCTGCCCGTGCCGTCAGGCAGCATCTGTGGAGAGAGAAACAGTTAACATTACAGGTCTCAGTTTCATCAGAATTGGGACAAAGAGATAAATAAGTTTGTTTTAAGTTAGGAGGGATGAATAGGTTAAAGGATGTGCCCAGTGTTGACTTGGAGATAGATGTAAAGGGATTAGGATAGGCAGTAGGGAGGTAGGGTGGTTGAGATTACAACAAATGTGGAAGGAGGCATTATAATTTTATGTGGATCTGGCAGTGGTGAAGAAAGTAAGACTAGAGACTATTCATTCGTCTTACAACACAGAAACTTGCCCTTCGGCCCATCGTATCTGGGCCAGTCCTCACACGTATCCAGTCCTACTTTCAGCACTCAACCCTAGAAATAGCTATAAAATCTGACTCTGTCAAACCAATTCGAATTTTATGTTTCAATGACAAGGCCTCTTACTCTTCCAAACTCAAGGGGGGACAGTCCCTATCTGCTTAATGACTCTTCATGAAGCAATCAGTCACTCAGGAATCAATCTGGTCAACCTTAGCCACGCTCCCTCAACCACAAGCTCTGATCAACAAGCATGAAACAGTGTACCCTGACGCCTTCCTCAACATGGCTGGGGACTTTAAACAGGCTAGTTTGATGAATAAGTTTCTGCTCAACTACTATCAACGCGTCACCTTCAACACCGGAGGATCCAATGCACGCGACCATTTCTATACCACCTTTAAGAATGCCTGCACCTTTGAAAATCTCAGCACCTGTTTGTGCTTCTTCTTCCTGCATTTCGACGAAGTCTAAAGAGTGCGGCCCTAATGGGGTACCTGGTTGATTCCTAAAGACCTGTATGGATCAATTGGCTGGGTTATTCAAGGAGATCTTCAATCTCTCTCTTCTGCGATCTGAGATTTCTAACTGCTTCTAGGGGGCATCTATCGTACTTGTGCCTAAGAAGAGCATTGTGATCTGCCACAATGACTGTCATCAGGTAGCATTTACATCCACCGCAATGAAGCGCTTTGGGAGGTTAGTTATGACACAAATCAACTCCTGCCTCAGAAGTGGCTTGTTTCCGCTTCAATTTCCCCAATGCCACACCAGGTCAACGGTAGATGCTATTTAACTGGCTCTCCACTCTGATGTGGACCACCTGGATAACAGGAATCCATCACCAAGCTTCACGACCTGGACTACTATACCTCTCTTTGCAACTGGATCCTTGCCTTCCTCACGGGTGGTCTCAGTCAGTGCAGATCGTTCAGGTCCACCACCAATTATCTGACAACCGGTGGTCTGCACCTCCTTTTAATCTGGCCAAAATTACAAGAGTGCACTTAAACCGCCCCACCCCCCTCCACATACACAAGTTCCCCCAAAATATGGGTCCTAGGCTGGATGAAGTGGCCGATCTCTTCCTCATCGGGACCTCCGTGCTGATCGGTGGGTCGAATTTTCCCCCTGCGGCCGGAGCTCTGGAACCTCCGCCCCCCCTTTTTTTGTTTAAAATATGTTTTTTTCTCCATATTTTCCTGATACAGTTTTTAATGTCATCATCAATATATCACATAGATACATAGAAACATAGAAAATAGGCGCAGGAGTACCTTCGGGCCAGCACCGCCATTCAATATGATCTTGGCTGATCATCCAAAATCAGTGCTCTGTTCCTGCTTTTTCCCCATATCCCTTGATTCCGTTAGCCCCAAGAGCTAACTCTAACTCTTTCTTGAAAAGTTCTTTCCATCACTTCTTTCGTTACCCACTCCTGAAACTAGAGACTATTCTCAGCAAAAATACAAAACTGAACACTCGTAAAGACCAGTGGAAATAAAACAAATAAAAATGGGGAAGCTGGGGGAAAGAACTATTTGAATTCAAGCAAACCGCAAGAAGCCGTCTACTTTGTGGGCAGCCACTCAGGTTCAAGAATAACTTGCTCTGGTGACTGATGTTGAAGACTCTGCCATCGTGGGTCAGGCGGCTAAGTGGATGGATGGTTGTGAGGTGGCACACTGCGTGCGTTGGACTTGTGTAAGTTCCAGGCGTAGGAACCCAAGGTTCTCAATATCTCCCAAACACTCCCTCTCCATTTGGAGTCCTCTGCCCATAGATTCCCAGCAATCAGTGGAGACATTCCAACGAGGCTTTGAGAGCAACCTTGAATTTTTTTCATTGACCGCCGATACTGTCTTCCAATGACAAAACTCGGAACAGAGTGTTGGTTCCAGGAATCTGAAAGCATTGAGACGTCTAATTACAAGCTTCACAATGCCACAAATCTGTCAGAAAACCCAGTGCCATTAGTGTGGAAACTGAAATAGACATGTCCTTGGTACTACATTAGGATTACAAGGGTGAGAATGGCAGGTTTATAGGTTGCACTCGTACTTTGGCTTGCACTATTGTGGTCTGGTTACCGAGCATAAATAATTTGTTGATTATTGTTTAATGTATATTTATTTATTGTTGAGTTGTTGCGTTAATGTGCCTGCAGAGCTGCAGCATGGAAGACTTTCATTGTTCCGTTCTCGGTGCACATCACAATTTTATTTCGAAGTCACGTGAGTGACTACGTCAAGAAGCCCGCCAGCCGGCATGCACGTCAATACGTCTAACGCATGGCGCACGACTGGCTGGGAGGAGGTTCGCTCCTCCAGCGGTAAGTTTAAAAACCTCAAAGGTAAGTTTTCAACTTACTCTGCGGTCGTTTTGTTTTGTGTTTCTTTTCACAGTGGTCTCCAACGAATCATGGAAAGATCCAAGGCCAACAAATCCAGACGGGCCGCGGGGAAACCGTCTACGGAGGTCCGCGGGAGTGCGGGTAGCCGGCGGCCGTCTGTTTCGCCTTCAGAGTCGCTGACAGTGTGGTCAGCGACTTCAGACTTGGTGCCTGCACAGAGCACTTTGGCAACCCCTAAAGGGGGTAAAGCCAAACGCAAGTCTGATAGGCCTGTATACTCGGATGAGTCAGGCCAGGACGATTTCACTCCTACACCTATGGGTAACGTCTTCGGGCGTTTATCCAATATGGAGCACCTCATGGAGAGGATGCCCGCTCACAATATGCTCCGTGATAAGGAGGCATATCAACGCAGGTCTACCTGTATGCCTGCGGCAGCGCCTGGTCCAGGGCTG
>CM075979.1:76786974-76864214 GCA_038087875.1 Malacoraja senta
CCTGGCGTTAATGTGCAATGCACATTTCGAGATGAACTGTTTCCGCAAGAACACCATCAGGTCTGCGTTAAACCCGAAGTTTGCAGGTCTGTCTAGGGCCAGTAATGTCCAGCCACCTAATCTCCTGTTCGGGGAAGCCCTGCCTAAACAAGTGAAAGACCTACATGATGAAGCCAAAGCTGTAGGTTTAATCAAAGCATCTGCTACGGGCAAGTCTTCACTGTTTCGGCGTCAGCACCCCTACGCCTCCACTAGTAATAAGCGGTTTGCTGAAGCTAGTGGCAGCTCTAAAGTTGATCTTCCCAGGCATAGGTCTTTTTTAGGCCAAGGCCCGGCCCGGCCGTCATGGAAAATGCGCAATCCTCGCAACCCAGAAGTTCAAGCCTCCAAACCGAGGGGACGGAAACAGAACCCATATTAGGGCTAGTTGGGCCTGCTATCAGACCACCGGTAACCATGGAGGTAGGTGGGTCTGGTTCTTTCCGGAACATGGGGTGTGTGGACCAGTTACAAGTTGGTGGTAGATTACACTTGTTTTTGCATGAATGGCAGTGGATAACTTCAGACCCGTTTAAACTGCACAATATAAAGGGGTTCAAAATTGAATTTTTACCTGAGTTTGCCACCCACACAACATACGCCAAGTCGGTTGGATATTCATTCCAAACAAGAGGGTTTGGATATACAAGCAGAAATTAATACATTACACAAAAAAGGTGTAATTGAGAGATCAAATCATGAAAGTCATCAATTTGTCTCTAATATATTCTCTAGGCAAAAGAAAGATGGGGATGTCGGATCATCCTTGATTTAACACAACTTAACTCATATGTGCAGTATAGACATTTTAAAATGGAGAACTTCTTTACTGCTAAACAACTAATTTCTAAAGGATGCTTTATGGCATGCATCGATCTCAAAGATGCATATTATTCAGTTCCAATTCATGAGGATCACCGGAGATATTTCAAATTTAGCTGGATGGGGCAGCTATGGCAGTTTAAAGCATTGCTTAATGGATTAACTTCAGCTCCCAGGTTATTTACCAAATTACTGAAGCCTGTGCTCGGCCTGCTCAGAGCTCAAGAGCACATTGTTATAGCATATTTGGATGATATTCTAATCGTAGGGAAAACGCTGCATTTGGCTAATCTAGCTGTTTCAGCCACAAAACTCATATTTGAGAAATTGGGGTTTCTCAACCATCCAGTTAAATCCAGGTTGATACCAACAAGGGCTATTGATTATTTAGGATTTACTATTAACTCTATAGAAATGTCTGTGACTCTGCCCTGGGGCAAGAGATTAGATTTAATAGAAGCCTGTGATAACCTTATTGTTATCAAGCAGCCATCTATTCACCAGGTGGCTAGTGTAATTGGCAAAATAGTGGCTGCTTTTCCAGCTGCCCAATTTGGGCCCTTGCATTATCAAGATTTGCAGCGTGCAAAGGAGCAAGCACTTAAGTCCCATTTAGGCCATTTTAACAGACCTATGCTATTACCGGCTGAAGCTATATCAGAGTTACAATGGTGGACGACCAATATTCAGCATTGCTCCGGTGACATTTTGATCAGTAAACCTTTAATTATACTACAAACTGATGCAAGTGCACAAGGATGGGGAGCTACTAATACCATCTCTAGTTGCGGAGGCAGATGGGATATGCACGAGTTACCATTTATCCATCTATATGGTATCAACCACCTGGAGATGCTGGAGGCATTCTATGGGTTGAAGGCTTACTGTGGGAATATGCATAATCTGCATGTTCAACTGCAAATTGATAACACTACAGCGGTGGCATATATTAATCACATGGGTGGAATCAGATCAGTATCCTGTGATAGTTTAGCTAACCTCATTTGGAGCTGGTGTATTGAAAGAAGGATATGGATGTCAGCTACCTACTTGCCAAGTAGGTTTAACACGGTGGCAGACACTAGGTCACGTAAATTTAATGATAACACGGAATGGATGTTAGATCACAAAGTGTTTAACAATGTTATTGCTCAATATGGAACGCTGGATATTGATTTGTTTGCATCTAGGCTTAATCACCAGTTGCCAAAATATGTTGCATGGGAGCCAGACCCAGGGGCAGTAGCGATAGATGCATTCTCGTTACACTGGGAGGAATGTTCTTTTATGCCATTCCTCTATTTTGCCTCATCAGCCGGTGCTTGCTAAAAATCAAGCAAGATTCCGCTTCAGGTATTTAGTAGTGCCTGACTGGCCTACGCAGCCATGGTTCCCGTTGATGTTAGGAATGTTAACGGAACCATATATGGTTATCAGTAAGCATAAAGATTTGCTTGTTCATCCCGTGACTCGGGAATCTCACCCTCTGCATGACAAGATCAACTTATTGATTTACAGAGTTTAAGAAGACCTTTTCTGGGGCTCGGATTATCCAACCGAACGGTGGACGTGATCACTGCAGCTTGGCGGGACAGTACCAAGAAGCAGTACATTTCCTACATAAAGCTATGGGAAGTGTTTTGTGTAAATTCAAATATAACTTATAGTACGGCACGTATAGCTGATGTCTTAGAGTTTCTGTTGATGTTATTTTTTGATAGAAGATTGAGTTATAGTGCCATCAACATTGCTAAAAGTGCTTTATTTTCATACTTTCTGCTGGGATCGGGACACCACTCTGTCGGGTCTCACCCTTTGATATCCAAATTCATGAGGGGTATCTTTAACATAAATCCTCCCAGGCCCAGGTACACGGAAGTATGGGACATTAACGTTGTGTTAACACGGTGTTGGGCTCCAGCTGCATCTTTATCTTTGGTCCGGCTCACCTATAAGGTAATAATGCTCATGGCGCTGGTTTCAGCGCAACGTGTCCAGTCCAATGGATTAAAGGCCGATAAATCCCCAGGGCCAGATAGGCTGCATCCAGAGTAGCCCCAGAAATAGTGGATGCATTAGTGATAATTTTTCAAAACTCTTTAGATTCTGGAGTAGTTCCTGAGGATTGGAGGGTAGCTAATGTAACCCCACTTTTTAAAAAGGGAGGGAGAGAGAAAACGGGGAATTACAGACCAGTTAGTCTAACATCGGTAGTGGGGAAGCTGCTAGAGTCAGTTATTAAAGATGGAATAGCAGCACATTTGGAAAGTGGTGAAATCATTGGACAAAGTCAGCATGGATTTACGAAAGGTAAATCATGTCTGACGAATCCTATAGAATTTTTTGAGGATGTAACTAGTAGAGTGGATAAGGGAGAACCAGTAGATGTGTTATATCTGGACTTTCAGAAGGCTTTCGACAAGGTCCCACATAAGAGATTAGTATACAAACTTAAAGCACACGGTATTGGGGGTTCAGTATTGATGTGGATAGAGAACTGGCTGGCAGACAGGAAGCAAAGAGTAGGAGTAAAATGGGTCCTTTTCAGAATGGCAGGCAGTGACTAGTGTGGTACCGCAAAGCTCAGTGCTGGGACCCCAGCTATTTACAATATATATTAATGATTTGGACGAGGGAACTGAATGCAACATCTCCAAGTTTGCGGATGACACAACGCTGGGGGGCAGTGTAAGCTGTGAGGAGGATGCTAGGAGACTGCAAGGTGACTTGGATAGGCTGGGTGAGTGGGCAAATGCATGGCAGATGCAGTATATTGTGGATAAATGTGAGGTTATCCACTTTGGTGGCAAAAACAGGAAAGTAGACTATTATCTGAATGGTGGCCGATTAGGAAAAGGGGAGATGCAACGAGACCTGGGTGTCATGGTACACCGGTCATTGAAAGTAGGCATGCAGGTGCAGCAGGCAGTGAAGAAAGCGAATGGTATGTCAGCATTCATAGCAAAAGGATTTGAGTATAGGAGCAGGGAGGTTCTACTGCAGTTGTACAGGGTCTTGGTGAGACCACACCTGGAGTATTGCGTACAGTTTTGGTCTCCAAATCTGAGGAAAGACATTCTTGCCATAGAGGGAGTACAGAGAAGGTTCACCAGACTGATTCCTAGGATGTCAGGACTTTCATATGAAGAAGGACTGGATAGACTCGGCTTGTACTCACTAGAATTTAGAAGATTGAGTCGGGATCTTATAGAAACTTACAAAATTCTTAAGGGGTTGGACAGGCTAGACGCAGGAAGATTGTTCCCAATGTTGGGGAAGTCCAGAACAAGAGGTCACAGTTTAAGGATAAGGGGGAAATCTTTTAGGACCGAGATGAGAAAAACATTTTTCACACAGAGAGTGGTGAATCTCTGGAATTCTCTGCCACAGAAGGTAGTTGAGGCCAGTTCATTGGCTATATTTAAGAGGGAGTTAGATGTGGCCCTTGTGGCTAAAGGGATCAGGCAGTATGGAGAGAAGGCAGGTACAGGATTAGAGAGAGTGATTAGAGAGATTCCTTTATTTGTCATTTGTCAGGATGCTGAGTTGGATGATCAGCCATGATCATATTGAATGGCAGTGCAGGCTCGAAGGGCCGAATGGCCTACTCCTGCACCTATTTTTATGTTTCTATGTTTCTATAAGCTAAGGCTGGACAGGACGGTTATGTCTTACAATAAGATAACGTTCTATATAAATGAGTTAATTAAGCAAAGTAGACCGGGTGTGTTATGTCTTAAACTGGAGTTTTTAGCATATCCAACTGATCGTAGATTATGTGTTGTCACATATATTCAACAATACATAAAGACTACGAAGAGCCTTAGAGGCACTGAACCGGCTATGTTCATCAGTCATAGGAAACCACACAAGAGGGTATCGGTGCAGACCATCTCTAGGTGGTTGAGACATGTATTGGCTTTCGCAGGAGTGGACACTGATATTTTTAAATCTCACTCTACCAGAGCTGCAACAACATTGGCAGCGAGGTTCATGGAGGTTCCGCTGGACCGCATCCTAGCGACAGCTGGATGGTCGAATGAGCGGACTTTTCAAGCCTTTTACAATAAGCCTATTGCCAGGCCTGGTTCGTTTGCCAATACAATTTTGAGTTCTGTTAAATAATAATTTTTCTGTTCCGGGATGTAAGGGACCACTATTATTATTACTTTCATTAAAAGCATCAGCATGTTTTAATCTATATCATGTCTGAATGCACTATGTTTTCAATCATATCTGGTCAACTGATGCAGTGTGTTTGCATGGACTCGGGTTCACGGCATGAAATCACAGAGCTTTGAAATCTTCACGTAGTCACTCACGTGACTTCGAAATAAAATAGAAAGATTAAACGAGAACTTACCGTTTGAAGTTTGATCTTTATTTTATGAGATGTTGCGATGAGGGATTACGTGCCCTCCCAACCCTATTCTCATAAAGATCATTCGGTGGTTCTAGTTTCTTATCTTCCTATAGTTAGGTCAGCGATTGTTCTGTGATTTCATACGGCTGCTTTAAAGGTTGACGCTCATGCGGGCTGGCGGGCTTCTTCACGTAATCCTTCATCGTAACTTCTCATAAAATAAAGATCAAACTTCAAACGGTAAGTTCTCGTTTAATCTTTCTATTAAATACAAGTATATTGGCTTTATACCACTTCTAAACTTGCAAAAGTGACTAGAGTGCTCATTATTTTCACCAGCCCAATCTGGAGGCCTTGGCTTAACAATGGGGCAGTGATTGGGCAAAGGGGACAAGGGGGACAAGGGGTCACAAAGACGTTCAAAGTTGTTTGCACTTTAGTGTTCAGGAGCTAGGCTGTGTTATCCGCTGCCTGCTCTCTGTCTCCAACTGGCGTTGTGTTAATCTGGGCTAGAATGCATAAATCCAGTCATTAAGTACTGTGAGTTGATCCAACTTCCCCACACCTTTTCCAAACCGCACACCCTACTTCCATGGAGGAGTGAAAGCTGACGGATGAGAAAATTTGGTATGAAAATAAGTGTCACTCACCGTTAAAGGGAAAGACATTGATCACATGGCAAAATATTAATACCAAAGCATTCTGACCTG
This sequence comes from Malacoraja senta, assembly GCA_038087875.1. Taxonomy (NCBI): domain Eukaryota; kingdom Metazoa; phylum Chordata; class Chondrichthyes; order Rajiformes; family Rajidae; genus Malacoraja; species Malacoraja senta. The sequence continues at coordinate 76,792,909 of CM075979.1, forward strand.
CCTCTGATTTTAGCGCGGATAGCAGGTCAAAGGATCTATTTCCATTCAGCATCTCTGCAGGATAGCTGTGGTGAGAGCTGATTTTGTTGAGGAGGTCTATGAGGCAAGATAGGCAGATTTAAGACGTGAAGGTGACACTCTGGTTAAATCATAGATAGACACAAAGTGCTGGAGTAACTCAGCGGGTCAGGCAGCATCTCTGGAGAAAAAGGATGGGTGACATTTCGGGTCGGGACCCTTCTTCCGAGTGAAAGTATAGGGGATGGAACTGGAAGTAAGAATGGTTAAACTCTGGTTTACTCTGGTTAAGCCAGTAGTGAGAGCTATCACAATATAAAGAAATTTGGAAAAAGAACCGGGAAACACGGGCAGGAAACACGGTAGTTCAGCAGTAGAGGTGTTGCCTTACACGGCCAGGGACCCGGGTTCGATCCTGATTATCTGTATGGCAGACTGCACAGAGTTTACACATTCTCCCCGTGACCTGCGTAGGTTTTCTCCAGGATCTCTGGTTTTCTCCCACACTCCAAAGATGTACAGGATTGTAGGTTAATTGGGCTTGGTATCAATGTCAAATTATCCCTAGTGTGTAGGATAGTGTTAATGTGCGGGGATCGCTGGTCGGCGCAGACTAGGTGGGCCGAGGGGCCTGTTTCCACACTGTAACTCTAAATTAATCTAAATAAAACTAAATCTGCAGTAAGTATTTGTATATCAGATATCATACTTGTCTGTATATCAAGACAAGTATGTTTTGTCTTGAAATTATTAATGGCGCTATTGTTCGCTTTGTCAAAATCAGAGAAGGTGAAGGCATGGTGCGGAGCATTCCACAACCACCTGAGCAGCATCACATCGGATCTCATGCTATCGAATTATCAAGCACATTTTACCCATTGACATGGGAAGTCACAAATGGGACGAAGTGTAAGTGGGGAAAAACTGGTTGTTGGAGCTCCAAGTGGGAGCGGGCCTGAACATCGGGCCGCCCGGAGCAGTGACAGCCGAGGGCTCGGGAGGCCCTGACCACGGGTGAACATCAGGAACATTAGAGGAAGATGACTGACTTTGGTGCCTTCCCTCACAGTGGCTAATTTTTGATTCTGCTGTGTGGGGATGTTTTATGTTGAACTCTATCGTGTGTTGTGTTCTTTATTTTATTGTATGGCTGTATGGTGACCACACATTTCACTGTGCCAACTGGCACATGTGACAAATAAATGTATCTTGATCTTGATCTTGAAAGTATAAGACAAATAACACAACCCCGTGATATTGAAATATGTTTCCTGATCCTGCAAATACTTTAACTTATCTTGTATTATTTTTGCATTACACTCTGTGTCCTTTGAGGCTGCGAATATCCCATAACATGTGGGTCCCTTTTGTATCCCAGCACAGTGGCCCTTGCAGGGATGTAAATTTGACCCCTTGCTCAGCGACACAGTGGCTTGCCCTAAGCATGAGAGAGATGTGTAATGCTGAGGCTCAAGAAGGCACTGGTCAGGCTGCAATTGGAGTATTGTGAGCAAATTTGGGCCCTATATCTGAGGAAGGATGTGCTGGCTCTGGAGACGGCCCAGAGGTGGTTTTACAAGAATGATTCTATGGGTTAGCATATGATGAGCGTTTGACAGCACTGGGCCTCTACTCGCTGGAGTTTAGAAAGTTGAGGGGCATCTCATTGAAACCTACAGATGAAAGGCATAGATAGAGTTGATGTGGAAAGGATGTTTCCCCTGGTGGGAGAGTCTAGGACCAGAGGTCAGAGCCTCAGAATTAAAGGGCACTCTTTTAGAAAGGAGGTGAGGAGAAACTTCTTTAGTCAGCAGGTTGTTAATCTGTGGAACTCATTGCCACAGAGGGCTGTGGAGGCCAAGTCGGTGGATATTTTTTAGGCAGGGAAAGATAAATTCTTGATTAGATCAGGTGTCAAGGGTTATGGGGAGAAAGCAGGAAAATGGGATTAGGAGGCAGAGATCAGCCATGCTTGAATGGCGGAGTAGACTCGATGGGCTGAATGGTTTTATTCTACTCCTATAACTTGTGAACGTGAGAGAGGTGGAATGTGTGTGCTGGCACATTGGTATCATCATGCCACACAGTATTGTGTGTGGACTTGGCCCCGCGTTCCAGCGAGCCGCGGCGGTATCCCAACTGCCAGCCCAGGCTGGCCTGGAGATGGAGGGCCGCCGAACCTGGCCCCTGCTCCCTGGAATCAGATTCGGAGAGGGGGTGGAAGGAGATAGCGATGGCGCCAGACTCTGGACAAAGGGCCCGGTGTTAAGAACGGGGGGGGGGATTCTTACTTTCCGCGCCCTCAAGGTCGGCTGTGGGAGGCGCCCCCACCCCCCCACCCCACCCCCCTGAGGAACGCAGGCTGAAGAGTGCCAGGCATGGAGTGGCACGACTGTTTGCAGGACGATCTGAATGAAGGAGGAAACGGCTGCAATGGGCTTTGTGGCCAGCTGCAGCCGGGAATGTAAAATGGTGCCAAAATGGCGCCTCTTGCATATGGACTTGGTGGGCTGTTCTGTACATTCTTAACTGACTGGGGTGATTGTGCTCATGTGTGGGGATAGTCTTGCTGATCTATGCTGTATTGAAAAAATGTATTTCACTGTACCTGGTTCACGTGACCTTAAATAAACCATTGACCATTGACTATTGACCACTGTAGCTGGCTATGAGGGAGTCAAGGCCTCTTACCCTGCATGCCTCTAACTCCTTGACCGCACCCATGTTTTGTCCGTAAGCTGGGGTTTTAGAATGAAGCAAACTTTGCATCGTCTAAAGTAGACAACAAGTTTGTGTCCCTGCGTTGCAGCCGGTGTGTTTGCTCCAAACAAACCGTGCTTTACTGCAAGGTCAGGTTGATGTCTTGCTTTAATGGTCAGTTCAAATGAAAAACTGGGCACTTTGGGAGCCAGAATGGACGAGAGCGCGGGCTTCTTGAGATTACATCTGTGAGGCAGTGAGCTAAGTGCAAGACGGGATGGGCGCTAATCATTCCCGTCACAAGAACCAGCAAGTTTCTCTCTCAGCTGCAGCGGAATGTTTACTGTGCTGCAACATGGAGCACTGTGCGTTATTCTGGTCAAAGGAGGGTAAATGTGTCCTGGGTGAGCACAGCCTAGATTTAGGTGAATTAACCTCATTTCCAGGTCGAAATGAGAAATGAGTACATGTATTCCCAAGAACTATGTTGAGGAATGACTTGATTGGTCTTTAAATCCTAAGATGCTAATGGGGAGGTGGGGGTTGGGGGGGTGGACACAGGGCATTTTCTGTAAATTTGACACAAGCTTTCTCACAGTTGCAACTTTGCAAGTCAGTTGTTAAATTAAAATCTGAGAATGGTGGACTTGACAACTAAGGTATTAAGAGCTGGTGGTGGTGTTGGGACTGGGTTACAGATCATTCACGATGGAATGGAAGAACAGGTTTGAGAAATTGACGGCTTAATCCCATTCCTGTGAAACTATACCAATGCAGTCCTTTCAGAGAGGTACCAGAACTGACAGTCAATTACATGGACATCACTGTTCAACTTGGTGTATGTATTTGAATACATTTAGGCTATACCTTGGACTTTAGAGATACAGAATAAAAACAGGGCCTTCGGCCCACCGAGTCCACGCATACCATCGATCACCCCATACACTAGCACTATCCTACACACTAGGGACAATTGACAATTTTACCAATGCCAATTAACCTACAAACTTGTACATATTTGGAACGTGGAGGTAACTGGAACACCCGGAGAAAACCCACATGATCACAGCACTTGTAGCTAGGATCCAACCCGGTCTTTGGTGCTGTAAGGCGGCAGTTTTTCCACGACACCACTATGCTGCCCCATTTATAATACACTTGGACTACACATATGATCGTGGTTAAGCATGAGAATAGTAAGTTGAACATTATAAATTACAGACTGCAGCCATTACTGAGCTGAAACATTTTCTGCTACCATCTACCTTTAAGAAGTTGCATGCCTTTAACTTTTTGCAGTCTTCCTTAGAGGCCATAGGGGTGATTTAATCATAAGAACAATAGAAGCAGAGTAACCCTTTGGTCTCTTGTGTCTGTTCAGCGATATCCTGGTTGATCTGATTGTAACTCTGCATTCCTGCCCACACCTCATCACTGTCACACATCTGCTTAACTAGAATCTCGCAACCTTTTCTATAAAAAGGTTCAAATCGTTGCTTTCATTATCAAAAGACTTGCAATCTGCCAAGAGCAAAGAAAAAGTCACTGCGTAGAGACTCATAGTATTCATGCAGCATGAAAACTGGCCCTTTGGCCCGACTTGCCTCTGCCAACCAAAGTGCCCCGTCTAAGAGTCCTATTTGCCCATGTTTGGCCCCTATTCCTATCCACGTACTTGCCCAATTGTCTTTTAAATGTTGTTATAGTATCTGGCTCAACGACCTCCTCTGGCAGCTCACTCCATATACCAACCACCCTTTCAGTGAAAAAGTCGCACCTCAGGGTCGTATTAAATCTTGCCTCTCTCACCTTAAATATAATGTTCTTTTTTTTATTCCCCTATACTGGGTAAAAGACTTAAGTAAGATTACCCTACATTCTCTTAAACTCCAAAGATTGCAGATCCAGCATATTTGGCTACTTCGATTTTGAGTTTGATGTTTAGTTTATTGTCATGTGTACCGAGGTACAATGAAAAGCTTTTGTTGCGTGCTAACCAGTCAGTGGAAAGACAATGCATGATTACAATCGAGCAATCCACAGTGTACAGATACATGCTAAAGGGAATAATGTGAACAACGAGACCTGGGTGTCATGGTACACCAGTCATTGAAAGTAGGCATGCAGGTGCAGCAGGCAGTATGTTAGAAAGCAAATGGTATGTTAGCATTCATAGCAAAAGGATTTGAGTATAAGAGCAGGGAGGTTCTACTGCAGTTGTACAGGGTCTTGGTGAGACCACACCTGGAGTATTGCGTACAGTTTTGGTCTCCTAATCTGAGGAAAGACATTCTTGCCATAGAGGGAGTACAGAGAAGGTTCACCAGACTGATTCCTGGGATGGCAGGACTTTCATATGAAGAAAGACTGGATAGACTCGGCTTGTACACGTTGGAATTCAGAAGACTGAGGGGGGATTCTTAAGGGGTTGGACAGGCTAGATGCAGGAAGATTATTCCCGATGTTGGGGAAGTCCAGAACTAGGGGTCACAGTTTAAGGATAAAAGGGAAGACTTTTAGGACCGAGATGAGGAAATCATTTTTTACACAGAGAGTGGTGAATCTGTGGAATTCTCTGCCACAGAAGGTAGTTGAGGCCAGTTCATTAGCTATATTTAAGAGGGAGTTAGATGTGGGCCTTGTGGCTAAAGGGATCAGGGGGTATGGAGAGAAGGCAGGGATGGGATACTGAGATGGATGATCAGCCATGATCATATCAAATGGCGGTGCAGGCTCGAAGGGCCGAATGGCCTACTCCTACACCTATTTTCTATGTTTCTATGTTTCTATGAAGTCCAGTAAAGTCTGATCAAAGATAGTCTGAGGGTCTCCAATGAGGTAGATAGTAGCTCAGGACTGCTCTCTAGTTGTTGGTAAGATGGTTCATTTGCCTGGTTTGGGAAATTACTGAAATTCATGATATATGTCCCCTATTGGCATAAAGAAACATAGAAACATAGAAAGTAGGTGCAGGAGTAGGCCATTCAGCCCTTCGAGCCAGCACCGCCATTCAATATGATCATGGCTGATCATCCAAAATCAGTATCCTGTTTCTGCTTTCTCCCCATATCCCTTGATTCCGTTAGCCTTAAGAGCTATATCTAACTCTCTCCTGAATACATCATATGTGTGTTTATGTGTTGTGCATGTATGTGCGTCTGTGAGTGCGGGTACACGCTCGTGCGTGTGCATGTGTGTACATGTCCGGGCACATGGACATCAGTCAATGACAGGGTTAAGCATGGGTGTGATGCTCTCCCTGGTGGATCAGCTTGCTTTCAGTCATTGTCATTGACCATGGAACCATCCGATGGGTAAAGTGCTGGAGAAACGATCCCATAATGAAGTGCCACCCCGCACCATTTAGAAGCTGCAGAAAAGGAAAGGAAAAGGGGTTATAAAATAAATAACTGAATCAAATATTAGAAGTCAGCTGACAACAGATGGCTCCTGCTTTAGGGTTAGTAGAAGCAACTGTGAAGGGATCTCTCAGCTTGGTTCGCAATGTTCTCAGTCTCCATGCCCTGCGTCACTTGCTCTCCCCTTCATTACAGCCACAGGCTGATTTGTAGCTTGAAAGGATTGTTTTAGTTCAACATAAAAGCTTCAAGGATATAGTTAAGGATTACCTATCAGTCATGTAATAAACAACAGACAGGTCCTTTTCTCTTTACAGCCACGGCATGGCACATTGCTACTCACTGTGTCCTTCCTGATGAGTATTAAAAGCTCTTAAGTCATGTTTTTTAAGAGGACAGCTTTTGATTTATCACACAGTTTCACCTGATTGCAGTAAATATTTGATGGAAGCAATGATGAAGACCCTGTAAAAACAGAAGAGACTGGAAATACTCCATAGTCCAGACAGCATCTGCGTAAAGAGGATCAGAGTTAAGGATTCAGTTCTCTGGCCTTACATTGGTTCTGTGTCTTTGATGTATTGAGCCACGGATGGTCAGATTTTGTAACTCAATTATTTCAGTCTCTGGAGGCGGTCACGGCATTGAAACTTAAATTACAATAAAATGAAACTTGCTCAAAGGTACATCTTCTCCCAGACCTGTTCCCAGTTGGGTTATGGGCTCAAGCACCACAACATACTGTCCAGTGAACAGAACAAAGCTCCTGGTTTGTGTGCTGCTTGGCCATCCAGTGAGTATACATCAGCTGGAGGCTTCCAGCCCACCTCTCTCTGGTGGTTGGTGTGATCCATGGAAAACAACCCTGAACACATTCTGAATCAAAGTCGACAAATGCTAAAACATTCAGCAGGTCAGGCAGCATCTATGGAGAGTAAAACAATCAACGCTTCATCAGAACTGGAGCACTATCACATGGCTATGGTATAGAAACTGATTGCTTTGTGCTCTGTTGGACACAAAAACAAAGAAACATTAGGCTATTCAGCCCTTCTAAGCTTGTCAGGATAAAGAATGTGAATCATAGAAACATAGAGAATAGGTGCAGGAGGAGGCCATTCAGCCCTTCAAGCCAGCACCGCCATTCATTGCGATAATGGCTGATCGTCCCCAATCAATAACCCATGCCTGCCTTCTCCCCATATCCCTTGATTCCACCAGCCCCTTGAGCAAGGGGGAGAGCGGTGGTTTAAAGAAGGATTAATAGGCAAAGTAATGATGTATTGATGTGGATAGAGAACTGGCTGGCAAACAGGAAGCAAAGAGTAGGAGTAAACGGGTCCTTTTCACAATGGCAGGCAGTGACTAGTGGGGTACCGCAAGGCTCAGTGCTGGGACCCCAGCTATTTACAATTTATATCAATGATCTGGATGAGGGAATTGAAGGCAACATCTCCAAGTTTGAGGATGACACTAAGCTGGGGGGCAGTGTTAGCTGTGAGGAGGATGCTAGGAGACTGCAAGGTGACTTGGATAGGCTGGGTGAGTGGGCAAATGTTTGGCAGATGCAGTATAATGTGGATAAATGTGAGGTTATCCACTTTGGTGGCAAAAACAGGAAAGCAGACTATTATCTAAATGGTGGCCGATTAAGAAAAGGGGAGATGCAGCGAGACCTGGGTGTCATGGTACACCAGTCATTGAAAGTAGGCATGCAGGTGCAGCAGGCAGTGAAGAAAGCGAATGGTATGTTAGCTTTCATAGCAAAAGGATTTGAGTATAGGAGCAGGGAGGTTCTACTGCAGTTGTACAGGGTCTTGGTGAGACCACACCTGGAGTATTGCGTACAGTTTTGGTCTCCAAATCTGAGGAAGGACATTATAGCCATAGAGGGAGTGCAGAGAAGGTTCACCAGACTGATTCCTGGGATGTCAGGACTTTCATATGAAGAAAGACTGGATAGACTTGGCTTATACTCGCTAGCATTTAGGAGATTGAGAGGGGATCTTATAGAAACATACAAAATTCTTATGGGGTTGGACAGGCTAGATGCAGGAAGATTGTTCCCGATGTTGGGGAAGTCTAGGACAAGGGGTCACAGCTTAAGGATAAGGGGGAAATCCTTTAAGACCGAGATGAGAAAAAACTTTTTCACACAGAGAGTGGTGAATCTCTGGAACTCTCTGCCACAGAGGGTAGTTGAGGCCAGTTCATTGGCTATATTTAAGAGGGAGTTAGATGTGGCCCTTGTGGCTAAAGGGATCAGGGGGTATGGAGAGAAGGCAGGTACGGGATACTGAGTTGGATGATCAGCCATGATCATATTGAATGGCGGTGCAGGCTCGAAGGGCTGAATGGCCTACTCCTGCACCTATTTTCTATGCATCTATGTAATGATTTTGGTTTAGTTTATTAATTTTCTGGAAGTTAGTGCAGCTGGTAGTGCCAGCATTTAGTACCTTTCCCAGATTGCCCCGGACAAGATGGCTGTGGGTCAGCTTCATGCTGTCATTCTGGGTGGTGCTGGTGCAAAGCATCGTGACAGGAAACAGAAGATGGACATGGAAGTGGAATAACTGGAATAGAAGATTCGTTAGTGGAATTTATTTCATTCCTCAGAGTCCCAACGTTTATAATCATTGTTTCCAGGGTTAAAAATGGGAACCACTCACAATTTTTCAGGCCATGGAAGAGGAACACAATCAGAATGGAGGGATTGCAATAGAATGCAAAGGGATTCAAACATTATACAGAAAACAATTTGTTATTTAAAATTTAGAATTAGAAGGCACTGTTAAAACATGGAATGCAGAAGGCTGCTCTAGGCATTGAACCAACCTCTTGGTGACATTTGCTTCCATTGTTTTGCAGATTCTGAAGACGTGTCGAACGAGATGGGAAAGCAATGGAATAATTCACAGAGATCATTAATATCTTGTTTACTGGATGAGCCAGGAGGTTAGGCAAACCAGAACAAGAGCTTGCCACCCGTACAATGTGCACAGATTAATTCACTCCCTCTTTCCCCAGACTCTCGCTCTGCCTCACTGAGTCGTATTGGGATGGAGTCTGCCTGTGCATGTGCAAGCAACAATTGAGAGATCATCTGTCTCCATCTTAAATTCCTACAGCTTGTAATTTCTGCTTCACAGGCAGTTAAAAGGTTAGTTCTGACACAGTTCGCTTGCTTGAACATGGAAAATGGTTTCAGTCCCTGTTGTACTGCACTGTTCACTTGCAATATTAGCTTGCAATGTGAAGGTTCAGTGGTACCGCTCATCACTGAGGCTGGTTACAAATCATCAGGGATATAATAACATTTGTTCTTTACACACGCTCCTCTGGCTCCAACACAAAGCTATTATTTGACATCATCCACTCGCTGAGTTTCTTAAGGCCTGTACTATGCACTCCCTTGCAACAGTAGTGGATATTTCCACTATATGTTACTTAGGAGATTATATATAAAGCAGGTGAATCTTGTACTGCAAACTAATCATATCCCTGTGACTTGAAGCATGGAGGACTTATGAATAATTAGCTGAATTAGCGAGGAAGACTTTACAGCAAAGTAAATTAATTAATTAGTCCCTGAGGATACAAATAACATCCCAAAAATAGCAATAACTGGAGAACTAGAAAGGAGAGAGAATTCAAGAAAAAAATATAATCATTAGGAAAGTAGTGTTGAGCAAATTCTTGTACTAAAGGGCTGACAAGTCTTGGGTTCAACTTTATTCTGGTGTTTCAAATCAAGTGACAAGGGAGATAATTGATGCATTGGTTTTAATTATTCAAAGTTCATGAGATTCAGGGAAGGTTCTGTTAAACTGGAAAATAGCAAATGTAACTCCTTTATTTAAAATGGGAGGGAGTTTGAAAGCAACTTAGAATCACGCTGGTTGGCTTAAAATCATGGGGTAATTATCAAAGGCTATTACTAAAGACGCTGTAGCCGGGAAATATTGAAGGTAATCAGGTCTGGTGAAAAGAAAAATCAGAGTTGATCATTAAAAAAAACTCTTTGAGAATGTAACATGTGCTGTGGATAAAAGGAAACCAGTTGATGTTGCAGGGCCACTGTCTCATAGCTTCAGCATCCCAGGTTAAATCGTGTGGAGTTTGCACGTTCTTATTGTGACCACATGGGTTTCTACGAGCTATTTTAATTTCTTCCCACATTCCAAACGTCTGCAGAGTGAGAAAGTTGTCACTTTGGTTCAGCAGCTGATGTTGGTTGAGCCAAGGACAAGCTGAGGAATTCCAAGCAATTCCCGGGGATACGACCAACACTGAGCACCATAACAATTTGCTTCCCTTCTGGTTTGATTCAACCAATGGAAGGTTCCCTTTCCAACCCACCCTTGATTTTATGTGTAGGAAGGTACTGCAGATGCTAGACTACACCAAAGATAGATACAAAATGGCGGAGTAACTCAACGGGTCAGGCAGCATCTCTGGAGAAAAGGTCAGACTGAAGAAGGGTCTCGATCTGAAACGTCATCTATTCATTTTCTCCAGAGATGACCCGTTGAGTTACTCCAGCATTTTGTGTGAGAATGCTGAGTTAAGGCTCTGTCTTACGTGTTTGTGGTGATCGGCGGTGAAGCGCGGCTTCGCCTGTAGAGTGGACCGCATGGCAACGGCGAGAGCGCCGAGCCTATCCACGGGAGCGCCGCACGGATGCTGCGCGGGGGCCGAGTGATTCAAATACGGCTGGTCCCACGTGCTTGCGGTAAGTAAAAAAAAGGGCAGGCCGACTGCGATGACGTCGGCCCGCCGGACGTGACTCACGAGCGGCGGCTGTGGCGGCAGCCGTCCTGATCGCGGCGCTGTAGCGGTGGCTGTACCTGCGGCCGTGCCGCACACGTGCCTCACTGGCGGAGGCTGTGGCGGTGCAAGTTTGATGCACGGCGCTCGAGCCACACTGGCGACGGCCGTGCGGGCGGCCGTGCCGCACTCGTGCATCACTGGTGGAGGCTGTGCGGTAGGAAAATATTTTTCAACAGTGTAGGTTTTATTTTAGCACCGCCGCACGACCCCGGAATTGTGCGTTCTCACGAGTGCGCGGTCTATGGCGGCAGATTCTTCCCGTTTCGCCGCCAATGACCGCAAACTCGTGAGACAGGCCTTTTACTTCAGCATTTTGGGTCTATCCCCTTGATTTTATTTCAAATAAGTTATTTTGTTGCCATACCTCATCTAATTCTCCATAAATGTTTAGAATGGAAATTCTTTCCACTCATCCGCCATTTAGCTTCTGGGTGAAGTTTCTGATGAGTTCTGGAGATGCATGTTCATGGCCAAGTTAAAGAGAGTATAAGTGATTGCCCCCCAGCTGCACCATCTATGGAAGAAATGATGGTTCCCACATTGGCTTCATTATCCACCTCAGAACCCACAAACCAGGAGTGGAAGTAAGTTAACCTGGATCCTGAGTGTTTGGCTGCAAAGTGCAAACTGCTCCCTCTGTCCCAGAATGGTATCTGGTCAGACATCAGAGATACTCATAGAGTCACCGAGTCATACAGTATGGAAACAGGCCCTCGAGACTGTTGTTCATGCCAACCAAGACGCTCATCTAAGCTAGTCCCATTTGTCCGAAGAGGCCTCTAACTCCACAAAAGGTGCTTGGACACCTTGTAAACTTGAGCAGTAAAGGCGGCACATTGTCGCAGCGGTAGATTTGCTGCTTTTAAGCTCCGGAGATCTGGGTTCGATCCTGATTACAGTTGCTGTCTATACGGAGTTTGTACGTTCTCCCCGTGACAGCATGAGTTTTCTCCGGGTGCTCCGTATTCCTCCCACACTCCAAAGACGTACAGGTTTGTAGATTAATTGGCTTCAATAAAAATTGTAAATTGTCCCTAGTGTGTAGGAGAGTGTTAGTGTACTGGGGATTGCTGGATGGTGCGGACTCCATGGGCCGAATGGCCTGTCTTCACGCTGTATCTCTAAACTAAAAAAGGAGTTACTCAAATACTCAGAAAGTATGATCTTGTTCTCAAGCCTCTTAAATTTCATGCAGAGATGAAGTCTAACGCTCGAGTGTGAAACATCACCTATGCACATCCTTCAGAGATGGTGCCTGGCCTGCTGAGTTGTGTTCTACGCAAAATTCCAGTACCTGCAGTTCCTTGTGCCTCAACCATGGCTGGATTTACAGCAAACTTCCTAAATTCCGCTGAGTCATTGAAATTCTTAATCTCCCTCGAGAAAGAAAGTTAAACACAATTGTCTTGGTGATTCATTTGAGCAACTCAATTAAGCAGGGAAAGTGTTTAATTTAATTCATAGCCATCTATTACACTCGTCTCCTCAGACAACGTGCTGGGAGAAGATAATGTCAACAGTGCTGTACGCTAGGCAAGGTTTGCTGTAAAACCACATCGAGAATGACACCAAAGCAAGTATCCTTTTCATTCTGTATTGTTCTCCCATCAAAACAGCCGTGCTTGCCTGTGCAACAGAATGTTGGGCAAAATTACCCTGACAAAGCAACTCTCCCCGGATTCAAAATAATACAGTCACCTCCCAGCAGCTGTGACTGTTTTGCTGCTTCAGTGGAGCTGGGGAAATTCTAATCCCGCAGTAACTACTTTTACCTTGGAACAGCGCCTCATATTTCATTTGGGCAGCTTACACCCCAGCGGTATGAACATTGACTTCTCTAACTTCAAGTAACCTTTGCTTTCCCTCTCTCTCCATCCCCTCCCCCTTCCCAGTTCTCCGACCAGTTTTACTGTCTCCGACTACATTTTATCTCTGTTTGCTTTGTGGTTACCTTCTCCCAACTGACAATGATCTATGCTACATTTTCCTTGATCTCTATTCCCTTTGTCCTGTTTTCACACCTTACACTTCCTTATCTATACACTTCCTTTTCTACGTACCTCCCACTCCCCTGACATTAGTCTGAAGAATGTAGGATGGATGATTTCCTTGGCTGTGAAATCTGGAAGAGGCATCACCGTCTTAGAATAAGCAGAGGCCATTTCAAACAGGTGCAGATATATTTATTCTTTTAGAGGATGTGAATATTGGTATTGTGTATCGGAGGGGGCTGAGAAGGCTCATTCATTAAGCTCATTCAGCACAGAGATTGATGAATGACTGGATATTGAGGGAATTGAGAGATATGAAGAGAGGGCAGGAAAATGGTGCTGAGGTAGAAGCTGTCATAATCTTGATAAGTGATGGAGAAGAGTCTTCAGGTCAGGTGACCTATTCCTATTCCTAATCATGTCCATCGCTTCAACCCCTCCATTCTGTCCTACATTAGTACGGGTGTCAGGGGTTATGGGGAGAAAGCAGGAGAATGGGGTTGAGAGGGAAAGATAGATCAACCATGGTTGAATGGCGGAGTAGACTTGGTGGGCCGAATACCCTAATTCTGCTCCTATCACTTATGAACTTATGTGGTTAAGAAGGAACTGCAGATGCTGGAAAATCAAAGGTACACAAAAATGCTGGAGAAACTCAGCGGGTGCAGCAGCATCTATGGAGCGAAGGAAATAGGCAATGTTTCGGGCCGAAACCCTTCCTCCCATCAGTCTGAAGAAGGGGTTCGGCCCGAAACGTTGCCTATTTTCCTTCATAAATGCTGCTGCACCCGCTGAGTTTCTCCAGCATTTTTGTGTTCTTATGAACTTATGCCTATTCCATGATGTTATTCTTCAAACTCATTCAATCTGCTATTCTTTTCTTCTGTGCAATTTCCCCACATTTACCATCTCATCCAGATCCTTATTTGGCGCATTTTTTACAACCATCAGGAGAGCTCATCATTGCATCCTCATTTGTATTGAACCCACACATGAATCTTCCAGCGAAGGGAAACCAAAATCCAAGGGTGGGGTGGAGAAATGGGGGTGGTCTTTTACAAAATCCTCAGATAACAAATGCAGAGGGAAAGCATCAGGGATGAAGGATGCTTTGGTGCACTTGGCCATTAGTAATGGGGAAAGAGGACCACCCAGTATTCGGAGAAACATTCACATGTGTGGTCCACATGTTATTCAACACTCGTAGAGTCATAGAGTCACACAGTGTTGAAACAGGCCCTTCAGCCCACTTGCCCACACTGACCAACACATCCAAGACTCAACCATGCTAATTTGTAATCTTGATCATGATGACCTTAATAACAATATGTTACTGTATTATTACTGTGCTATCGCTAATTCAGAATATTTCTCCCCCACAGCCCCTTCATCCAGATGACATCAGTTCTGGAGGTGGTGGATGGCAGGTCCTCAAAGAAAAATGTTCCTTTTGACAATGTATGTTCACAGGACCCATGCAAGCACCAGCCAAGTAACTCGAAGTTCAGACAAGTTGTAGAGTTGGCTAAGGCTTTCATCTGGCAACTGAAGAGTCTCCATCAAAGGGAATAATCCTCTGGAAGATTGGCACAGCCTCAAGCAGATGATGTACCTCCAGGAGACATCAAACTAACGGTTAAGCATTGAGCAGAGCTGAAAGTCGGCAATGAGAAAATCTCACATGAAAGCGTTTCTCCTTCACACGACAGAGATGTACACTTGCTTTTGTTTCCTAAAAGATGCTGCTTGTAGCAATGGCCAATGACCGGCAACACAAATCAAAGGAAGCATTCCCAACACACAGCAAGGAATCTCACTCGCCATTCTCCAAAGCAAACAATTCCAAGCACATCATCCTTTGTAGTGGGGCACCAGGCAAGCACTTTCTTTACCGTCTTAAACTGCAAAAATTACAACGACAGGAGTGAAGAATAACTGATAATGGAGAAATAAAGCTTGCTGTAAATTTATCTGAAATTTAATTGGGTTGATACATTTGACAAAGACATTTGACAAAATAATTTCCTAGGAGAATTCTGAAACAATTGAAGTAGCTAAAAGATTCTGCAGGCAAGATAGAGGTGAGGTAAAAGAGAATGGGGAGTTACTTTACCGATTAAGGTGAATGTCATGGCAATGGGCGTAAGGAAGCCGGGTTGAGGAGAGAAATTAAGGCTCTGGTCAAGAGAAAGAGGGAGTCTTGGGCAGTTACAGGCAGCTGGGATCAAGTGTATCCCTGCAGGAATCTATGGAGCTGAGGAGCAACTGAGGAAGGGAATCAGCAGGACAAAGAGGGGGCAGGAAATAGCTCTGGAAAATAAAATTGGGGAAAATCCAAGGAGATTTTATGTTTATTAAAGGAAAGAGGATAACTAGAGTGAGAAAAGGGGCCCTCAGAAACCAAAGCGATCACCTATCGGGGGAGGAGAAGATGCCGACTGGACAGAGCGACGGGAGAAGCAGGTGATGGTGGTCGAGCGGAGAGCGGATAAAGCCACCGCCGACAGCATGAAGGAGCAGCAGGGGAAAGGGGCTCGCTGGTGCACGTTGCGAGTATGGAGTGGTGTCAGAAGCCAGGCTTAGGGAGATGGTGGTAGCAAGAGTGGGTCAGCAGGTCATTTTATTCGCATTCAGTTTACATTTTATATAGTTTCTGGTACTCCGTGGTGCTCTAGAGACACGGGAGAGGTGTAGTTAGCGGGCCAGGGGTGTGTTGTCGTTTCATTATCACGCGACCTCTGTTGGTCCAGAAAAACGTTTAATCCAGAAAGGCTCTGGAACCGAGGGTGCCGAAAATCAGTGTTCAACCTGTACTTGTTCAAATGTCTTTTAAATGTTGTCATTGTACATGCCTCAACTGCTTCCTCTGCTAGCTCGTTCCATATAAGTATCACCTTATGTGTGAAAAAGTTGTCCCTCAAATTGTTATTAAATCTTTCCCTCCCCACTTTAAACCAATGCCCCATCTTGATTCCCCATCCTGGGAAAGAGAGTGTATGTATTTACACTATCTGTGCCCCCATGATTTTATACACTTCTATAAGGTCACCTCTCAATCTCCTGCACTTCAAGGAATAAAGTCCCAGCCTGCCCAACCTCTCCCCATAACTCAGTCACTCAAGTCCTAGCAGCATCCTTGGAAATCCTTTCTGCACTCTTTCCAGCTCAATTTCATCTTTCCTATAGTAAGGTGACTAAAACTGAACACAATACTCCAGAACACAATACTCAGTCTGAAGAAGGGTTTCGGCCCGAAACGTTTCCTATTTCCTTCGCTCCATAGATGCTGCTGCACCCGCTGAGTTTCTCCAGCATTTTTGTGTACCTTCGATTTTCCAGCATCTGCAGTTCCTTCTTTAACACAATACTCCAGATGTGGACTCACCAACATCTTGTACAATTGCAGCATAACATCCCAGCTTGCAAACTCAATGCCCTGACTGATGAAGGCTAACGTACTTCACCACCTTATCTACCTGTGATATCATGATGACTGAACTGTATACATGTACTCCTGGATCCCTCTGTGGGTCACTTCCAGTGGCGGTACTGGACTGTTAGCCTAGAATTTGTGCTAAAGCACAGATCCTCTGCAGTGCTGCACGACAACATTTTATTATACCTTGCCTCCTGAACGACTATCTATTTTTTCACTTGGTTTCTCGGAGTGAGATTACATTTAGTTACAAATTACGGTCATTTTAATGTGCACTGTAAATATTGTGATATGTTATTTCCCTTAGATTAGCTTTAATGTGCATACATGCTCTCTGGAGATTGATAGGACAGCTCCTTGCAACAAGGATAATTTGAAACCGCTGGCTTATTTGCGCACTGTTAATAACTCTCTTCGCAGTGATTCCTTCCCCTTTCAGAGGCTCTAAATTGAAATTGGAGGTGCAAACAGTGGGGAGACCTGGGGTTGGGATGACAGGGAGTCAGTAGAGATTTTAACTCAAGAACAACACAGGGGAGAAGGTAAGGTAGTTGAAGCTTGGGATCTGAGGCCATTTGGTGAGACGGGAAATATATCTTGACCCATGGATATAGAGTTCTCAATGAGGGTTTTATGTCACTGGTAGTATGGAATGAAGGGGGACCCAATGGGAAGCCGCCGAGAACAAAGGACGACTCGGTTGGGGGGAGGGGGGAGGGGGGATGAGAATGAATGGGGGACCTGACGGGGTGCGGAGTGGGGGGGTTATGGGGGAGAGGGGGCTGCTGCCAAGTGCAGCGACAGGCAGTAGATAGGGATGTTCAGTGAGTTTTTGCAGCTTTCTCTGCAGCAAAACATGGCGACACTTGCATACAGCCCAGGAGCGGCTTGCTACATGATTTTACAGGGATGTGTGCAAAACAAAGCATTTCACTGAACCTAGGCACATGTGACAATAAAGTATCATTGGATCATTGAGATGGAATATCGCCAGTCCTCTCAGGATGAGTTCTGAGGTTTTCTTCGTAGTGAGGGAGTTTTTTTTTAAAAAGTCAGCATCTTCACGACGTCAGAATAGGTTCTGTTGAATGAGAAGTCCGTGTTTCTGCATCCACTTGGCCCACTCGGAGGATTGAACTGTAGAGCTGCTCACATCTGTAGTGTTGTGTACAGAGTGAGTTGATGAGTCAGGGAAAGGGTTAGAACAAAGCAAAGGAGGGCAAGAGAAAAGCAAAAACTTTCATGAGATCCAATTCCAATGCATCCACTTAACTGCACTGTTTTGAAAAAGAGCAGAGTATTAACCCAAGTCTCTCAGTCAATATTATTCCCTCAATCAACATCAGTAAAATGGACATATTTTGGCCAGCTATAGGAGCCTCCTCTGTGTAAATGTTCTGCCCATTTGCTATTGTACAGTAAAATCTTACTTCAAAAATGTGTAATGAGCTGAAGAGCAATTTGGAAAATCCTGGGAGGAATTGAAAGGCATTACAGTATGTAAGACTTACTTGTATTCTAAAATTAGATCTCATATATAAAGACACATATATAAAGATCTCATATTCAAAAACGTTCACCAAAGAAATGTATACAGTAAGCAGGAAGCAACGCTGAAGGAGGAATGGAAATGTGTGGTCAAGGGGGTGAGTTGCCATAAACATGGTGTTGTAGAAGTCCAAGTCTTTGGCCCACCCTCACTGATCATCACACACCCATTTACACTTGTCCTATATTAATCCCACATTTTATTCTTCGCACACACCAACTCCCTCCAGATTCTACCCCTCACTTACACACAAGCAGATGTGTATATTAGCAATTAAACTAACAGCCCCCACATCTTTGGGATGTGGGAGGAAACTAGATGACGTAAGGGAACCCACATGGTCACAGGGAGAAGGTACAGACTCCACACAGATAGAACCTGAGGTCAGGATTAAAGATAGTTTCCAGGCAGCAACTATACTATACCACCATGTTGCATTGGCATTTTTTGGAAGACTCTTGGGAGCGGAGCTGGTGAAGTTGGGGTGGAAGTTTGCAACCTTCACGTGGTCCACCCTGTTTCGACTAATGCAATCAACCCGACGTGCACAAACAAATAGATTAAATAGAACAAGTTGACCTGCAAATTTAGGCTGTGCACGCCATACGCAAGAAGAAGAAGAAGCTGGTGAAGTAACTTAAAGGTAGACAAAAGTGCTGGAGAAACTCAGCGGGTGCGGCAGCATCTATGGAGCGAAGGAAATAGGCAACGTTTCGGGCTGAAACCCTTCTTCAGACCGATTCTTTTATTTTTTTTTATTTTTTATTTTATTAGAAGTAAGTACAATTGTATACAATCATATTTTCATAATACATTTTATGTACAGCTTCTTATTTTTTTAATTTTGTAATAAAGAAGAAAAAGAAAAAGAAGTTAGATAATGAAGAATAGAAAAATGTGAGATATATAGTGTGTGAAAAAGAAATATAGAGAGTGAAGAAAGAAAGTTAAGAAATAGAAAATAGAAGAAAGAGAGTAAAAGAAGAAAAGAGAAGAAAAAGAAAAAAGAGATCGTATTTATAATCTTGACCATCCCTCACCCAGTCACGGCTTCAGACCGATTCTACCTTCGATTTTCCAGCATCTGCAGCTCCTTCTTGAACGAAGTAACTTAAAGGCTAGGCTGGGGGTTCAAAAGGTTAGACTTGGGGAGGAAATGGAGAAATGGGGTGCCAAAGCAACATGTGGATTAGGACACCACTATTCTAGTAACACAGAGCAAGGACATCTTGAGATTTGAAAGCAAAAACAAGTATATATTTGTGCAGCTACATGAATCAGATTGGGGAAGTTAGAGAAGTAGAAAGTGTCAGGTCTTGACCTGAAACGTCACCTATCCACATTCTCCGGAGATGCTGCCTGATGTGCTGTGCTACTCCAGCACTTTGTGTCCTAAAAAGTATTAGAGATTGGAATGTAGAAGCCTTAATGTTTAAAGTCAGCTGCAGATTAGTTTAGTTTAGTTTAGTTTAGAGATACAGTGCGGAAACAGGTCCTTCAGTCCACTGTGTCCGCGCCGACCAGCGATCCCCGCACACTAACGCTATCCTACACACACTAGGGACAATTTACAATTATACCAAGCCAATTGACCTACAAACCTGTACTTCTTTGGAGTGTGGGAGGAAACTGGAGCACCCGGAGAAAACCCATGCAAATCACAGGGAGAACGTACAAACTCCATACAGGCAAGCACCCGTAATCAGGATCAAACCCAGGTCTCTGACGCTGTGAGGCAGCAACTCTACTGCTGCGCCACCGTGCCATCCCGCTAATATGGTGACATAGAACAAATGAGAAAACTGGATGAATTAGTTTTCACCATCACTTTGATTGTCAAATATGTCTAGGTTTTGTTTGATTTGCAAGTATAATACTACAGGCTCAGCAGTTTAATTGCGCGGTCTGATGTTCAAGCATGCTATGCAACAGAATTTGATGAGGTGCTTGTTGCTACCCAGTTTGTGAGTTCCCTGAGTTTTCTTTTGAATCCAAGATGCAAAAAAATAGCTGATGCATGAAAGTGCCTGAACATGCATGGTTGTATCCAGAAGTTGATATTGCTTTAAGTGGTGGCCACTTCTGTAGCTTCCTTTGGTGATGGCATGGCTATTCAAACATGAACTAGCTTTTGGAAGACATGTAATATCTGCCTCTCCTTCTGCCAATTGTCCAAGGTTTCTGTTGTGGTTCCTCAGTTCTTCAGACCCATCCCAAATGCTCCTTATCCACTTTGAATCATGTAGAACCATTGAGAGTTGAAACAGTTGATTTGGGTGGTTTGGCCTGAAATCAAATGGACAACATGTCTGTTTAATGGTTTCCATGAGTTTTGAAGTGATTGAAAGAGAATTGTTTCACTGAAGCCATGGGGTGTGAAGTTTCTCATATTTCCCTTCAACACTGACGGAGACTATCTGGCCCGTCAAGTCTACACTGACTCTCAGACCTACTCTATTCTCCCATTCCCTTCCTTCTAACCTATTGTCTTTCATGAGCCCATCAATTGTTTCCCTCCCCCAATTCTTCCACCGACCATCTCCATGAAGGGTGATTGACAGTGGCCATTTAACCTACCAACCCGCATGTTTTGGGGATTTGAGAGGAACCCCGAGAACGTGCAAACAGACCCGAGGTCAGCATCGAACCCGAATCACTGAAGCTGCGACGCAATGTCTCTCTATACCAGCTGCACCATTATGCCAGCCATTTGCTGATCGCTTCTTGTATAGCATGGTGATAGGTACAAAAATGCTGGAGTAACTCAGCAGGTCAGGCAGCATCTCTGGAGAAAAGGAATAGGTGACATTACGGGTCTGGACCCTTCCTCAGACACATCATGTACAGCATGATGTTTGTATCTGTCCATAAGCAGACAGAGTACAAGCTAACAGGGACAGATGGAGTCAATGTGCTGTTGAGTAATCAAACATTGTCAGATAACAACTTCAGGAAGCGAATCAGTACACACAGCAGTATATGTTGATGGCGCCGAAGTAGAGATGGTCAAAAGCTTAAATTTCTTAGGAATAAATATCACCAGCAATTTGTCCTGGACCAGCCACATCAAAGCAGTGGCAATACCAATCCCTCTACTTCCTCAGAGGACTTAGGAAGTTTGGCATGTCCCCAACAACACTCACCAACATCTATAGATGCGCTATAGAAAACATCTTGTTGGATGTATCATAGCACGGTTTGGGAACAGCTCCATCCAAGACCACAAGAAATTACAGTTGTGGATATAGCCCAGACCATCCAACCTCCCTTCTATTGGCTCCATTTACACCCCTGCTGCCTTGAGAAGGCCACCAGCATGATCAAGGACGAGTCTCACCCCGGTGGCTCCCTCTTTCTCCCCCTCCCATCAGGAAAGAGGTACAGACGTTTGAAAACGCACACCAGATTCATGGATAGTTTCTTCCCTGCTGTTATCGGGCAACTGAACTGTCCTCTCACTAGCTAGAATGTGGCCTGAACTCCCATCTACCTCATCGGAGACCTTCGAACTCTCTCTAATGAGACTTTATCAGACTTTATCTTGCTCTGAATGCCGCATCTTTTAAAAGGTATAAACAAAGGGTGGTGGGTGTATGGAACAAGCTGCCAGAGGATATAGTTGAGGCAAGGACTATCCCAACATTTAAGAAACAGTTAAACGGGTACATGGATAGGACAGGTGTGAAGGGAAATGGACAAAATGCAGGCAGGTGGGACTAGTGTAGCTGGGACATATTGGCCGGTGTGGGCAAGTTGGGCCAAAGGGCCTGTTGCCACACTCTATGATTCTAAAACTTTTTACTGTATCTCAGTAATAATAAACTAAACTAAACTAAACAAAACATAATAACTCCATTGTGAAGTGTTGGGAAGGCCTGTGCAAAGATAATTTAAAAAATAATAATATTGAATGTTGACTCCTGCTCAATTACTTTAATTGAATTTTTATTACGGAAATGTCTGTTAATTCTATTGCATCGATGCTCTGATCAGCTGAGTTTCTCATTCACCTATTATTAATATGGAGCACCCTTTCCTTGATCGATAAGATAATTGGTTCAAAATAACTTTGGGTGGAGAGAGATCATGTTTTAGATATTGAATCGAATCATTGACCTGTTATTTTGCATTCGGCATTTAAACATACAAAACATGTCCATTGAGCAGCTCCCACTGAAGTGAAAAAGAGAATCATCTTCACTGTTAGGAAATAGGCACAAAATGCTGGAGTGACTCAGCGGGACAGGCAGCATCTCTGGATAAATGGAATGGGTGACGTTTTGGGTCGACTGGTTACGTTTGGGTCGACCTTCTTCAGACTGGTTAGGGATAAGGGAAATGAGAGATATAGACGATGATGTGGAGAGATAAAGAACAATGAATAAAAGATATGCGAAAAAGTAACGATGATAAAGGAAACAGGCCATTGTAAGCTGTTTGTTGGGTGAAAACGTGAAGCCAGTGCAACTTGTGTAGGGGAGGGATAGAGAGAGAGGGAGAGAGGGAGAATGCCGGGGCTACCTGAAGTGAAGACAAATTCATACCACTGGGCTGTAAGCTGCCCTAGCGAAATATGAGATGCTGTTCCACCAGCATTTGGAGACTGCCAAGAGAGATAAGTTTGAAATGAAAGATATCTTCCCAAGCCAGCAACTGGTGGTGAATTTGAAGGTTCTCCCATTTTGGAACTCTTCCGAAAACTTGGAAATGAAGGTGACAGATATCCTTGTATAGGTTTGAAACATGTCCAACTTCTGTAGAAATTTGAATGTGAAGTGAAAATAAAAAATGCAAGAGAATATTCAGCAGGTTGGTAGAGCCTGTGGAAAGAACAATCGCAGAAGATGTGTTTCCTGGTGGCATTGAGTTGCAAGTATCTGAAATACCAGATGCAGTGAATGTGGAGGCTGGAGAGGTGGAAGGTGAGAACCAGGGCAATCGCATTGAGGTTAATCAAGGGAGGTGAAGTGTTAAATCAGGTAGACTCAGAATCATAAGATCAGATGAAAGCTCTGAGCACGATCACATCCAGTTATGAAAGCATCATATCATCATCATCATCATCATCATCATCATCATCATCATCATCATCATCGTTGAAAACATCAACAGGCACAGTGCCTTACAATGCTCTGTACGACAGTGATCACAACTTCTACTGAAGTGTGGATGGCCGTTGGCTCGCTAGGAGCTCATCCACCCTTTGACAGGTCTTGTTTTAGGTCCTGCTGGGGGGTCCACAGCCCCCTCCTCACCTGGCAATCCAGGTGGGGGAGACGGTTTAGTCGCTGACTATCCGACCATGGAGCAGGTAGCATGGGATTACATGGTACCCGTGGCGGGGGGAACTCTCCCCAACCCAACCGTATGGATTTTTTAATCCAAGGTTATGGATAAACAGAAAACTACAACAACTTGCATTTACATTGTGTGTTTAATATATCAAAATACTCAATGGAATGATATCAACTGGAATTTTATCACAAGCCAAATAGAATAGTAAGATTAAACGAGAATTTACCAGTTTGAAGTTTGATCTGTATTTTATGAGGAGTTACGATGAGGGATTACGTGAAGAACCCGCTCAGTGCGCAGGCGCGGCATACCTCCAAGCAGCGGTGTGGAATCACAGATAGACACAAGTATTTGAAGTAAACATAGTAAAGAAAAGGAGACATCAATTTATTAGTTTGATCCATATAATGAGGGTGGGAGCGGAGGGCACGTAATCCCTCATCGTAACTCCTCATAAAATACAGATCAAACTTCAAACTGGTAAGTTCTCGTTTAATCTTACTATTTTACTTCGGAGTCACGTGAGTGACTACGTGAAGATTTCAAAGCTCTGTGATTTCAAACCGTGTAACAGTTTTATTTCACTCACTGCCGAAAGTTCTTGAGGGAGGAAGTGTTATCGTAATCAACCAATGAATCTGTTTCTCAATAAACAAAAAAGGTATTTATTAACAATAACAAAATTAAAGTGCTCCCCCGGGCTTAAATTAAATATTTGCAGCTTGTAATATTTTCTCTGCAAATAAATCAGGTTTCATCAACGGCTTATTATAAAAGTTCTGAATGTCGTTTCCCTCGACCATCCTGCTGTATTCAGAATATGGTCAACCGGTACGTCCATTCTGTCGGCCGTTGATGTAGATGCTGCCCTAGTGGAATGAGATTTAAATGTATTAGTATCTATTCCGGCAGCCTTCAGTACCTGTTTGAGCCATCTTGAAATGGTTTGGCTCGTTACCCGGCCATGAGGTTACTTGTGGCTGACCCATAAGGCTTTTTCACTCCCTCTGATATTGTGGGTTGTGTCTATGTAATGTTGTAGATGGGTCACGACACACAACCGTGGCTCTTGTGGGTAGGCCCGGAATACCACCAGTGGATTAGCTGTTCCTGGCCTGCTTTGCTTCAGCAGACCCTGTATGATGAATGTGATCTGATCTGGGGTGGTCACCATGTTGTCCAGCCTTAACTTGTGTAGTGACTGAACCCTCTGAGCGGATACGAGTGCCATCAACATGAGCGTCTTTAGTGTAGATTGCTCGAGGCTGAGGGATCTGGCTGGTGGCCATTCCCTGAGGTATGTCAGGACCACACTGATATCCCAAATATGGGTATACCTGGGTTTAGGGGCTTGATATCATAAATGCCCTTCATCAGTTTTACCACCAGTGGATGGGATCCCATTGCCTGTTGTCCTGCTGGTTTGAGATAAGCAGAAAGAGCACTTCGCGCTGTGTTGATGGCACTGTAACTGATCCCTTCATCATGGTGTAGATGGGCCAGGAATTCCAGTACGTTGGTGGCTGTGGCTGTTGCATACGTTGTCCCTGTTTCCTGGCAGTACTTCTCCCATTTTCTTATGCTGATTAAGTACTGCCTCTTGGTGGATGTTCAAAGGGATGCCGACATGGTGGCGATGGTTCGTTCGGACAATCCCAGTTCCAGGTAAGGTCTATTCAAAACCTGCAACCCAGGAGTTTAATTTTCTCATGGCATGGGTGGCTTATGCCTGATACTGGGTGAGTTAATAATCCTGGATCACTGGGAAAGACCATTGGTGACTCAACCACCATGTCATGTAGAACCGGGAACCATGGCTGTTTAGGCCAGTCGGGCACCATCAAAATTCCAGAAGCAGAGTCCATCTGTATTTTGCAAAGTACCCGACTGATGAGGCAGAAGGGAGGGAAAGCATAGAAGAAGACATTTCCCCAATCCAGCGTGATGGCATGTATCGCTGCTGCCTCTGGGTCTGGTTCCCAAGCGACATATATAGGTAACTGGTGATTTCATCTTGATGCAAATACATCGATATCTGGCGTTCCATACTGCTTAATAACTTTAGCAAATACTTTAGGGTTTAACATCCATTCGATGTTATCATTGAATTTGCGTGACCTGGTGTCTGCCACTGTGTTTAGCTTACCTGGTAGATAAGTAGCTGATAGCCAAATATGTCTTTCGACACACCATAGCCAAATCACGTTGACCAATTTGTCGCATGATAATGATTTTATGCTGCCCATATGGTTAATATAAGCCACCACCATAGTATTATCAATCTGTAACCGAACATGCAAGTGCTGCATATTAGATACATATGCTTTTAACCCATAAAAGGCGCCCAACATCTCTAGATAGTTAATGCCCAGTGTCAGTAGTAATGATGACTCTAGGTTAGTCCATCTACCACCTGTGCTGGATATGGAGTTAGTTGCTCCCCAGCCTTGAACACTGGCATCTGTTTGAAGAACTAAAGTAAGGTTAGTGATGATGATAGAGCTGAAACTATGCCAAACATTTTCTGCCCACCACTGTAGCTGATATTGCTTCAGTGGGTAATTACATGACACGAACATCGTGACCTGTATGTCGTTTTAGTGCCTGTACCTTTGCTGTTTGTAAATTTTGATAGTGCAAAGGTCCGCATTGTGTAGCTGGAAATGCTGCTACCATTTTCCCAATCACTCTTGGGACTTGTCGAATAGTTGGTCGTTTGTTGACCATTAAATAGTTGCATGATTGTGCTAATGCAACCATTTTTTTTTTTTTTTTTTAAATCTATTTATTTATCTATTTATTTATTTATTTATTTATTTTTCCTTTTGGCAAGGTAACAGTCATATGGACTGAGTTAATTGTGAAGCCCAGGTAGTCCATAATAGTGGATGGCTTCAACTTAATCTGGATGTAGGACGAACCCCAGAGTTTCGAGGAGCTGTTTTGTAGCTGATACTGCTGCCACAGCCAATTCCATCGTTTTCCCTACTATCTGAATATCATCCAGGTATGCCATGACAATATGTGTTTGTTTCTTAGTCTTGCCATGGCTATTTTCAATATTTTGATGAATAATCTTGGGGCTGAAGTTAGCCCATTGGGCAATGCTTTGTACTGCCTCAGCTGCCCCAACCAGATAAATTGTAGGTATCTGCAATGATCCTTGTGTATGGGTATTAGATAGTAAGCATCTTTCAGATCAATGCTTGCCATGAAGTATCCTTTGGAAATCAGTTGTTTGGCAGTAACAAATGTCTCCATTTTGAAATGTATATACTCAACAAACTTATTTAGTGATGTTAAGTCAATGATGATGCGACATCCACCATCTTTTTTGGTTTTATTTGATACAAATTCCAAAGGTTCATGTTTGGTCTTTTGGATGACCTCTCCACTAATGCTGTTGAGTATATACTTGTCACACGTGACAGTAACCCATGCTTCTTTAAACCAGTGTAATCTCCCCTCTGTTAGTAAAGCACCCTTATTCTCTATATGCTGGCAGGAACCAGACCCACCTACCTCCATGTTCATTGGTGTTTCTTTTGTTTCCTGATGTTTTTGTAGGTTTTGCTTGTCTGACATGCTGGCGATGTTGGGGGGTGGCGCATTTTCCATGGGGTCCGCTGTGGGCCCTGATCTAAAAAAGATCTTTGGGGATAAAATGCGGTCCCCGAGCTTTCACCAGTCCCATATTAAGGACGTCGACTGGTGGATGCCATGGGGTGCTGCCGCTTGGGTATTGTAGCTCTTGGTTTGCTCGTCCCAGGGCCTGCCCTCATGAGGCCGAAAGATGTCGCTGCTTCCTCCATGTCCCTCAGTTTTTTGTTGAGGTCTTTCCCAAATAACAGAGCGTCCGTCTCTGCAGCTGGGGCTCTGCACAACCCAGCAAATTTGGGATTGAGGGCAGGTCTTATGTTTCCCCGCCGGACATTGTGTATCTCAAATTGTGTGTTGCACATCAGTGCCACCACATCCTGCTGGCACGTATCCATCTCCGTACTTTGCACAGAACGAGCAAAGGCTGTAATGGCCGACGTCAGGAGCCTTAGGATCCGCTGTAGCTTGATTTCATGGTTACGCATGTTTGACCCCACGTGACCCCAGATCTGGCTGTTCACAGTCTTCACTCTGAGGGACTCACAGTTCTCTGGTGCTGTGTAAAATTCAAGCGCCTCAAGAAGTACCTTCTCCTGCAAGGGCTTATTTGACAGATGATTGATGCTGGCCACCATTTTTGGTTCCAGCGGTCTTCCAGCACGTGGGGTTGCTACATAGCGGTCCACGACACCCAGCAGCTCTTCCTGCTCCTGCACCCCTTGCATACTGCCGAATTCTTCCGCCAGCCCCTGTTCCAGACCAGCCCAACCCTGGTCACCAATGCTAGCCTCCAGTAATGAGGGAGCAGAGGGCAGTGCACAAGACACTGTGGAGGAGGTGCCTGACCTACCTCCGCGAGAACGCTCCTTCTGCGTATCCCGCTGGAGCATCTGCTCCAAGAGCTGTTGTAAGCTCTGGCGGCTGTCTCTCCTCCGTGTAGGTGGAGACATGTCCCCATCCGACGAATCAGACATTACCGGCCGGTTGCTCTCATGGCTTTCCTCCCTGTCCGCTGTGCAGGCATTAGCGGGACTGGGCTCGGCTCGGTCTCGGGGATAGCGGAGCGCTCTATGAGCGGTCCTGCCGCCTGTTGCTGCCCCCCTGAGATTAAACGCTCCTCTGGTGGAGTTGAGCTGGGGGCAGTTCTGTTGGAGAGTCTTCTCTTGAGTGTACTTATTTGCTAAGAACACCCACACTCTCTTTCTCCGTTAGACTAGTTGAATATACTCACCCAACGGTCCGTTTTTTTAAAATGCAGCCGGAGCGCCTTCCTCCAGCTGCCGCTGCTGTTGCACTGCTGGCGTAATGCCGCGCCTGCGCACTGAGCGGGTTCTTCACGTAGTCACTCACGTGACTCCGAAGTAAAATTACATTGACAGGTGTTAAGGAGCATCAAAGAAGGGAGATGGAGAGGTAGCTGTGTATCGGAAGGGAATTATAGGGTTTGAGACCTCAAAAGGAAGGGAAATTTCAAGACAAAAATTCCAGTCTATGGCTGAAAGCTGCCACCCAACAACGGCGGTAGAGTTGCTGCCTTACAGCGCTTGCAAACTACGGATGCTGTCTGTACGTAATTTGTACGTTCTCCCTGTGACCGCGTGGGTTTTCACTGAGATCTTCGGTTTCCTCCCACACTCCAAAGAAGTGCGAGTATGTAGGTTAACTGGCTTGGTAAATGTAAAAATTGTCCCTAGTGTGAATATGCAGGGA
The DNA here is from genome assembly GCA_038087875.1 of Malacoraja senta. Classification (NCBI taxonomy): domain Eukaryota; kingdom Metazoa; phylum Chordata; class Chondrichthyes; order Rajiformes; family Rajidae; genus Malacoraja; species Malacoraja senta. Next base: position 76,821,400 of record CM075979.1, read on the forward strand.
TCACTGGTCGGTGCGGACTAGATGGGCCGAAGGGCCTGTTTCTGCGCTAAACTAAAACTAAATTAAAAGGGATCAAAGAAGCTCTCACAAGAGCAGAGGATGTAAGCAGGCACTTGGGGCTGGAGAAGTTTCAAAACCTGTCTGCTGTAGCATGATGGAGAGCTGTAATAGAGTGTGAAATCCACAATAACTTGAGATTCGAAACCTGGAGATCAGTACAACTGGACCTATTGGATATTTGCAGCCACTGTGGCACTAGAGCATTAAATGAATTGAATTCAGTATTGCACTGAAGTTGGAAAGTTGACTGGCTGAGTTTATTAAAAATTGGACCTGTTAGTGACAAAGATACATGCAGGAATGTCACTGGTACTCAAATATGGAAAGAGCAGGAGATATTTTTGAGGTGTAGGACAAGCACCTCCACTAAGTCTGCCTCTGCTTACTTTGGATAGGGATCAACCTAGCACTGCTGCATCAGTCCAAACAGGAGAGTATTGTAGCAAATAAGGGCAATCCAGAGTTTCTTATTATCTAAAGACAGCATAACATGTGTTGGGAGATTACAATAACTTAGCGTAACGACTGGCATTTTATACATTTTATATACATTGAAAACAAAAGGGTACTGGGGGAAAGGGTACCACCACTTGACAGCAAAGGAGAAAAAGTATTACTGGGGCAATAGGAAGTGGACAAGATATTAAACAAGTACTTTGCATCAGTATTCACCAAGGAGAAGGTTATGGAGGATATTGAGATCAGTGAGAGGTATGTTGATAGTCCAGGGAATGTTGATCTCAAGATTGTAAGTCATGTGTAGGAAAGAACTGTAGATGCTGGTTTAAACTGAAGGTAGCCACTCAATGGGACAGGCAGCATCTCTGAAGAAAAAGGATGGGCGACGTTTCGGGTCGAGATCTTTTGATATGATAATTGGAATACTATAAATGAAGGTGTAGAATTGGGATAGAGCTAATACTGCTATCTGACAACTGTGGCGACTTTGTTTCGATACGATACGATAGAACTTTATTTATCCCAGCAGGGAAATTAATCTGCCAACAGTCATAAAACCCCCCACAAAATACATGAGACATGAAATTAAAATGACGAGTGGAAAGGCTTTGGGTATGTGCAGAGATTGAGGAGGTGTGGGGGGGGAGTCAGTCTCAGTTTACCCCACGACAGAAGGAGGAGGAGTTGTAAAGTTGGATAGCCACAGGGAAGAAGGATCTCCTGTGGTGTTCTGTCCGGCATCTTGATGGAACCAGTCTGTTGCTGAAGTTGCTCCACAGGTTGACCAGTGTGTCACGGAGGGTGTGAGCTGTATTGTCCAGGATGCTCTGCAGTTTGAGGAGCATCCTCCACTCCAAGACCACCTCCCATGAATCCTACTCCGCCCCAGGATGGAGCCAACCTTCCTGATGAGTTTGTTGATCCTATTGGCGTCCGCAGCCTTCGCCCTGCTGCCCCAGCACACGGCAGCGAAGGAGATGGCACTGGCTACCACCGATTGATGGAACATCTGCAGCATCTCACTGCAGACGTTGAAGGAGCGGAACCTTCTCAAAAAGTACAGCCGGCTCGAAAGGAAGAGAAATTTCAAGGCAAAAATTCAGTGGCTGAAAGCTGCCACCCCACGACAGAGAGGGATGCAACAAGAAGTTTCAATTCCATCTTATGATCTCCGTGCAAAGTTTGTACAGTCTCCCAGTGGGCGTGTGGGTTTCCTCCAGGTTCTCTGATTTCCTCCCACATCCAAATGCCATGTGGTTAGATAGGTTAATTTTACTTCGGAGTCACGCGAGTGACTACGTGAAGAGCCCGTCCAGCACGCATGCGCGACATTAGCATTCACGCAGTGCAACAGCGACGACCGGGAGTACAGGCGCTCCCGCTACACGTCGGTGAAAACTAAACAGCGGACCATCAGGTAAGTCTTACTCTGTGGTCGTAATCAGCAAGCTGTGCTCTGCTCTGTATTCCAGGGAAATGGGAAAATGAGCAGCACAGCAAAGGAAGAAAACCGCCCCCCGTTCGACTCCAACAGAACGGGAGTGCTCCATCAGTGGGGGGCGAGAGGCGGCACCTGGACCGCATATGCGGAGGTCCACCCTCATCGAGACCGAGCCGAGCCCAGTACCGCTAGCGCAGCCTGATGAGCGGCAGCGGGCTGGAGGAAAAGTTTTAAAAAAAATAAAAAAATAATAAACCGGCCGGTTATGTCTGACTCCGATGAGGAGGGTCCGCCTTAGAGCGGCAGAGCTAGCCGCCTGAGCCGAATGAAAAGGCTCATGGAGCAACTGCTCCAGCGAGACTTGCTTCAGGAGCTAGAGCAGTCTCGCCAGGGGGATCAGGCACTCCCACAGCAGTGCTCTACAATGCACAGGCCATCGCTTTCCCCTCAAAGCAGGGCAGCGTTGGCGACCAGGGCTGGGCTGGTCAGGAACAGGGGTCATTGGCTGAAGATGTCGGGAGTACGCTTGGGGTACAGGATCAGGAAGAGCTGCTGGGTGTGGAGATTCGCTACGTGGTTACACCACGAGCAGGGCGGCCATTGGAGCCAAAACTGGCGGCCAGCATCAACCACCTGTCCCTCAAACCCCTACAAGACAGGTACTTAATGAGGCACTAGAGCTGGAAAACTGCAGTTCGCTCAATGTACCGGCTGTTAACAGCCAAATCTGGGGGGGGGGGCCAGAGTATCCGGAACCAGGAGCTAAAATCCTCAAGCTCCTGACGACAGGGATAACAGCCTATGCTCGTTCCGTGGATGGGGTGGATATGACCACAAACCAGCAAGACACTCTGGCTCTGCTGTGCAACACCCAATATGAGATAAACAACCTCCGCAAGGAGAGAATAAGACCTGCCCTCAATCCCAGGTTTGCAGGACTGTGTAAAACACCGGCCTCAGAGCCGCAGATCCTGTTATTTGGAAGGACAAGTGAAAGACCTGGAGGAAGAGTCCAAAGCATTTGGCCTCATGAGGGCAGGCCCCGGAACGAGCAGACCCACACAAAAAAACAGACGGCAGTACCCCACCGCGTCCACCAGTCAAGGTCAAATTTATGGAACTGGTGAAAGCTCAGGGTCCGCATACTATCCCCGAAAGCCTTTTTAGGCCAGGGCCCAGAGCGGACCCCATGGAAAATGCGCCACCCCCAATCAGCAGTACATCAGCAGTACATCCAGCAGTATAACGACGGATGAACAAACGGAAGAAAGGAACACTACCATAACTATGGAGGTAGGTGGGTCTGGTTCCTACCAGCATGTAAATGGGGAACTGTACTAACAGGAGGTGTCTCACGAATGATAGTTATATACTTAACAGTATTCGGGGATACAAAATAGAGTTCATTCAAGAAAACATGCCACCAGTTCAGCACGTACCCCAAAGGGTCTTTACCCTCTCAGTCAAAGAGAACTAGAGGCTCAAGCAGAACTGGTGAGGTTACTTACAAAGGGTGTCATTGAGAAATCCAAACATGAACCTTTGGAATTTGTCTCAAATATATTTACCAAAAGCAAAAAAGATGGTGGATGTCGCATCATCATTGACTTAACCTCACTAAATACCTTTGTTAAGTATGTACATTTCAAAATGGAAACATTTGTAACTGCTAAACAACTGATTTCCAAACGATACTTTATGGCAAGCATTGATTTAAAAGATGCCTACTATTCAGTACCCATTCACAAGGGTCATCGCAGATACCTGAAATTTACCTGGATGGGGCAACTATGGCAGTATAAAGTGTTGCTTAATGGGTTGACATCAGCCCTAGACTATTTACCAAGATATTAAAACCAGCCTTGGCAACATTAACGAAACAAAGACATATTGTCATGGCGTATCTTAATGATATCCTAATAGTAGGCAAAACCATGCAGTTGGCTAAATCAGCTGTATTAGCTACCAAACAATTGTTTGAAACCCTGGGTTTTGTCATACATCCAGATAAATCTAAGTTGACGCCATCCACAACTATGGACTATCTGGGATTCACAATTAACTCAATCCACATGTCTGTAATGTTGCCAAAAGGTAAAGCAGCAGAATTGGCACAGACATGCAACAATTTAATGGTAAGCAATCGACCAACCATCCGACAAGTGGCAAGAGTAATTGGCAAAATGGTAGCAGCATTTTCAGCTACACAATTTGGACTCCTGCACTATCAGCACCTACAAAGGACAAAAGTACAGGCGTTGAAACAACATGCAGGTCCCTTTGACCGAACAATGAAACTACCCATTGAAGCAATATCAGAGTTACAATGGTGGATATAACACATTTGGCATAGTTCCATCCCTATCATCATCAATAACCCAACGTTAACTATACAAACACATGCCAGTGCTCAAGGCTGGGGAGCAACTAATACCATATCCAGCATAGGTGGTAGATGGACTAACCTAGACTCATCTTTACTACAAACACTGGGCATAAATTATTTGGAAATGTTGGGTGCGTTTTATAGAAACATAGAAACATAGAAATTAGGTGCAGGAGTAGGCCATTCGGCCCTTCGAGCCTGCACTGCCATTCAATATGATCATGGCTGATCATCCAACTCAGTATCCATTACCTGCCTTCTCTCCATACCCTCTGATCCCTTTAGCCACAAGGGCCACATCTAGCTCCCTCTTAAATATAGCCAATGAACTGGCCTCGACTACCCTCTGTGGCAGAGAGTTCCAGAGATTCACCACTCTCTGTGTGAAAAAAGTTCTTCTCATCTCGGTTTTAAAGGATTTCCCCCTTATCCTTAAGCTGTGACCCCTTGTCCTGGACTTCCCCAACATCGGGAGCAATCTTCCTGCATCTAGCCTGTCCAACCCCTTAAGAATTTTGTAAGTTTCTATAAGATCCCCTCTCAATCTCCTAAATTCTAGAGAGTATAAACCAAGTCTATCCAGTCTTTCTTCATAAGACAGTCCTGACATCCCAGGAATCAGTCTGGTGAACCTTCTCTGCACTCCCTCTATGGCAATAATGTCCTTCCTCAGATTTGGAGACCAAAACTGTACGCAATACTCCAGGTGTGGTCTCACCAAGACCCTGTACAACTGCAGTAGAACCTCCCTGCTCCTATACTCAAATCCTTTTGCTATGAAAGCTAACATACCATTCGCTTTCTTCACTGCCTGCTGCACCTGCATGCCTACTTTCAATGACTGGTGTACCATGACACCCAGGTCTCGCTGCATCTCCCCTTTTCCTAGTCGGCCACCATTTAGAAAATAGTCTGCTTTCCTGTTTTTGCCACCATTTATCCACATTATACTGCATCTGCCAAACATTTGCCCACTCACCCAGCCTATCCAAGTCACCTTGCAGTCTCCTAGCATCCTCCTCACAGCTAACACTGCCCCCCAGCTTAGTGTCATCCGCAAACTTGGAGATATTGCCTTCAATTCCCTCATCCAGGTCATTAATATATATTGTAAATAGCTGGGGTCCCAGCACTGAGCCTTGCGGTACCCCACTAGTCACTGCCTGCCATTGTGAAAAGGACCCGTTTACTCCTACTCTTTGCTTCCTGTTTGCCAGCCAGTTCTCTATCCACATCAATACTGAACCCCCAATGCCATGTGCTTTAAGTTTGTATACTAATCTCTTATGTGGGACCTTGTCGAAAGCCTTCTGGAAGTCCAGATACACCACATCCACTGGTTCTCCCCTATCCACGCTACTAGTTACATCCTCGAAAAATTCTATAAGATTCGTCAGACATGATTTACCTTTCGTAAATCCATGCTGACTTTGTCCAATGATTTCACCACTTTCCAAATGTGCTGCTATCCCATCTTTAATAACTGACTCTAGCAGTTTCCCCACTACCGATGTTAGACTAACTGGTCTGTAATTCCCCGTTTTCTCTCTCCCTCCCTTCTTAAAAAGTGGGGTTACGTTTGCTACCCTCCAATCCTCAGGAACTACTCCAGAATCTAAAGATTTTTGAAAGATTATTACTAATGCATCCACTATTTCTGGAGCTACTTCCTTAAGTACTCTGGGATGCAGCCTATCTGGCCCAGGGGATTTATCGGCCTTTAATCCATTCAATTTACCCAAAACCACTTCCCGACTAACAGGGATTTCACTCAATTCCTCCAACTCTTTTGACCCGCGGTCCCCTGCTATTTCCGGCAGGTTATTTATGTCTTCCTTAGTGAAGACGGAACCAATGTAGTTATTCACTTTGGTTTTAAAGCATATTCTAGGAATATGCACAACTTGCATGTTCATTTACAAATTGATAATATCACGTTGGTGGCCTATATTAACCATAAGGGCGGAATAAAATCGATATCATGTGACAATTCGGTCGACACAATCTGGTAATGGTGGGTCGATAGACATATTTGGCTATCAGCAACTTACCTACCAGGTAAGCTAAATACAGTGCCAGGTCATGCAAATTCAATGATAAACACCGAATGGATGTTAAATCCTAGAGCTTTTGCTAAAATTACAAACCAATATGGCACACCAGATATCGATCTCTTTGCATCCAGACTAAATCACCACGTACCAATGTATGTCCCTTGGGAACCACACCCTGAGGCAGCAGCGATAGATGCATTCGCGCTGAACTGGGGGACCTATTTCTTCTATGCTTTCCCCCCCTTCTGCCTTAATCTGTAGGGTACTACGCAAAATACAGATGGACTCTGCTTCAGGTATTTTGATAGTACCAACTGGCCTACACAGCCATGGTTCCCAGTGGTCCTCGACATGGTCATCGAAACTCCTCTGACCTTTCCCAGTAGCCCAGACCTATTGACGCACCCTGTATCAGGCATAAGTCATCCATGCCATGACAAAATTAACCTACTGGGTTGCAGATTATCAAAAGACCACTGCTGGGACTGGGGTGTCTGACAGGACCATCAACATGATGACACCGTATGTCCACAGGAAACAATACCTATCGAGCATCAGGAAGTGGGAAAGATAATGCTCGACTACTGGGACAACGTACTCATCTGCAACCATAACCAATGTACTGGAGTTCCTGGAGGGCCTTCACCATAATGAAGGATTGAGCTACAGCGCCATCAATACTGTCAGAAGTGCGCTGTCACCCTACTTAAAATAGGTGCCAGGACAACAGGCCATAGGGTCTCAACCGCTGGTGATCAAACTCATGAGGAGTATCGTCAACTCCAACCCTCTTAGACCCAGGTATACCCAAATCTGGGATGTCAGTGTGGTCCTGACATACCTAAGGGGATGGTCCCCAGCCAGGTCTCACCCTGGAAAAGCTAACCCTGAAAACGGTCATGCTGATGCCACTAGTCTCAGCACAAAGAGTCCAGTCCCTCCACTTACTGCGACTGGACAACATGGTTATAACACCAGACCGGGTCATTCACCATTCAGGAGCTGCTAAAGCAGAGCAAGCCAGGAACTTGAGTCCTAGTTATGGATTTCTGGGCATACCCACCTGACCTACGGTTGTGTGTCATGACTTACTTATTCACTTACATCAACACAACAAGAGATTCTCGAGGGAGAGAATTTTTTTTTTTTTTTTTTAAAGAAAAAAAAGCCTTATGGGTCAGCCACAAGAAACCTCAAGGTTGGGTGTCGAGCCAAACCATCTCGAGATGGCTCAAGCAGGTACTGGGAGCTGCTGGAGTAGATACTGATGTATATACATCTCACTCCACCAGGGCAGCATCCACATCGGCGGCTAAAAGAATGAACATGGAGAAAACGTTCCAGACGTTCTACCACAAGCCGCTACCAGAACCTGTGTTATTTGCAGAAACTTTTAAAATCTGCAAAAATATATAATTTAAGCCCGGGGGAGCATTTTGTCTTTTGTTATTGTTTAATAGATACCATTATTGTTTACAAACAGATTATGGTTGATTACGATAACATACTTCCTCCCTTGAATGACTTCGGCAGCGAGTGAAGTATGAACTGTTACATGGTTTGAAATCACAGAGCTTTAAAATCTTCACGTAGTCACTCACGTGACTCCGAAGTAAAATAGTAAGATTAAACGAGAACTTACCAGTTTGAAGTTTGATCTGTATTTTATGAGGAGTTACGATGAGGGATTACGTGCCCTCCGCTCCCACCCTCAATTATAGATCAACTGGTATCTTAGTTCTCCTTTTCTTTACTATGTTTATTTCAATTATTGTGTTTCCTGTGATTCCACACCGCTGCTTTGAAGAATGTCGCGCATGCGTGCTGGACATCCCTCATCGTAACTCCTCATAAAATACAGATCAAACTTCAAACTGGTAAGCTCGTTTAATCTTACTATTTTACTTCGGAGTCACGTGAGTGACTTCGTGAAGAACCCGCTCAGTGCGCAGGCGCGGCATTACGCCAGCAGTGCAACAGCGGCGGCAGCTGGAGGAAGGCTCTCCGGCTGCAGTTTAAAAGACGGACCGTTGGGTAAGTATGCTGAAGTTATCTAACGGAGAAGGAGAGTTAAAGCGTGTACTTACGAAATGAGTTCACAAAAGAAAAGACTCTCGAAGAGAACTGCCCCCAGCTCATCTTCACCAGAGGAGCGTTCAATCGCAGGGGGACAGCAACAGGCGGCAGGAACGCACATAGAGCGCTCCGCTATCCCCGAGACCGAGCCGAGCCCAGTCCCGCTAATGCCTGCACAGCGGACAGGGAGGAAAGCCATGAGAAAAAGTATCCGGCCGGTCATTTCTGATTCGTCGGATGGGGACATGTCTCCACCGAAACGGAGGAGAGACAGCCGCCAGAGCTTACAACAGCTCTTGGAGCAGATGCTCCAGCGGGATGCGCAGAAGGAGCGTTCCCGCGGAGGTAGGTCAGGCACCTCCTCCACAGTGTCTTGTGCACTGCCCTCTGCTCCCTCATTACTGGAGGCTAGCATTGGTGACCAGGGTTGGGCTGGTCTGGAACAGGGGCTGGCGGACGAATTCGGCGGTATGCAAGGGGTGCAGGAGCAGGAAGAGCTGCTGGGTGTCGTGGACCGCTATGTAGCAACCCCACGTGCTGGAAGACCGCTGGAACCAAAAATGGCGGCCAGCATAAATCATCTATCAAATAAGCCCTTGCAGGAGAAGGTACTGCTAGAGGCGCTTGAACTGTACACAGCACCAGAGAACTGTGAGGCCCTCAGAGTGAAGACTGTGAACAGCCAGATCTGGGGGCACGTGGGGTCAAACATGCGTAACCATGAAGTTAAACTACAACGGATCCTAAGGCTCCTGACGTCGGCCATAACAGCCTTTGCTCGTTCTGTGGATAGTACGGAGATGGATACCTGCCAGCAGGATGTGCTGGCACTGATGTGCAACACACAATTTGAAATTAACAATCTCCGGCGCGAAAACATAAGACCTGCCCTCAATCCCAAATTTGCTGGGTTGTGCAGAGCCCCAGCTGCAGAGACGGATGCTCTGTTATTTGGGAAAGACCTCAATAAACAACTGAGGGACATGGAGGAAGCAGCGAAAACTTTCGGCCTCATGAGGGCAGGCCCCGGGACGAGCAAACCAAGAGCTGCAATACCCAAACGGCAGCACCCCATGGCATCCACCAGTCGACGTCCTCAATATGGGACTGGTGAAAGCTCGGGGACCGCATTTTATCCCCAAAGATCTTTTTTAGATCAGGGCCCACAGCGGACCCCATGGAAAATGCGCCACCCCCCAACATCGCCAGCACGTCAGACAAACAAACCGTACAAAAACCTCAGGAAACAAAAGAAACACCAATAACCATGGAGGTAGGTAGGTCTGGTTCCTGCCAGCATATAGAGAATAAGGGTGCTTTACTAACAGGGGGGAGATTACACTTGTTTAAAGAAGCATGGGTTACTGTCACGAGTGACAAGTATATACTCAACAGCATTAGTGGATATAAAATTCAGTTCATGTCAGAACAGTCGCCGCCAGTTCAGCATTGGCCCCAAAGGTTATTTTCTCCCTCCGTCAAAGAGAAACGTGAGGGACAAGCTGAACTGGTGAGACTTATCACAAAGGGGGTCATCGAAAAGACCAAACATGAACCTTTGGAATTTGTATCAAATATATTCACTAAAACCAAAAAAGATGGGGGATGTCGCATCCTCATCGACTTAAGATCACTAAATAAGTTTGTTCAGTATATACATTTCAAAATGGAAACATTTGTTACTGCCAAACAACTGATTTCCAAAGGATATTTCATGGCAAGCATTGATCTTAGAGATGCGTACTATTCAGTCCCCATACACAAAGATCATTGCAGATACCTAAAATTTATCTGGTTGGGGCAGCTGTGGCAGTACAAAGCATTGCCCAATGGGCTAACTTCGGCCCCAAGATTATTTACCAAAATATTGAAAATAGCCATGGCAATACTAAGAAAACAAAAACATATTGTCATGGCATATTTGGATGATATTCTGATAGTAGGGAAAACGAAGGAATTGGCTGTGGCAGCAGTATCAGCTACAAAACAGCTCCTCGAAACTCTGGGGTTCATCATCCATCCAGATAAATCTAAGTTGAAGCCATCCACTATCATGGACTACCTGGGCTTCACAATTAACTCAGTCCATATGACTGTTACCTTGCCAAAGGAAAAAATGGTTGCATTAGCACAATCATGCAACAATTTAATGGTCAACAAACGACCAACTATTCGACAAGTAGCAAGAGTGATTGGGAAAATGGTAGCAGCATTTCCGGCTACACAATTCGGACCTTTGCACTATCAAAATTTACAAAGAGCAAAGGTACAGGCACTAAAGCGACATACAGGTCACTATGATCGTGTCATGAAATTACCCACTGAAGCAATATCAGAGCTACAGTGGTGGGCAGAAAATGTTTGGCATAGTGTCAGCTCTATCATTATCACTAATCCTACTTTAGTTCTTCAAACAGATGCCAGTGCTCAAGGCTGGGGAGCAACTAACTCCATATCCAGCACAGGTGGTAGATGGACTAACCTAGAGTCATCGTTACTACTGACACTGGGCATTAACTATCTAGAGATGTTGGGAGCCTTTTATGGTTTAAAAGCATATGTATCTACTATGCAGCACTTGCATGTTCGAGTACAAATAGATAATACTACGGTGGTGGCTTATATTAACCATATGGGCGGCATAAAATCACTATCATGCGACAAATTGGTCAATGTGATTTGGCAATGGTGTGTCGAAAGACATATTTGGCTATCAGCTACTTATCTACCAGGTAAGCTAAACAAAGTGGCAGACACCAGGTCACGCAAATTCAATGATAACATAGAATGGATGTTAAACCCTAAAGTATTTGCTAAAGTTATTAAGCAGTATGGAACGCCAGATATTGATTTATTTGCATCACGACTAAATCACCAGTTACCTATGTATGTCGCTTGGGAACCAGACCCAGAGGCAGCAGCGCTAGATGCCTTCACGCTGGATTGGGGAAAGTTCTTCTTCTATGCTTTCCCTCCCTTCTGCCTCATCAGTCGGGTACTTCGCAAAATACAGATGGACTCTGCTTCTGGAATTTTGATGGTGCCCGACTGGCCTACACAGCCATGGTTCCCGGTTCTACATGACATGGTGGTTGAGTCACCAATGGTCTTTCCCAGTGATCCAGGATTATTAACTCACCCAGTAACAGGCATAAGCCACCCATGTCATGAGAAAATTAAACTCCTGGGTTGCAGGTTTTGAATAGACCTTATCTGGAACTGGGATTGTCCGAACGTACCATCACCACCATGTCGGCATCCCTTCGAACATCCACCAAGAGGCAGTACTTAAGCAGCATAAGAAAATGGGAGAAGTATTGCCAGGAAACAGGAACAACGTATGCAACAGCCACAGCCACCAACGTACTGGAGTTCCTGGCCCATCTACACCATGATGAAGGGATTAGTTACAGTGCTATCAACACAGCGCGGTGTGCTCTTTCTGCGTATCTCAAACCAGCAGGACAACAGGCAATGGGATCACATCCACTGGTGGTAAAACTGATGAAGGGTATTTATAATATCAAGCCCCCTAAACCCAGGTATACCCATATTTGGGATATCAGTGTGGTCCTGACATACCTCAGGGAATGGCCACCAGCCAGATCCCTCAGCCTCGAGCAATCTACACTAAAGACGCTCATGTTGATGGCACTCGGATCCGCTCAGAGGGTTCAGTCACTACACAAGTTAAGGCTGGACAACATGGTGACCACCCCAGATCAGATCACATTCATCATACAGGGTCTGGTGAAGCAAAGCAGGCCAGGAACAGCTAATCCACTGGTGGTATTCCGGGCCTACCCACAAGAGCCACGCTTGTGTGTCGTGACCCATCTACAACATTATATAGACACAACCCACAATATCAGAGGGAGTGAAAAAGCCTTATGGGTCAGCCACAAGAAACCTCATGGCCGGGTAACGAGCCAAACCATTGCAAGATGGCTCAAACAGGTACTGAAGGCTGCCGGAATAGATACTAATACATTTAAATCTCATTCCACTAGGGCAGCATCTACATCAACGGCGGAAAGAATGGACGTACCGGTTGACCATATTCTGAATACAGCAGGATGGTCGAGGGAAACGACATTCAGAACTTTTTATAATAAGCCGTTGATGAAACCAGATTTATTTGCAGAGAAAATATTAGAAGCTGCAAATATATAATTTAAAGCCCGGGGGAGCTATTTAATTTTGTTATTGTTAATAAATACCTTTTTTGTTTCTTGAGAAACGGATTCATTGGTTGATTACGATAACACTTCCTCCCTCAAGAACTTTCGGCAGTGAGTGAAATAAAACTGTTACACGGTTTGAAATCACAGAGCTTTGAAATCTTCACGTAGTCACTCACGTGACTCCGAAGTAAAATAGTAAGATTAAACGAGAACTTACCAGTTTGAAGTTTGATCTGTATTTTATGAGGAGTTACGATGAGGGATTACGTGCCCTCCGCTCCCACCCTCATTATATGGATCAAACTAATAAATTGATGTCTTCTTTTCTTTACTATGTTTACTTCAAATACCTGTGTCTATCTGTGATTCCACACCGCTGCTTGGAAGTATGCCGCGCCTGCGCACTGAGCGGGTTCTTCACGTAATCCCTCATCGTAACTCCTCATAAAATACAGATCAAACTTCAAACTGGTAAGTTCTCGTTTAATCTTACTATTATCCACTATAAACCAGGTGATTGGTAATGACGAGAAAATGAGAAGAAGTCTTTCCTCATTCGTAATCTACAAAGAATTCTCTGAAAAGTGGTGGAAAATGTCCTGAATAACTAATTTTGCAAAGGATGAGGAATTTATAGGGCTCTGTATAAAACGTGATGACTAAACATTTTTAATGGAACAGCAGAAGCAACAAATTGCATGGGTCTGCTTTGATGTTAATTGCTATAATTTGTTGAGGAGAGGGAAGTACGGAATTAATGGACTTTAGATACAACCTGTTGTGTCACGGGTTATGGGGAGAAGGCAGGAGAATTTGGTTAGGAGGGAGAGATAGATCAGCCATGATTGAATGGCGGAATAGACTTGATAGGTTTAACGTCCTAATTCTGCTCCTATCACTTATCACCTTATGACCTTATGTTCTTCTCAGCATCCTGCAGAGGCCAGGAATGAAAGATATGGGCAATGGTAAGGCAATATTTATTAGGTGCTTATATGGTTCCATAGGACAGCAAGGAAACATTCAATAAGATGATATTAAACTGGCTTAATTCTTTTTTGATGAAGCTTTTACCATTTTCTTCTACCCTTTGCTGAGCATTTGATTCACATTAAGGGAGGAGAGCTTCCATTAGATCTCTAAAACGATAAGAGACAGATTTCGATGTCCCGATCGGGCATATTTTCAGGAGGTTCAAATTTCTCTTTGTGCTTCCATTTGCACTTTCCCACCAGTTTCCCTGCAATGTTAATTACATTTTGCATCAGCACCGTTTCCAGTCTGCATCCCTCAATGTGCTCCTGTAGATTATTCCAAAGATCTGCTGACAAGAAAATTGCGTAATATTTTAGAAGATGAAACCTCCACTTAAAATGCATATGATTTTCCATCAATTTTCTTTTCTCTAAAACTGAAATCGTTCCCAATTCAATCAGCCGCTCACAAAGGAATGACCCGCAGTACATTGCAGGACAGTAATGGGAATTCGAAAAGAGATCTCATAGTTCTGTCTGCATTGAAATGTATCTGAATAACTTAATTCTTCTCTAATGCAATGTTTCATTTCTACAGCTCATTTAAATGGTCTGATTATTACATGCACATTGCCATTTCACCAGACAAATTAGTTTCTCCTGTAGTTGCTCAGTGTATCACTTTGCAGATCATGTTTCTCTTATGGTTGCATGGGTAGGGCAATATAAAATGCTGATTAGTAGAATGTAGTGGGCAAACTATTAATGCAAGAATATGAAGGGGCTGATAACAGGTTTTACATCATTTATTGTCCCTTGCCACCATTCTGCCAGAAATCTGTGCTTTGTTCATTTACGTGACCGTGCAGTAGGTTTTGGTGGGGGGAGCTACTGTTAAGGCAAAAGGGATACAACCTTGAAGCATGGAACGTGTTGCCGTCAGAACAGATAAGATGGAGCCATAAAAAAAACACAGTATGGAACGGGGAAGGAGGAGGAGTGGGAATCTGCGGCGTTGTGATGGATATCAGCGGCAGACCCATCCTCTGAGGTGGAGATAGAAATGCTGGGATGGGAACACGTGGCAGTGAGAGCAGGATGGAGATTACCAGCAGGAGTGAATCAAACGTTTGAGTTCCGTTTGAAGTACCATCAAGGTACTGGAGAAAGAGATGAGGAAGGAGGCCTGTAAGTGGAACGACATCAGAAAATGCTGGAGATACTCAGCAGCTCGAGCAACGTTTGTGGTGAGAGCAAACAGCCAATGTTTAGGGTCAGAGACCATTTGTCAGTTGTTTATTTTCAGTACTTTCTATTCCCATTCACTGTTTACTCACCTCCTTCAGGTGGTCATCACATCCAGGAGCTTTAATTTTCTTAAATGCCATTATTTTCGTTATTTGATGGCGCCCAAGCCAAGTGACTCTTTTCGTGCTGGTCACAGAGGTGGACCTGCAATCACGCATTACAATCGCTGCACTCTTTTAAATCTCTACCCCAACAGCAGCATATTCCGTACACTGTGTGGATGGCTTGATTGTAATCATGTATTATTTTTTCTGCTGACTGGTCAGTAAGCAACAAAAGCTTTTCACTGTACCTCGGTCCACATGACGTTAAACTAAACTGCACTAAACTCATTTTCAAATCCACATTCATCCCAAATGCCAGACGCAAAGATGGTGAAGTGGTTGGAGTTGGTCTCCTTGTGCTCCCTACATTGTGTATACTCCCCCCATGGACAAGCCCACAGGTGGAATGTCATCAGTCTTATGTTTCTATTCACAGCCAGCGAACTTCAATGGAAAAGCCATTTCTTGGGGGGTGAGATGGAAAATCAAGACTCCACCTACTTTATTGAGTGGAAGCAAAAAAAACAAGGGGTATTTCCTACTGTGCAGCTCAATATATTAGACTAGGGTAAACTGACTCCCCTCCCCCCCCCCCCCCCCCCCCCCAAAATCTTTGTACATCCCCAATCCTTTCCACTCATCATTTTAATTTCATGTTTCATGTATCTTGTGTTTTATGACTGTTGGCAGATCAATTTACCTCCTGGGATAAATAAAGTTCTATCGTATCATATCGAATCGAGGGTACAGACCTTGATGTTTCACATAACCCCATAGGTGTCCCATCTGGCGAGTTAGGTTTAAATTTCCCTATTTTATCATTATTAGACTGAATATATGTTTTTTTTTCCCTAATTCATATTATTTGCCTTCACCCAGAGCTCTTTAGGTGAAGATGTATAATGGAGGTAGCCACGCTCCAGAGTACAATTGTGCAGTCTAGGCACACATGTACGTTAGAAATAGATTAATAGGCTCTGTTCTCACCTTTGCAAATGCTAATCTGTTAATTCTTCATGTAAATGGTTCATTTTAGCAGCTTATTATTCATTGTCTCGCCAGAGCAAATGTCATTGTTCTCAAGTTAGAAGTAAAACTGTAATCAGAAATAAGAAACAGTTATCATTGGGACACATTGGGAGAGGCCATGGGGAGGTTAGGTCTTATTGCTATCCCTGGGGAGTTGATCCGTTTCCTTCATTAATCCCACATATTTTTAATGCTGTGAGTTGAATGGAGGCATTTCTGGACAGCGAGAGGTTGATTCTTCCGACAGGGAACTGTCCAACTAACATGGGAAATAGCAGCCATCTGAAAAATGGAACCATTCTCCAGAACAGTCAATGCTGTGAGAAAATCCCCCACCTTCTGAAGAAGGGTCTCGACCCGAAACGTCGCCTACTCCTTTTCTCCATAAATGCTGCCTCACCCGCTGAGTTCTCCAGCAATTTTTGTCTACTTCCCACCTACCAGAAGTTCACTTCTGATCTCATTTTCAGGGTAATGTGCTTGCTTTGTGCTTGCGCTAAACCTGTTCACAGAATGTTTGCCCAATATAGCAAAACGGCATAAGTATAATTTTCAGCCTTGCATTCAAATCTTTCTGACTGGTCTGACCTTCCTTATTAACTGCAGCCAGTTCTTAGACATTCTGAACTTCCACCAATTCACCAACTGCTGGACACAAGAGACTGCCGTTGATGGGAATTTAGGACAAAAAGCAAACTGCTGGAGGAATTCAGCAAGTCCGGTGGGCTGAAGGGTCTGTTTCCATGTTGCATGACTCTATGAGCATGGAATATTCCAGGTTCGTTGCTGCTGAAGCACTGTGCACTGTTAGATTTTCCAGCTCTTGTGCTCAATCACCCATTGCAATAAAGGCCAATGTTCCTTTTTCCTTCTTAATTTCTTGCCATGGCCTCATTATTACTTGTGTAAGGAAGCCACAAATATTTGAACCTCAGAATGTAATAGTCTTAAACCATCTAAAGATTTAATTCCACTTACCGGGCTATCCACAGGGTTCCACAACACACGTTTACAGGAAACAAGCTTCCAACAACACAGAAACTTTTCCAGATGGGGATATATTTCTGAGCAATACAATATTACTTGATACACTTCCCACACTAGAATACCTGAATGACATTGTGTTTCCATCAAATCTACTCTGAAGCCAGTGTTAGTCTATTGTCCAAGTGTATCAATGCGAAGCATCTTTCAGACTTATTTGAAGGTTAGCTTTCCAATGGGTAAATCACATTTCGCGCTGAAACGTCACTGATCAGAGCAGAATTTTTTGTCATACAAAGCTCCTAGGGTCACAGTTCCCATTTGCTCTCCTGAAATTAATCATGGAATTATAAAGAGATACAGCAAAGATACCAGCCCATCGGTCCACTGAGTTCACATCGACCAACAAGCACCCAACTCTTTCCCTAATGCAAGGTATTTTCCCCACATTCAATTAGCTTTGAACATTACAAAGCTTTCAATAAGAAATCACTCGGCAAAATTTGAGGACAGCATTTGTAATTGAGGCATATAAACAACATCACGACCAGCAACAACACACAACTATTCAGCAACACACGCGGTTTTCTCCTTACACTGTAAGCAGAATGATGACTGCCCTCCAAACACCAATGCAAATATTCACATCAACATCAGTATTCTGTTTTAATGAATATTCTTGTTCCACCAGGACCTACAGCCTTTTAAACAACTATAATTTAGAGTGGCACGTTGGTGTTGCTGTAGAATTGCTGCCTTACAGCGCCAGAGATCCAGGTTTGAACCTGACTACGAGTGATGTCTGTATGGAGTTTGTACGTTTTCCCTGTGACTGTGTGGGTTTTCTCTGGGTGCTCTGGTTTCACCACATTCCAAAGACGTGCAGGGTTGTAGGTTAATTGGCTTCTGCAAACCGTCCCTAGTGTCTAATATAGAACTAGTGTATGGGTGATTGTTGGTTGGCATGGACTCAGTGGCCATAGGGGCTTTTTCAGTGCTGTATCTCTAAAACTAAACCTAATTGCTAACGTTTTATACAATTTTAAAAAAATGACAAGAATGTAATGGAGTTAGAGAGGGTTTGGAGGACATTGATAAGGATGTTGCCAAGGATAGAAGAGTTTATTTATGTAGAAAACTTGATTAGGCTGTGGTCATTTTAACTGACATAACGAGAGGAATATATAACTGAGGTGGATAGGGTGAAGAGATAGGACCATTTAAATTTTGCTGAGGAGACTACAGTTGCAGAAAAATGTCTTCAACCTACGAATGGGAAAGTCCTGGCATTCATTGTTTGAAAGGGTGACAAAGGCAGGAACTTTCATTCCACGTAAAAATGATCTGGATGGTCCTTGATAAACGCAAACTCCCGGGTTCTAGAGCTAGGAAGTGGATTTAGAAGATAATTAGTTCATGAGCTCTGTGATTCAATGATTCAATGGCACGTTAGGACACATCAAACATGAGTAGAATAGCAGGGACAGCTGCAGTAGAGGATGGGAGAGGGACAAGAGAGGGATCTCTAGCTGGTGTGGAATATATGTATGAACACACAAATGTCAGTTATTAATGACACATCATACAGTTGAGAGGGACTGATTTCTGCCATCCAGTTTTGAAGACAAATCTACAGAATACGTCCCCACAGTGCAGTCATATCAATTAATTAGCTCCTGTATGTAATATCAGGAAATGCAGAGATTGTAGCTCTTTAGTGTTGCTGCTTGAAAAAGGCAGAGATGGAACTGTTAACAGGATGTCCTTCATTGATAGTAGTAACAATGAATGGTAGCATCTTCTACACATTTGGTCCACATCCCTCTATGCCTTGCCTGTTTATATGTCTGTCTAAATGACTCTTAAATATAGAATTATTTCTGATTCCACCACCTTCTTTGGCAGAATGTTAAAGATTTCAATCACTCTCTGTGAACAAAAAACTTAATCCACTGACTCCCTTTAAAACTCCTTCCTCTTAGCTTTAACTCATGCCTTCTTATTGATGTTTTAAATCCAAAGTCACACCACTCAGTTCTTATGGTGATCTCATGGGTTACCAACACCCTGCAGCTTGCCCTTCAAAGAAAAGTATTAAATCCAAACAAGCTATCCAAATCATGCAATTAGTGAACTATTTGCATCAGATTGCAGCTTTAAATGCTACTTACCATAACCCACCCGATCACTCATTCACGCACTCATTGAATCTATTGCAAACCACCATTGACATTTTTGTGAAATAGCCCGTTCATGTGTTGATAATAGTCATAGTGTGATACAGTGTGGAAACAGGCCCTTCAGCCCAACTTGCCCACACCAGCCAACAGGCCCAGCTACACTAGTCCCACCTGCCTGCACTTGGTCCATATCCCTCCAAACCTGTCCTATCCATGTACCTGTCTAACTGTTCCTTAAACATTGGGATAGTCCCAGCCTCAACTACATCATCTGGCAGCTTGTTCCATACACCCACCACCCTGTGGGTGAAAATGTTACCCCTCAGATTCCTATTAAATCTTTTCCCCTGCACCTTGAACCTATGTCCTCTTGTCCTCGATTCCCCCTACTCTGGGCAAGAGACTCTGTGCATAATGTTAATAGATAACTTTTTGCCTTAAGTCTGGTAACCACCCAGTCCCATATCCTTCTCTGCTTCTCTGCTTTAAGGGCCTGTCCCACTTGGGCGACCTAATCCGCGAGTTCTGGCGAGTTTGCCCTCGACTCATACTCGCAGCATGGTCGAAGGTCGTAGGAGGTCTTCGTAACTCTCCTTCATGCTCGAGAGTGGTCTCCGCGTAATCGAGGCCCCAGCTAGGTGGCGGCGTTTTTTTCAATATGTTAAAAAATGCCCGCGAGTAAAAAAAGGTTGCTATGGAAAAAATCGATACCTTTTTTACTCGTAGGTTTAGTTGAAGTAGGTCGGCATGTTAGTCGTAGGTAATCGAGGGTAGTCGAAGGTAGTCGTAGATAGTCTTCATCATAGTCGAAGGGAAGTCGAAGGGAGGTCGAAGGAGGTCGTCTTCACTATCCACTATTGTCCAATTTTCCTGAAGTTAGTCGTAGCTAGTCGAAGCTGGTCTTCAACATAGTTGAAGGAGGTCGAAGGAGGTCTTCGACATAGTCGAAGGAGGTCTTCAACATGACATTTTTTCAAACTCTTCTAAACTCGCCAAATAGGACGCCCAAGTGGGACAGCTCTGATTTGGTTGCTTCTTAAAGATATCCTTCGTATGCTTTGCTTTCATCCTGTATTGCATCCTGACCTCCATTGGCTTCCCACATACAGTGGCTTGCAAAAGTTTTCATACCCCTTGAACTGTTCCACATTTTGTCACGTTACAACCACAAACGTAAATGTATTTTATTGGGATTTTATGTGATAGACCAACACAAAGTGGTGCATAATTGTGAAGTGGAAGGAAAATGATACATGGTTTTCAAATTTTTTTACAAATAAAAAACTGAAAAGTGTCGCGTCAAAAGTATTCAGCCCCCTGAGTCAATACTTTGTAGAACCACCTTTCGCTGCAATTACAGCTGCAAGTCTATTGGGGTATGTCTCTACCAGCTTTGCACATCTAGAGACTGACATTTTTGCCCATTCTTCTTTGCAAAATAGCTCAAGCTCAGTCAGATTGGATGGAGAGCGTCTGTGAACAGCAATTTTCAAGTCTTGCCAGAGATTCTCAATTGGATTTAGGTCTGGACTTTGACTGGGCCATTCTAACACTTGAATATGCTTTGATCTAAACCATTCCATTGTAGCTCTGGCTGTATGTTTAGGGTCGTTGTCCTGCTGGAAGGTGAACCTCTGCCCCCAGTCTCAAGTCTTTTGCAGAATCTAACAGGTTTTCTTCCAAGATTGCCCTGTATTTGGCTCCATCCATCTTCCCATCAACTCTGACCAGCTTCCCTGTCCCTGCTGAAGAAAAGCATCCCCACAGCATGATGCTGCCACCACCATGTTTCACAGTGGGGATGGTGTGTTCAGGGTGATGTGCAGTGTTAGGTTTCCGCCACACATAGCGTTTTGCATTTAGGCCAAAAACGTCAATTTTGGTCTCATCTGACCAGAGCACCTTCCTCCACATGTTTGCTGTGTCCCCCACATGGCTTGTGGCAAACTGCAAACGGGACTTCTTATGGCTTTTTTTCAACAATGGCTTTCTTCTTGCCACTCTTCCATAAAGGCCCGATTTGTGGAGTGCACGACTAATAGTTGTCCTGTGGACAGATTCTCCCACCTGAGCTGTGGATCTCTGCAGCTCCTCCAGAGTTACCATGGGCCTCTTGGCTGCTTCTCTGATCAATGCTCTCCTTGCCCGGCCTGTCAGTTTAGGTGGACGGCCATGTCTTGGTAGGTTTGCAGTTGTGCCATACTCTTTCCATTTTCGGATGATGGATTGAACAGTGCTCCGTGAGATGTTCAAAGCTTGGGATATTTGTTTATAACCTAACCCTGCTTTAAACTTCTCCACAACTTTATCCCTGACCTGTCTGGTGTGTTCCTTGGCCTTCACAGAACAGCTGTATTTATACTGAGATTAGATTACACACAAGTGGACTCAATTTACTAATTAGGTGACTTCTGAAGGCAATTGGTTGCACTGGATTTTATTTAGAGTAAAGGGGGCTGAATACTTTTGCACGCGACACTTTTCAGTTTTTTATTTGTAAAAAAATTTGAAAACCATGTATCAATTTCCTTCCACTTCACAATTATGCGCCACTTTGTGTTGGTCTATCACATAAAATCCCAATAAAATACATTTACGTTTGTGGTTGTAACGTGACAAAATGTGGAAAAGTTCAAGGGGTATGAATACTTTTGCAAGCCACTGTATGCTGGATTATTTCTACTCCTGCCGACTTGTTTGAAGTTGTAAGTCATTTCCACTGTAACTCTTTTCTGGATCAATTAAAGGCCTGTCTCATGAGTCTGCGGTCATTGGCGGCAAAACGGGAAGAATCTGCCGCCATAGACCGCGCACTCGTGAGAACGTACAATTCCGGGGCCGTGTGGCGGTGTTCCCAACACCGCACGGTGCTAAAATAAAACCGACAATGTCGAAAACTATATACTCACCGCACAACCTCCACCAGTGATGCACAAGTAAAAAAAAGGGCGGGCCGACTGCGATGACGTCGGCCCGCCGCACGTGACTCACTAGCGGCGGCTGTGGCGGCGGCCGTCCTGATCGCGGCGCTGTAGCGGTGGCTGTGCCTGCGGCCTACTTTGTATCTGACTGACATTAATAAGTCCATAATTGTTACAACATTTGCAGTTGCAATTTTTTGGACAGATGCATTACATTAATTTGGAATGCTATTTCCTTTGCTAGTTGAAAACATAGGATTTATAGTAATTTGGAACATTTGGTAATTGGGTGTATTGCAATGCAAATCTCTCTTGAAGCATCAAAAAATAAGCACCTTGCACTTTCTTGATCTTCCACTAAATTTGGACATTTTAATCTTTGGCACCACTGTTAATTGTACAAGATTCAATTGACATTGTCTCTCACTGTCCCATGTACTGGACCTATTGCTTCTCACCTTGTTTATGGGCCATCGCGATAGTCCAGCCATTGTCCAGAAACTCCATTAAACTGTGTAGGGAGGAACAGCAGATGCTGGATTACACCAAAAGATAGAAACAAAATGCTGCAGTACTCAGCGGGTCAGGCAGCATCTCTGGAGAAAAGGAATAGGTGACGTTTCAGGTCGAGACACTTCTCCAGACTGAAGAAGGGTCTCCACCGAAACATCACCTGTTCTTTTTCTCCACAGATGCTGCCTGACCCGCTGAGTTACTCCAGCATTTTGTGTCTAACTCCATTGAACTCCACTCTTCTCTCACACTATTCAAACAGATTACTGACACGTTCTCTGAGCTGCGAGCCATTGAGGTTGTGAACCATCCCTTGTTCTGAGTTGGCCACATGATACAAGATACAAGATACATTTATTTGTCACATGTACCAATTGGTACAATGAAATGTGTGGTGGCCATACAGCCATACGAATAATAAAGAGCACGGAACACGATAGTCTTTAACACAGACATCCCCACACGGCGGGATCAAAGTTTCCCACTGTGAGGGAAGGCTCCAAAATTCAGTCATCCTCCTCTGTTGTCCTCCTGTGGTCGGGGGTGGGGGGGGGGGGTCCCGAACCCCCACTGTCGCCGCTACGGGCGGCCCGGTGTTCAGGCCCGCTCGCCGGGGTGATAGAAGTCCGACGTCGGGACTGGAGGACATCCTCCGCGGCTTGGACATCCGAATCGGCCACCTCGTATCGGAGTCCGTGGCTCCAGAAGTCGACAGGCCGCGCTGGGCGGAGATTCATGCTGTCGGTCGGCAAAGGGCCCCAGGACTCCGCAATGTTAAAGTCAGCGCTGACTGCGCTGGAAGCTCTTCAAACCACACCGGTGAATAGACAGACATCCAAACAGTCAACACTATGAATTATGTCTCATGACTAGAGCCAGGATGTTCAGGAGCTAAAAATATCTGAAATAGGCAGGCAAAACGGCATAATAAAATTACAAAAAAGGCACGAAAAAGGCATTTATTTCCACACCAAAATATGGTTAAAAATGATAATTATAAAGGTATACTACATTAAATGACCAAAGTTGCCTGGTTGCACATAATTACTAGCATTTTTTTTCAAATTATCTGGTGTTAAACTATGCCGTCTGTCAGACAGAATATGCTTCAGATGTGAAAAACTTCTTTCTACCCCAGCTACAAACTCTATATTCATGTTGATATCTTGTGCATAACAACAACCTTTGAGAACTTTAGCTATGTTTTGTATTTCTTCAAGATCTTTGTTAGCGAAAATCACTCTCTCACATTTTCCATGTATGTCTTTACCTACATCGCCAGGAACTTTACGAATATCGTCAGTTACTTTGTTGAAAACCTGCAAGTTATTCACTAATGTTTCGCCACGTTTCTCAAGGGAAGTAATAGCTCGTGGGAAGTTTGCAAAATTGGAAGCAATAAACACAAGATCGTGTTGGAGGGACTTTTTTCTGCATGATTTCACTGACGATCCTGACTGCAGCAGATTCTTCTTCAAAACAGTTGACGATTTCTTTTATCTTTTCAAAATTTGCAGCATAGTAGAGTACAGCAGAGAGCCATGTACCCCACCTAGTCAAAACAGGCTGAGGAGGTAGCGGAATCTCAGGTGCCATTTCCTTGAACAACTGCACACGTGACGGTGCTTTGAGGAAGATTTTCTTGACATTGGGAACTAGGCGATCGACATTTGGAAACCTGCCTCCAGTGTACCAATGACCACATTGGCAACATATCTCCCCACAGCATCGGTTGTCTCGTCTATTGAGATCCATATTTTGTTGCGTGCAACTTCATCTCTAATTTTCTGCACAACAATGTTGAAGTTGCTGTCAACATAATTTTTCCGTAATGATGACTCGCTCAGTATATGTTCCTCTGTGTATTTCTCTAAAAAACCTCTGAGAGATTTGTTTTCCAATTTCCACAGTGGAATTCCAGCATCAATTAATGCTTTTCACAGATCACTCGAAAACTCAGATTTGCGACTGGAGCCAGCAGTAAATGTTGCGAGGAGACAAGCTTGCGTATTTTCTACCTTCAGTTTCTCTGCCGCCAACTTGTGTTTAGCTGTCTGTACATGCTGGGAGATGAAATATTTCTTCTCATGATTCACTACTTTCTCACATGCTTTGCAAAACAGCACACAGTCGTCTGTAGAGAATATATCACTCCCGTACACTCTCACCAAATCGTTCAGTTTTTTACAAGGCGTTGACTAGACTTTAGGCATTTTGACGTTTGCAGGGGTAGATCCCACAGGAACGAGGATGCAGACCTCTACAGGCAGGCCAAGTACAAGCTGAGATGAGGAATCAGAGCTGTCAAGGAAAGGTACTCTGAGAAGTTGAGGAGCAATTTCTCAGCAAATGACTCTTCTTCAGTGTGGAAGGGCTTGCAAGTAATCACAAGCTACAAGAGGAAACCCCCCCGCTCCTTGGACAATCGTCAGCTGACCAACGACCTGAATGAGTTCTACTGCAGTTTCGATAAACAGAAACGTAACCCTGGTATCCCCACACCCCCTCCCCAACCAACACTTCACACCTACTCACAGCCGGATTCCAGTTTGAAAAGACTAGATCCCTCCTCACCTACACCTCCCCAATTATCACTTCACACCTACTTAAAGCATGACTCCAGTCTGCAAATCTTTCCAATCACCACTTAACACTTGGACGATTTGGACCAGGGAATTGAATGCAACATCTCCAAGTTTGCGGATGACACGAAGCTGGGGGGCAGTGTTAGCTGTGAGGAAGATGCTAGGAGGCTGCAAGATGATTTGGATAGGCTGGGTGAGTGGGCAAATGCATGGCAGATGCAGTATAATGTGGATAAATGTGAGGTTATCCACTTTGGTGGCAAAAACAGGAAAGTAGACTATTACCTGAATGGTGGCCGATTAGGAAAAGGGGAGATGCAACGAGACCTGGGTGTCATGGTACACCAGTCATTGAAAGTAGGCATGCAGGTGCAGCAGGCAGTGAAGAAAGCGAATAGTATGTTAGCATTCATAGCAAAAGGATTTGAGTATAGGAGCAGGGAAGTTCTACTGCAGTTGTACAGTGTCTTGGTGAGACCACACCTGGAGTATTGCGTACAGTTTTGGTCTCCTAATCTGAGGAAGGACATTCTTGCCATAGAGGGAGTACAGAGAAGGTTCACCAGACTGATTCCTGGGATATCAGGACTTTCATATGAAGAAAGACTGGATAGACTCGGCTTGTACTCGCTAGAATTTAGAAGATTGAGGGGGGATCTTATAGAAACGTACAAAATTCTTAAGGGGTTGGACATGCAGGAAGATTGTTCCCGATGTTGGGAAAGTCCAGAACAAGGGGTCACAGTTTAAGGATAAAGGGGAAATCTTTTAGGACTGAGATGAGAAAAACATTTTTTACACAGAGTGGTGAATCTCTGGAATTCTCTGCCACAGAATGTAGTTGAGGCCAGTTCATTGGCTATATTTAAGAGGGAGTTAGATGTGGCCCTTGTGGCTAAAGGGATCAGGGGGTATGGAGAGAAAGCAGGTACAGGATACTGAGTTGGATGATCAGCCATGATCATATCAAATGGCGGTGCAGGCTCGAAGGGCCGAATGGCCTACTCCTGCACCTATTTTCTATGTTTCTATGTTAACACCCACTTACAGCCGGGTTTCACCCCGGTAGTGTAAATGTTCTTGTAAGTTACGTTAAAATGGCAAAAAAAGGCTGATTTATGCACAATCGTGAAAAAGGCATTATCTTCCTGAAATCATCAAAAAAGGCATGAAAGGGCACTTGGCATTTATGGCAAAATCCTGGCTGTACTCATGAATAATGCCCTCATATTCCCTCCACACCCTGAAAAGTTTATTCCTTCAGTGATATTACCCACCCCCATTGCAAACTCACTTCTGGAGATATCATTTTGCCTCTGTGGGCAGCACAGTAGCCCAATTGGTAGAGCTGCTGCCCTGGGTTTGATCCGCACCTTGGGTGCTGTCAGTAAGGAGTTTGCACATCCTGCCTTTGGGCTTCCTCTGGTTGCTCTGGTGTCCTCACACATGCCAAAGATGTGCGGGTTTCTAGGTTAACTGGCCTTTGTAAATTGCCCTGTGTGTGCAGGGAGTGGATGAGAAAGTGGGATAACGAAGAACTACGTAGGTTATGGGGAGAAGGCAGGAAAATGGAGTTAGCAGGGAGAGATAGATCAGCCATGATTGAATGGCAGATGAGTCAAATGGCCTCATTCTGCTCCTGTCACTTATGATCTGATGATCTTATGAACTGGTGTGATCGATGGTCGGCATGGACTCGGTGGGCCAAAGGACTTGTTTCCATGCTGCATCTCTAAAACTATAACAAAACTAAACCAAAATTAAATCTAAGCATATCTCTGTTTACTATCATTCTATCTCACCTGGTGACCTCACCTGGTTTCACCCAGACCTGTCCATAATCCAAAATGTACAGTATTTCCTTAGTACGCAACATCTGCATGCTTCGATCAAACAATTGGCTTATCTGCTCCCAGGAAGATCTCATGTCTAACGGCTCTCTCTTCCGGCCAAGTTTCATCTTCCTGGACAGGTACACTATTGTCAACTTCCATCTACAATGGTGCAGGCATGTCACCATCTACCCCACACCTGCCCTTCTATAGGGATGTAGGGTGAGTGCAGGAAAATGGCGCAGATGCAGGAGATCGACCATGATCATGATGAATAGTGGAGCTGGTTCAGGTGGCCGACTCATGCTTCTTCTCCTTGTGATGTCATGTTTATTTTTTATGTTTGGCATACAGTGCAAAGGCAATTCATTGCAGAGGAGGGTACGGTGTCTGGGAGAAATAGGAAGAAATAGCACACAAAAAATGGAATAAAAAGACCAGGTAATATCTTTTGTCAGGACTAAGTGATACCAAAGGTTGCACAGGGGAAATGGAGCCGAGTGAATGAGTACATAAATCTTTGAAACTAGAAAGGGAGGTGAAAAGAGCAAGTAAAGAGGCATTTGGGATTCTTAGCTTTATAAATAGCAGTTTACTCCATAAAAGCAAGGAAATTCTGTAAGACTTTATAAAGCCTTGTGTGGAATTTTCAGTAACATACTTTGAGAGTGATGAAGGAAAAGAACTGCAGATGCTGGTATAAACCGACAAATAGACAGAAAAAGCTGGAGTAACTCAGCGGGACAGGCAGTATATCTGGAGAGAAGGAATGGGTGACGTTTCGGGTAGAGACCCTTCTTCAGTGTGATGTTATGGACATCTCTATGGTGGGTGCAGATTTATTGGATTGGCTGTGGTGTTTTTATAATGCCACATAATTGCATTCTCTTTGTAAGAGAGCTGGGTTTCTTTCCTCTTCTCCCAATAATAATTCCTCTACTCGCCACATAATTGAATTCTCCCAATTCTGCTCGCCATTGCTGTCCCCTCCCCTTCATCAGCCATCTGGTTGTCTCCTCCCCTCCCCCAGCCCTCGGGCTCCTCCTCCGCCTTTTTCCTTTTTTCCTTTCTTCTCCCCACCCCCTATCAGTCTGAAGAAGGGTTTCGGCCCGAAACGTTACCTATTTCCTTCGCTCCATAGATGCTGCTGCACCCGCTGAGTTTCTCCAGCATTTTTGTGTCCCTTCTTTCCTCTTCACTGTGTATGGCTCTGAGCATGTCCAGTTGCGCAGGGTCAGCCAACTAGATAAAGCAGGGGTAGGAAGGAACTGCAGATGCCGTTTTAAACCAAAGATACACACAAAATGCTGGAGTAACGTCTTCTTCAGAGATGCTGCCTGTCCTGCTGAGTTACTCCAGCAATTTTAGGCTAAAATAAAGCAGGTATTATTTTCACTGTTCTCAGCAGGAAATCTGAGTAATTAATCACTATCACGTCATGGATACACACCAAGCAGGTTTGCATAATCATAAATATATAACGATACAACTATAAATGGATAAAACTATTGGAATTTACAGTGGCAATAAGGAGAATTAACAGAAATACAATTACCGCAAGTTTCAACCTTGTGTCCATTTGAGTCCCACCCAAGATGATCATTTTTACTTTGATCATAATGTGGGCTGGTGATGTATTAAAACAATGTTGCTTTACCATTGAACCTTGTAGGTTTTGAGACGACAATAAATTCACACACCTAATCTAATTATAGACACAAAAAGCTGGAGTAACACAACGGGTCAGACGGCATCTCTGGAGAAAATAATAGGTGACGTATCGGGTCGAGACCCTTCTTCGGACTGAGAGTCAGGGGAAAGGGAAACGAGAGATATAGATGGTGATATAGAGAGATAGAGAACAAATGAATGAAAGATATGCAAAAATGCATCATCGTTATGCTAGATGCCATATTTACGCGGGTCCACTTTGAGTCAACCTGGTTCTATTGCCCCAGGAATAATAATTTTACCAGTTTACGATACAATACGATAGAACTTTATTTATCCCACGAGGGAAATTGATCTGCCAACTGTCATAACACACAAAAGACATAAAACATGAAATTAGAGTGATGAGTGGAAAGGATGGGGGGGGGGGGGGGGATTCAGTCTACCCCATGACAGTAGGGGTAGGAGTTGCACTGTTTGATAGCCACAGGGAAGAAGGATCTCCTGTGGTGTTCTGTCCTCCATCAGTCTGTTGCTGAAGGTGCTCCTCAGGATGACCAGTGTGTTATGGAGGGGGTGAGCTGTATTGTCCAGGATGCTCCACAGTTTGAGACCACCTCCCATGGATCCAACTCTGCCCCCAAGACAGAGCCAGCCTACCTGAAGAGTTTGTTAATATTAATCAGTGTGACAGAAGAACATTGAAACATCATCACCTACAACAGATAACTGCACAGGTGTACTTATTTTAGCGCTGATCGCATATTTTGCTGCAAAGTAGAGCAATTGCATTCAACAAATGAAACAATTGATCATAGAAACATAGAAAATAAGTGCAGGAGGAGGCCATTTGGCCCTTTGAGCCTGTGATCATGTGATCATGAATGATCATCCACAATCAGTAACCCGCGCATGCCTTCTCCACATATCCCTTGATTCTGCTAGCCCCAGGAGCTCTAATTAAAACTCTTTTAAATTCATCCAGTTAATTGGCCTCTGCTGCACTGCCTCAATAGCAAGGATGTCCTTCCTCAAAATAGGAGACCAAAACTGCACACAATACTCCAGATGAAGTCTCACCTGGGCCCGGTACAACTGCAGAAGTACCTCTTTACTCCTATACTCAAATCCTCTCGTTATGAAGGCCAACATGCCATTAGCTTTCTCCACTGCCTGCTGTACCTGCTGTTTACTTTCAGTGACTGGTGTACAAGGACACCCAGGTCTCACTTCCCCTTTTCCTAATCTGACACCATTGAGATAATAATTTGCCTCCTTGTTCTTGCCGCCAAAGTGAATAACCTCACAGTTATCTACATTATACTGCATCTGCCATGCATCTGCCCACTTACTCAACCTGTCTAATTCACCCTGAAACCTCCTAGCATCCTCTTCGCATTTCACACTGCCACCCAGCTTTGTGTCATCTGCAAATTTGCTAGTGTTACTTTTAATCCCTTCATCTAAATCATTCATATATATTGTAAATAGTTGCCGCCCTAGCACCGAGCCTTGCGGCACTCCACTTGCCACTGCTTGCCATTCTGACAGGAACTCATTTATTCCTACTCTTTGTTTCCTGTCTGCCAACCAATTCTCTATCCATGTCAACACCCTTACCCCCAATACCATGTGCTCTAATTTTGCCCACTAATCTCGTGTGTGGGACCTTATCAAAGCCTTTCTGAAAGTCCAGATACACTACATCCATTGGCTCTCCTTCATCCATTTTACTTGTCACATCCTCAATAAATTCCAGAAGATTAGTCAAGCAGGATTTCCCCTTCATAAATCCATACTGACTTGGACCAATTATTTTACTGCTATCCTAATGCGCCGTTATTACTTCTTTAATAATTGACTCCAGCATCTTCCCCACCACCGATCTCAGGCTAACTGGTCTATAATTCCCCGTTTTCTCTCTCACTCCTTTCTTGAAAAGTGGGATAACATTAGCTACCCTCCAATCCACAGGAATTGATCCTGAATCTATAGAACATTGGAAAATGATCACCAATGCGTCCACGGTTTCTAGAGCCACCTCCTTGATGCAGACCATCAGGCCCAAGGGATTTATCAGCCTTCAGTCCCATCAGTCCACCCAATACTGTTTCTCGCCTAATGCAAATTTCTTTCAGTTCGTCTGTCTCCCTAGATCCCCTGTCCTCTAGTACATCTAGGAGATTGTTTGTGTCTTCCTTAGTGAGTACCTGTTCAATTCTGCCATTTCCTTGTTCCCCATAATAATTTCACCTGTTTCTACCTTCAAAGGATCCACGTTTGTCTTTACTAGTATTTTTCTCATTACATACCTAAAGATGCTTTTACTATCCTTCTTTATATTATTGGCCAGCTTACCCTCGTACTTCATCTTTTCACCCCATATTGCCCTTTTTGTTACCTTCCATTGTCCTTTGAAAATGTCCCAATCCTCTGGCTTCCCGCTACTCTTTGCTATGTTATACACCATTTCTTTTAGTTTTATTCCATCCCTAACTTCCCTTGTAAGCCATGGTTACCTCTTACACCCCTTAGAATCTTTCTTCCTCTTTGGAATGAAATGATTCTGCATCTTCTAGATTATGCCCAGAAACTCCTGCCATTGCTGTTCCACCATCATTCCTGCTGGGATCCTTTTCCAGTCGACCTTGCCCAGCTTCTCTCTCATGCCTTCATAGTCCCCTTTGTTCAGGTGCAACATTGACAATTTTGATTTAACCTTCTCCCTCTCAAATTGCAGATTAAAACGCATCATATTATGGTCACTATCTCCTGGTGGAGGTAATGTAAATCGCAGCAAGATGCCTATATTGCGAAATTAGGTAAAAGCTGCAAATAGAGATCACTGAAGGATGTACATCAAAGCAAATCAATAGAAAGCTCTTGAAAAGGATTTCAAACCGCCGCCAAGGCTCCACCACAGCCGCCGAGGCTCCAGCCCTGCCACCGAGGGTCCACCACCGCTGCCGAGGCTCCACCACCGCTGCCGAGGCTCCAGCGCTGCCACCGAGGCTCCACTGCTGCCACGAGGCAATCAGAGGAAGACGTAAGCAGTAGGGCATAACTTTTCACTCAAAACCATCAGCAGAGAACAATTGGCAATATCAGTGAAATAAGCAGAAGTGTTGTTAGTGTGGTGGCAGCAACCCAGACAATGCAGCAATGAGGTGCCAAAGGAAAGCAGTGTAAGTTATGTGGAAACCACAACCAATTTGTGAAAGTTTGTCATTCAATAAACTTAGTGCTTCAGAAAACACGTACAATGTGTTAAAGCTGATAAAGCCACAATTCTGATGAACAGCGGATGTTGGAAATGTGAAATATAAACTGAAATTGCTGGAAATACTCCTCGTCAGGGCAAAGCTGTGGTGAGAAAAACAGCTAATGTTTCAGGTTGATGACCTTTCATCAGAAATCTGATGATCTTTGACACCATTTATTATTGACAACAGTAATGAATTTTTTACTCATGAATAGAAAGCCATGTGACTATATCTATTCATTAGTTTATAAATTCGTAAGTACATAGGTTATCGGAACAGAATTAGGCCATTTGGCCCATCAAGTCTACTCTGCCATTCAATTATGGCTGATCTATCTTACCCTCTCAACCCTATTCTCCTGCCTTTCTTCCTTGCAACCCTTACTAATGAAGAATCTGTCAATCTGCACCTTAAAAATACCCAAATGACTTGGCCTCCACAGCTGACCGTGGCAATGAATTCTACAGATTCACCACCCTCAGACCAAAGAAATTCCTCCGCATCTCCTTTCTAAAGGTACATTCTTTAATTCTGAGGCCATGGCCTTTGGTCTCAGACTCTCCCACTATTGGAAACATCCTCTCTACATCCACTCTATCCAGGTCTTTCACAATTTGGTAACTTTCAATGAGGTCCCCCCTTTTGATCAGATTCCCTCTTGATCAGATTCCTAAAATATTCCCTATTACAGATTCAAGGCCAAATTAGATTAGTTTAGTTTAGAGATACAGCACAGAAGCAGGCCCTTCAGCCCACCAGGTCCCCGCCAACCAGTGATTCCCGCATATTAACACTACATGGTGGTACATTTATTTGTCACATGGTACATTTAATTGTCACATGTGCCAGTTGGCACAGTTAAATGTGGTCACCATACAGCCATACAATAAAAATAAAGAACACAACACACGATAGAGTTCAACATAAAACATCCCCACACAGCAGAATCAAAGTTTCCCACTGTGAGGGAAGGCACCAAAGTCAGTCATCTTCCTCTAATGTTCCCCAATGTTCACCCGTGGTCGGGGCCTCCCCGAGCCCACCGCAGTCGCCGCTACGGGCGGCCCGATGTTCAGGCCCGCTCGCCGGGGTGATGTAAGTCCGACGTCGGGGCTGGGGGACCACAGCGGCCTGGACATCAGAGTCGGCCACCTCCTACCGGAGTCCGCGGCTCCCAAAGTCCGCAGGCCATGCTGGGCGGAGATTCAACGCTGGCGGCCCTCGGTAAAGGGCCCCAGGACTCCGCGATGTTGTTCAGCACCGGCCGCGCTGGAAGCTCTCTCAAACCGCAGCTCCACGATGTTGGAGCAGCAGCCCAACGCTCCGGAGCTCCAAACGGCGATCCAGGTCGGCATCGCCCGCTCCGCGGTGAATTCAGCGCTGCGCCGCCGCTATTGCAGCTCTGGTCCGGTTCCCGGCCCCCGGCAGGAAAGGCCGCGAGGAGGGGGGCGAGGACGCGACTTGTAGGAATAGTCGCGTCCCCGCCAGGAAGCACTAGGGGCAATTTTTACATTTACCAAGCCAATTAACCTACAAACCTGTACATCTTTGGAGTGTGGGAGGAAACCAAAGATCTCAGAGAAAACCCACACGGTCACGGGGAGAACGTATAAATTCCGTACACACAGCACCTGCAGTCGGGATCGAACCCAGATCTCCAGCGCTGCAAGGGCTGTACGGCAGCAACTCTACCGCTGCGCCACCATGCCGCCCCTTCTGTGGATTCTAATGGATTTGGATTATTTTATCTAATAGAACATTACGCACTTCTCAATCATTTCACCATTTCCTCTGTCCAGTATGCTGCATATTAATAAAGATTGATGTGAATTATTTATTAAGAACATCCACCACTTTTGATTGCTTTCTATAAATCAACAGTTCTCCCTTTGAATCCAACGTTTATCCAAACATATTTGTGCAACTGCTTACTAAAACCTCTGTTGCTTTTTGAAGATGTTCATCATTCTTTCCCATCGCCCTTCATTTTCTTATCTTCTCCTTTAGGATTGCTCTGGTTATCAAGCTCAATTCTAATCCACAGTTGTGACCACTAAGAAGAACCGACCAATACAAGTCTTGCTTCTGGTTTTAAATGCACAATAAGATAAATGTATCTGTGGTTGCAATGCTAACCATGTTTGGAAGCATTTGCTTTTGGTTGTATTGTACCTGGCTATGGCCCCAATGTACACAACTAAGTACAACCAATGAACGAGATTCAGCCATGCGTTTAATGCCAAATGACACTGAGTTTTTCTAGCATTTGCTGTTTTCTCCTTTTATATCATGTTGACTCCGTTTTTCTTAACCTACTCATATGTCCAACCTTCTGGTCACATCCCATAGCCTTACCATGGATACATTGCACAGACCAAAAAGCTGAATATGCTGATAACTTTGCGTGTGTAGGAAGGAACTGCAGATGCTGGTTTATACCAAAGATAGACACAGAATGCTGGAGTAGCTCAGCGGGTCAGGCAGCATCTCTGGAGAAAGGGAATAGATGACGTTTCAGGTCAGATCCCTTCTTCAGACCATCTGAAGAAGGATTCCAACCTGAAATGTCACCTAACGTTTGTGTCTATGCTGATAACATCCCTCACTAAGCCATTTTAACTGTCTTATCACTCTTTTTCCCAGTTCTGATGACAGGTCACTGACACAAAGCATTGACTGCTTTTTCTCGTCTGACCTGCTGAGAGTTTCTGTGTGTTTAAAAAAAAAAATTAGTTTTCAATATCTGCAGGGTTTTTTATTTTATTTTATTTTCAAGCAAACCAGGAAACGGATATTACAAGTCGCCAACATGCCTGCTCGCAGAAGAGTTAAGTACAGGAGAGTCAGGGCAGCTGTGACCAATGGTTGGAATGAGAGAGGAAGAAGCAGCAGAAAATAATTTAGTTAAAAATATGTGTTTTCTTTGGCAACAGAGACATTTTCAGACTCCATTTTGACTTAATTGGTTTTGCTCGAGCAATCTGCCAGGTTTGTTAGAATTCCTGACCTCCCAGCAATCAATGACCACTCACGTACGGCATTGCAGACACTAACAAGACCACTGCATTGATGCAACATCCAAATGGATGCCACTTCTTCACTGATTAGCTGGTGTGTGTCCATTGGCAGTGGATAAACGGCAGGTATCCCTGACAGAAGCCATCCTCCTTAATTCTGCCCCTCTCAATGGTGGAAGACTTTAGGAAGTGGATGAGGAGGAATTTCTTTAGTCCGAGGGTGGTGAATCTGTGGAATTCTTTGCCACAGAAGGCTGTGGAGGGCAAGTCAGTGGATATATTTAAGGCAGAGATAGATAGATTCTTGATTAGTATGGGAGTCAGAGGTTATGGGGAGAAGGCAGGAGAATGGGGTTAGGAGGGAGAGATAGATCAGCCATGATTGAATGGCGGAGTAGACTTGATGCGTCAAATAGCCTAAGTCTTATGATCTTATGATCTTATGAAGTCTCAATTCCCATCAGACCATGGTGTAACTCTGAAGAATAAGGACAACCTACTGATGACGCTAGCACACATTGTGAGCTAGCTGATGAGTCTAACCCACATTGTGTGTATGCTGATAGACATGGTGCCACACAATAGGCCTTGGAATTGAGTCCACAATGTGAGCTGTCCTATAGTTTGGGCAGCATGGTGGTGCATTTCTAGAGTTGGTGCCTTACGGAGCCAGAGACCCTGATTCGATCCTGTCTATATGGTGGCTGTATGGAATTGGCACGTTCTCCCTATGACCTGCGTGGGTTTTCTCCGGGAGCTCCAGTTTCCTCCCAAACTCCAAAGACGTACAGGTTTGTAGACTAACTAACTTGGTAAAATTGTAAATTGTCCCTAGTGTGTGTAGGATACTGTTAATGTATGTGGATAGCTAGTCGGTGCGGACTAGGTGGACAGAAGGGCCAGTTTCTGCTCTATCTCTAAACTAAACTAAACTAAACTAGTACTCAGCAGGATAGGTTTATAATGGCCTGCATGTTGCACAAGAACCCTATAACAAGACATGTGTTCTACTAGACCAAGAACTACAGAGGGAGAGGTGGAAAAGGGAGAAGGGAAACTAATAACCTTTCTGCCTTGGCTGCTCATGAAGATGTTATCTCATGAAATCACAGGGTTAAAAAGAAAAGCGCACACCTAACCAAAGAGCCCATGATAGAGAACCTCGTCATAAGTTGGCAATTGGCTGAGGTGATTGCTGAAGGAATCCAGCAGAGATATTATCCACATATCAAATCAAACATATTCCCAGACTTAGCTAGAAAGATGTAACTTTTAAACACTTTTTTTGTCCAACTCATTACTTATGCATTTGATGTTTTTATCATCTCCTCACGAACAGCTCCTTTGAAGGTCAGAGATGAGAGAGAAAAATTACAATGAGCACTGTGTCTTGAACTCCAATTGCCTGAGATGGATCTGCAGATGCTCCCTGTGGCACACAGTGATTCATCCTTCTCATTAATGTTGAATGAGGTCTGAGATGAGGGGAGGAGAAGAAAAGACACAGCAGGGTTCTAACAATCCCATTAGTAGCATGATGTGCAGGAAGGAACTGCAGATGCTGGTTTATACCAAAGATAGACACAAAATGCGGAAGTAACTCAGCGGGTTAGGTAGCATCTCTGGAGATCTCGCCAGCATTTTTTGTCTATCTCCCATTAGTAGCATACTGTATCTGGTCTCTATTCCAAACAGACCATCCTAATCAAATAGCAGTTTTGAAGATATCCAAGTTTCTCAAAGGCCACAGAAGCAAGACACTGAAGATGCTAAGCTCTTGAAATAAAGGCAGAAATGCTTTGCTTATCAGCAGGTCAGGCAGCATCTGTGGAGATTCTTTCAAGTTGGGGACCTCTTCTTGGAACAAACAGGTTCAATGCATCTCTGCAACAGGGAGTCAACTCCTGGTAAAAGGAAAGGGGCAATCAGCCAGCCTTATCACCCCACAACTCCGTAGCAAGAGGTTTTAACCTTGGGTCAAATTGTCATGTTAAATCACCATGGTTAAGTGAGCTGACTAAATACGAGTCAAAGCTGTGAAGTATGGCCTGAGGAAGAAAGAGGCAACACAATCAACTTGGGAGATGCTGAGCTAGAAAAGATCAAGCCTCCGTTATATCTCCTCTGCCACCCTGGGACTTGGATATGAGGACCTCATTGTCCATTACCGAGAGTAGCATCACTGACAGACTTGACCAAGTCCTGGAGGATACTGTTTCCAGATTGGTGCAGCATGATGGATAAGCCGGCTTGTCCTCATCTTGACTAACCTGGCTGGAGCATCGATCTATGGCAGTGGCCAGAGAAGAGACTACCGTAGCCCTTGTGCAAAATCCACTTGTAACTCTAACAATAGCACTGCCACCATCCTAAACGATATAAATTCAGAATAAACCTGGCAACTCAAAACTGTGCACGATGAGGCACGATATACTGGCAGCAGCAGCTTCACAATCTTTAGAGATACAGCGCGGAAACTAGTCCTTCAGACCACTGAATCCGGCCGACCAGCGATCATCCCATACACTAACACTATCCTACACAATAGGGACAATTTTATCATTTTACCGAAGCCAATTAACCTATAAACATGCACATGGCAAATCTGGCACCCATCCACCAGTTTAAACATTCACTCCCTCTACCACTAGCACATGGTGGCTGCAAAGTGTACACCTACAACATACACAGCAGTTACATGCTCAAGCTACTCTGACAGCATCTCCAACACTCAGCTTCTACCACCAAGAAGGAAGAAGCAGCAGGTACATGGAGCACTACCTCAGAGTCACAAACCATCCTATATTGGTAATAGATTACAAGTCCTTCACCATTGCTGGATCTAAAACCCTACCTGCAATACTGGAATTTCCTACCCAGCACCTTTACTGGGACTGCAGATGCATCCCCACCGCTTTTTTTGTGGGCAATTGGCAAAGGACAATCAATAATGGCACAGTGGCAGAGACCCGGGTTCAATTCTGACTAGGGGTACAGTGTGTACAGAGTTTGTACGTTCTCCCCGTGACCACGTTGTTTTTCCCTGGTTGCTCCGGTTTCTTCCCACATTCCAAAGACCTGTAGGTTTGCAGTTTAATTTGGCTTCTGTAAATTGTCCATTTTCCTTAGTGTGTGTAGGATAGTGCTAGTGTACGGGGATCGTGATTTTGGTGGGCTGAAGGACATGTTTCCGCACTGTATCTCTAAACTAAACTAACCTAAAGGCCTTGCGAGCACCAATCTAATTCTGGAGATAGTTGAGGCTGGGACTATCCCAACATTTAAGAAACAGTTAGGCAGGTACATGGATAGGATAGGTTTGGAGGGATATGGACCATGCGCAGGCAGGTGGGATTATTGTAGCTGGGATATGTTGGCTGGTGTGGGCAGGTTGGGTCGAAGGGCCTGTTTCCACACTGTATCCCTCTATGACTCTATCAGGAAAGTGACAGGGAAGCTTGGCAACCATATATCCGACATTTCCTGCTCCTTCCAAGCCTGCGTCACTTTCTACAACTCCCAAATATCCCAGAAACCGAATCCTAAAATAATGCTTTCTGAAAGACACAGTTTAAATTGCACTTGAGTGGATCAATGGTTTAGTGGACATATTTAAGGCAGAGATAGGTGGATTGTTGATTAGTACAGGTGTCAGAGATTATGGGGAGAAGGCAGGAGAATGGGGTTAGGAGGCAGAGAAAGATCAGTCATAATTGAATGGCGGATCAAATGGCCTAATTCTACTCCAATGTCTTATGATCTTATGAATGTTGACCGTACCTGCTCTCCCTCTGGGCACCGGATTTGCAGATAGACCACTGTCTTACTGAAATATATTCATAATATTTGAATTTTTAAATTTAATTTTAAGCACAGGTCAGGTCGATGTGCATATATATACCAAGGTCTTCTAATTCTGAGCTAATTAATTAGATCTCTTCCTGGCCTCTGCTGATGATGTAAAGTATTTAGCTTGAAGGCAGATTTTAGTTTTTTTTATCCTGCTGGTCATAAATTCCAATCATACTATTAAATGATTAGACCAAGTACCTTGGACTTCAAAATGCCTGAGAAGATGCCACTAAATTTGGTTAATTATGATGTTGACCCTTATTTTAGGAGAAATGCTAATGGCTACTGGATACTGGCTACCATGTGGCATGGCGGCACAGCGGTATAATTGGTACAGCACCAGAGACATGGGTTTGATCTTGACGACAGGTGCTGACTGTGCGGAGCTTGTATGTTCTCTCTGTGACTGTGTGGGTTTTCTCCGAGTGCTCCGGTTTCCTCCCACACTCCAAAGACGTACGGATTTGTAGGTTAAATGGCTTCAGTAAAGATTGTAAATTGTCCGTTGTGTGCAGGATAGTGCTAGTGTATGGGGATCGCTGGTCGGCACGGACTCGGTGGGCCGAAGGAGTTGTTTTCACGCTGTATCTCCAAAATGCATCCAAGTCCTGTGTGATACAGTGTTGTATCAACAGCAGTGTTGTTAGCACCATCCCATAGTAAGTGAGGGATACAGAAACCGAGGGTCACAAACACACAGAGTCAAGGCAGAGTGGCGCTTGCAAGTGTAATGATTGCAACTGCAGTGGTTGCAATAGACAATAGACAATACACAATGGGTGCAGGAGTAGGCCATATGGCCCTTCAAGCCAGGACTGCCATTCATAGAAACATAGAAAATAGGTGCAGGAGTAGGCCATTCGGCCCTTCGAGCCTGCACCGCCATTCAATATGATCATGGCTGATCATCCAACTCAGTATCCTGTACCTGCCTTCTCTCCATACCCCCTGATCCCCTTAGCCACAAGGGCCACATCTAACTCCCTCTTAAATATAGCCAATGAACTGGCCTCAACTACCTTCTGTGGCAGAGAATTCCACAGAATGTGATCATGGCTGATCATCCACAATCAGTACCCCGTTCCTGCCTACTCCCCATATCACCTGACTCCACTATCTTCAAGAGCCCTATCTAGCTCTCTCTTGAAAGTTTCCAGAGAACCGGCCTCCACCGCCCTCTGAAGTAGAGAATTCCACACTCACAACTCTCTGTGTGAAAAAGTGTTTCCTAATCTCAATTCTATATGGCTTACCCCTTATTCTTAAACTGTGGCTCCTGGTTCTGGACTCCCCTAACATTGGGAACATGTTTCCTGCCTCTAAACCCTTTATAATCTTATATGTTTCAATAAGATACCCTCTCATCCTTCTAAATTCCAGAGTATACAAGCCCAGCCGTTCCATTCTCTCAGCATATGACAGTCCAGCCATCCCGGGAATTAACCTTGTGAGCCTAAGGTGCACTCCCTCAATAGCAAGAATGTCCTTCCTCAAATTTGGAGACCAAAACTGCACAGAATGCTCCAGGTGTGGTCTCACTAGGGCCCTGTACAACTGCAGAAGGACCTCTTTGCTCCTATACTCAATTCCTCTTGTTATGAAGGCCAACATGCCATTTGCTTTCTTCACTGCCTGCTGTACCCGCATGCTTACTTTAGTTGCAGCAGTAATGGTTCCAACTGTGGTGGTTGCAATGGCATTGTGGTTGTGACTGCAGTGGGTGCAGATGGCGGTTGCAGCTGCAGTGGTTGAAGCTGTAGTGGTTGAAGCTTTAGTGGTTGCAGCTCTGTTGGTTGTAACTGCAGTGGGGTCAGCGATGGAGGTTGCAGCCGCAGTGACTGAAGCTGTGGTGGTTGCAACTATCGTGGTTGCAGCTGCAGTGGTACAGCAATGGTGGTTGCAGATAGAAACATAGAAACATAGAAATTAGGTGCAGGAGTAGGCCATTCGGCCCTTCGAGCCTGCACCGCCATTCAATATGATCATGGCTGATCATCCAACTCAGTACCCCGTACCTGCCTTCTCTCCATACCCTCTGATCCCTTTAGCCACAAGGGCCACATCTAACTCCCTCTTAAATATAGCCAATGAACTGGCCTCAACTACCCTCTGTGGCAGAGAGTTCCAGAGATTCACCACTCTCTGTGTGAAAAAAGTTCTTCTCATCTCAGTTTTAAAGGATTTCCCCCTTATCCTTAAGCTGTGACCCCTTGTCCTGGACTTCCCCAACATCGGGAGCAATCTTTCTGCATCTAGCCTGTCCAACCTCTTAAGAATTTTGTAAGTTTCTATAAGATCCCCTCTCAATCTCCTAAATTCTAGAGAGTATAAACCAAGTCTATCCAGTCTTTCTTCATAAGACAGTCCTGACATCCCAGGAATCAGTCTGGTGAACCTTCTCTGCACTCCCTCTATGGCAATAATGTCCTTCCTCAGATTTAGAGACCAAAACTGTACGCAATACTCCAGG
Organism: Malacoraja senta; assembly: GCA_038087875.1. NCBI lineage: Eukaryota > Metazoa > Chordata > Chondrichthyes > Rajiformes > Rajidae > Malacoraja > Malacoraja senta. The sequence goes on from CM075979.1 coordinate 76,862,703, forward strand.
TGTGGTCTCACCAAGACCCTGTACAACTGCAGTAGAACCTCCCTGCTCCTATACTCAAATCCTGTTGCTATGAAAGCTAACATACCATTCACTTTCTTCACTGCCTGCTGCACCTGCATGCCTACTTTCAATGACTGGTGTACCATGACACCCAGGTCTCGCTGCATCTCCCCTTTTCCTAGTCGGCCACCATTTAGATAATAGTCTGCTTTCCTGTTTTTGCCACCAAAATGGATAACCTCACATTTATCCACATTATACTGTATCTGACAAACATTTGCCCACTCACCCAGCCTATCCAAGTCACCTTGCAGTCTCCTAGTATCCTCCTCACAGCTAACACTGCCCGCCAGCTTAGTGTCATCTGCAAACTTGGAGATATTGCCTTCAATTCCCTCATCCAGATCATTAATATATATTGTAAATAGCTGGGGTCCCAGCACTGAGCCTTGCGGTACCCCACTAGTCACTGCCTGCCATTGTGAAAAGGACCCGTTTACTCCTACTCTTTGCTTCCTGTTTGCCAGCCAGTTCTCTATCCACATCAATACTGAACCCCCAATGCCATGTGCTTTAAGTTTGTATACTAATCTCTTATGTGGGACCTTGTCGAAAGCCTTCTGGAAGTCCAGATACACCACATCCACTGGTTCTCCCCTATCCACGCTACTAGTTACATCCTCGAAAAATTCTATAAGATTCGTCAGACATGACTTACTTTTCGTAAATCCATGCTGACTTTGTCCAATGATTTCACCACTTTCCAAATGTGCTGCTATCCCATCTTTAATAACTGACTCTAGCAGTTTCCCCACTACCGATGTTAGACTAACTGGTCTGTAATTCCCCGTTTTCTCTCTCCCTCCCTTCTTAAAAAGTGGGGTTACGTTTGCTACCCTCCAATCCTCAGGAACTACTCCAGAATCTAAAGAGTTTTGAAAGATTATTACTAATACATCCACTATTTCTGGAGCTACTTCCTTAAGTACTCTGGGATGCAGCCTATCTGGCCCTGGGGATTTATCGGCCTTTAATCCATTCAATTTACCCAACACCACTTCCCGGCTAACCTTGATTTCACTCAATTCCTCCAACTCCTTTGAACCGCGGTCCCCTGCTATTTCCGGCAGATTATTTATGTCTTCCTTAGTGAAGACGGAACCAAAGTAGTTATTCAATTGGTCCGCCAGATGCTGTGGAGTCTCAGTCAGGGAAGGAGTTTCATGGCTACTAACCTTCAATGTCAGCCAACCATGTCATCTCTGGGTGCCCGCTCTACCACCCACCAAATAGAGCTCAGGGCCTGGCAGACATTGACGCAGAGACAACAACCTGGCTGCTCAACACCCGGCTTGAGATCTAACTATTCCTTTGGTATATGTTTTGTTCGCAAGAAAAAGAAGAAGAAGAAGACCTTCGATCAGCTGTCTATGTGACAATGTCCACTGAGGTCCAGAATGTTTTCCGTCTTCCTCCTCCCTCTTCAGGCAGAGTTCCTTCCTCCGTAGGCTC
>CM075979.1:76864414-76976914 GCA_038087875.1 Malacoraja senta
AGATACAAAATGGCGGAGTAACTCAACGGGTCAGGCAGCATCTCTGGAGAAAAGGTCAGACTGAAGAAGGGTCTCGATCTGAAACGTCATCTATTCATTTTCTCCAGAGATGACCCGTTGAGTTACTCCAGCATTTTGTGTGAGAATGCTGAGTTAAGGCTCTGTCTTACGTGTTTGTGGTGATCGGCGGTGAAGCGCGGCTTCGCCTGTAGAGTGGACCGCACGGCAACGGCGAGAGCGCCGAGCCTATCCACGGGAGCGCCGCACGGATGCTGCGCGGGGGCCGAGTGATTCAAATACGGCTGGTCCCACGTGCTTGCGGTAAGTAAAAAAAAGGGCAGGCCGACTGCGATGACGTTGGCCCGCCGGACGTGACTCACGAATGGCGGCTGTGGCGGCGGCCGTCCTGATCGCGGCGCTGTAGCGGTGGCTGTACCTGCGGCCGTGCCGCACACGTGCCTCACTGGCGGAGGCTGTGGCGGTGCAAGTTTGATGCACGGCGCTCGAGCACACTGGCGACGGCCGTGCGGGCGGCCGTGCCGCACTCGTGCATCACTGGTGGAGGCTGTGCGGTAGGAAAATATTTTTCAACAGTGTAGGTTTTATTTTAGCACCGCCGCACGACCCTGGAATTGTGCGTTCTCACGAGTGCGCGGTCTATGGCGGCAGATTCTTCCCGTTTCGCCGCCAATGACCGCAGACTCGTGAGACAGGCCTTTTACTTCAGCATTTTGGGTCTATCCCCTTGATTTTATTTCAAATAAGTTATTTTGTTGCCATACCTCATCTAATTCTCCATAAATGTTTAGAATGGAAATTCTTTCCACTCATCCGCCATTTAGCTTCTGGGTGAAGTTTCTGATGAGTTCTGGAGATGCATGTTCATGGCCAAGTTAAAGAGAGTATAAGTGATTGCCCCCCAGCTGCACCATCTATGGAAGAAATGATGGTTCCCACATTGGCTTCATTATCCACCTCAGAACCCACAAACCAGGAGTGGAAGTAAGTTAACCTGGATCCTGAGTGATTGGCTGCAAAGTGCAAACTGCTCCCTCTGTCCAGAATGGTATCTGGTCAGACATCAGAGATACTCATAGAGTCACCGAGTCATACAGTATGGAAACAGGCCCTCGAGACTGTTGTTCATGCCAACCAAGACGCTCATCTAAGCTAGTCCCATTTGTCCGAAGAGGCCTCTAACTCCACAAAAGGTGCTTGGACACCTTGTAAACTTGAGCAGTAAAGGCGGCACATTGTCGCAGCGGTAGATTTGCTGCTTTTAAGCTCCGGAGATCTGGGTTCGATCCTGATTACAGTTGCTGTCTATACGGAGTTTGTACGTTCTCCCCGTGACAGCATGAGTTTTCTCCGGGTGCTCCGTATTCCTCCCACACTCCAAAGACGTACAGGTTTGTAGATTAATTGGCTTCAATAAAAATTGTAAATTGTCCCTAGTGTGTAGGAGAGTGTTAGTGTACTGGGGATTGCTGGATGGTGCGGACTCCATGGGCCGAATGGCCTGTCTTCACGCTGTATCTCTAAACTAAAAAAGGAGTTACTCAAATACTCAGAAAGTATGATCTTGTTCTCAAGCCTCTTAAATTTCATGCAGAGATGAAGTCTAACGCTCGAGTGTGAAACATCACCTATGCACATCCTTCAGAGATGGTGCCTGGCCTGCTGAGTTGTGTTCTACGCAAAATTCCAGTACCTGCAGTTCCTTGTGCCTCAACCATGGCTGGATTTACAGCAAACTTCCTAAATTCCGCTGAGTCATTGAAATTCTTAATCTCCCTCGAGAAAGAAAGTTAAACACAATTGTCTTGGTGATTCATTTGAGCAACTCAATTAAGCAGGGAAAGTGTTTAATTTAATTCATAGCCATCTATTACACTCGTCTCCTCAGACAACGTGCTGGGAGAAGATAATGTCAACAGTGCTGTACGCTAGGCAAGGTTTGCTGTAAAACCACATCGAGAATGACACCAAAGCAAGTATCCTTTTCATTCTGTATTGTTCTCCCATCAAAACAGCCGTGCTTGCCTGTGCAACAGAATGTTGGGCAAAATTACCCTGACAAAGCAACTCTCCCCGGATTCAAAATAATACAGTCACCTCCCAGCAGCTGTGACTGTTTTGCTGCTTCAGTGGAGCTGGGGAAATTCTAATCCCGCAGTAACTACTTTTACCTTGGAACAGCGCCTCATATTTCATTTGGGCAGCTTACACCCCAGCGGTATGAACATTGACTTCTCTAACTTCAAGTAACCTTTGCTTTCCCTCTCTCTCCATCCCCTCCCCCTTCCCAGTTCTCCGACCAGTTTTACTGTCTCCGACTACATTTTATCTCTGTTTGCTTTGTGGTTACCTTCTCCCAACTGACAATGATCTATGCTACATTTTCCTTGATCTCTATTCCCTTTGTCCTGTTTTCACACCTTACACTTCCTTATCTATACACTTCCTTTTCTACGTACCTCCCACTCCCCTGACATTAGTCTGAAGAATGTAGGATGGATGATTTCCTTGGCTGTGAAATCTGGAAGAGGCATCACCGTCTTAGAATAAGCAGAGGCCATTTCAAACAGGTGCAGATATATTTATTCTTTTAGAGGATGTGAATATTGGTATTGTGTATCGGAGGGGGCTGAGAAGGCTCATTCATTAAGCTCATTCAGCACAGAGATTGATGAATGACTGGATATTGAGGGAATTGAGAGATATGAAGAGAGGGCAGGAAAATGGTGCTGAGGTAGAAGCTGTCATAATCTTGATAAGTGATGGAGAAGAGTCTTCAGGTCAGGTGACCTATTCCTATTCCTAATCATGTCCATCGCTTCAACCCCTCCATTCTGTCCTACATTAGTACGGGTGTCAGGGGTTATGGGGAGAAAGCAGGAGAATGGGGTTGAGAGGGAAAGATAGATCAACCATGGTTGAATGGCGGAGTAGACTTGGTGGGCCGAATACCCTAATTCTGCTCCTATCACTTATGAACTTATGTGGTTAAGAAGGAACTGCAGATGCTGGAAAATCAAAGGTACACAAAAATGCTGGAGAAACTCAGCGGGTGCAGCAGCATCTATGGAGCGAAGGAAATAGGCAATGTTTCGGGCCGAAACCCTTCCTCCCATCAGTCTGAAGAAGGGTTTCGGCCCGAAACGTTGCCTATTTTCCTTCATAAATGCTGCTGCACCCGCTGAGTTTCTCCAGCATTTTTGTGTTCTTATGAACTTATGCCTATTCCATGATGTTATTCTTCAAACTCATTCAATCTGCTATTCTTTTCTTCTGTGCAATTTCCCCACATTTACCATCTCATCCAGATCCTTATTTGGCGCATTTTTTACAACCATCAGGAGAGCTCATCATTGCATCCTCATTTGTATTGAACCCACACATGAATCTTCCAGCGAAGGGAAACCAAAATCCAAGGGTGGGGTGGAGAAATGGGGGTGGTCTTTTACAAAATCCTCAGATAACAAATGCAGAGGGAAAGCATCAGGGATGAAGGATGCTTTGGTGCACTTGGCCATTAGTAATGGGGAAAGAGGACCACCCAGTATTCGGAGAAACATTCACATGTGTGGTCCACATGTTATTCAACACTCGTAGAGTCATAGAGTCACACAGTGTTGAAACAGGCCCTTCAGCCCACTTGCCCACACTGACCAACACATCCAAGACTCAACCATGCTAATTTGTAATCTTGATCATGATGACCTTAATAACAATATGTTACTGTATTATTACTGTGCTATCGCTAATTCAGAATATTTCTCCCCCACAGCCCCTTCATCCAGATGACATCAGTTCTGGAGGTGGTGGATGGCAGGTCCTCAAAGAAAAATGTTCCTTTTGACAATGTATGTTCACAGGACCCATGCAAGCACCAGCCAAGTAACTCGAAGTTCAGACAAGTTGTAGAGTTGGCTAAGGCTTTCATCTGGCAACTGAAGAGTCTCCATCAAAGGGAATAATCCTCTGGAAGATTGGCACAGCCTCAAGCAGATGATGTACCTCCAGGAGACATCAAACTAACGGTTAAGCATTGAGCAGAGCTGAAAGTCGGCAATGAGAAAATCTCACATGAAAGCGTTTCTCCTTCACACGACAGAGATGTACACTTGCTTTTGTTTCCTAAAAGATGCTGCTTGTAGCAATGGCCAATGACCGGCAACACAAATCAAAGGAAGCATTCCCAACACACAGCAAGGAATCTCACTCGCCATTCTCCAAAGCAAACAATTCCAAGCACATCATCCTTTGTAGTGGGGCACCAGGCAAGCACTTTCTTTACCGTCTTAAACTGCAAAAATTACAACGACAGGAGTGAAGAATAACTGATAATGGAGAAATAAAGCTTGCTGTAAATTTATCTGAAATTTAATTGGGTTGATACATTTGACAAAGACATTTGACAAAATAATTTCCTAGGAGAATTCTGAAACAATTGAAGTAGCTAAAAGATTCTGCAGGCAAGATAGAGGTGAGGTAAAAGAGAATGGGGAGTTACTTTACCGATTAAGGTGAATGTCATGGCAATGGGCGTAAGGAAGCCGGGTTGAGGAGAGAAATTAAGGCTCTGGTCAAGAGAAAGAGGGAGTCTTGGGCAGTTACAGGCAGCTGGGATCAAGTGTATCCCTGCAGGAATCTATGGAGCTGAGGAGCAACTGAGGAAGGGAATCAGCAGGACAAAGAGGGGGCAGGAAATAGCTCTGGAAAATAAAATTGGGGAAAATCCAAGGAGATTTTATGTTTATTAAAGGAAAGAGGATAACTAGAGTGAGAAAAGGGGCCCTCAGAAACCAAAGCGATCACCTATCGGGGGAGGAGAAGATGCCGACTGGACAGAGCGACGGGAGAAGCAGGTGATGGTGGTCGAGCGGAGAGCGGATAAAGCCACCGCCGACAGCATGAAGGAGCAGCAGGGGAAAGGGGCTCGCTGGTGCACGTTGCGAGTATGGAGTGGTGTCAGAAGCCAGGCTTAGGGAGATGGTGGTAGCAAGAGTGGGTCAGCAGGTCATTTTATTCGCATTCAGTTTACATTTTATATAGTTTCTGGTACTCCGTGGTGCTCTAGAGACACGGGAGAGGTGTAGTTAGCGGGCCAGGGGTGTGTTGTCGTTTCATTATCACGCGACCTCTGTTGGTCCAGAAAAACGTTTAATCCAGAAAGGCTCTGGAACCGAGGGTGCCGAAAATCAGTGTTCAACCTGTACTTGTTCAAATGTCTTTTAAATGTTGTCATTGTACATGCCTCAACTGCTTCCTCTGCTAGCTCGTTCCATATAAGTATCACCTTATGTGTGAAAAAGTTGTCCCTCAAATTGTTATTAAATCTTTCCCTCCCCACTTTAAACCAATGCCCCATCTTGATTCCCCATCCTGGGAAAGAGAGTGTATGTATTTACACTATCTGTGCCCCCATGATTTTATACACTTCTATAAGGTCACCTCTCAATCTCCTGCACTTCAAGGAATAAAGTCCCAGCCTGCCCAACCTCTCCCCATAACTCAGTCACTCAAGTCCTAGCAGCATCCTTGGAAATCCTTTCTGCACTCTTTCCAGCTCAATTTCATCTTTCCTATAGTAAGGTGACTAAAACTGAACACAATACTCCAGAACACAATACTCAGTCTGAAGAAGGGTTTCGGCCCGAAACGTTTCCTATTTCCTTCGCTCCATAGATGCTGCTGCACCCGCTGAGTTTCTCCAGCATTTTTGTGTACCTTCGATTTTCCAGCATCTGCAGTTCCTTCTTTAACACAATACTCCAGATGTGGACTCACCAACATCTTGTACAATTGCAGCATAACATCCCAGCTTGCAAACTCAATGCCCTGACTGATGAAGGCTAACGTACTTCACCACCTTATCTACCTGTGATATCATGATGACTGAACTGTATACATGTACTCCTGGATCCCTCTGTGGGTCACTTCCAGTGGCGGTACTGGACTGTTAGCCTAGAATTTGTGCTAAAGCACAGATCCTCTGCAGTGCTGCACGACAACATTTTATTATACCTTGCCTCCTGAACGACTATCTATTTTTTCACTTGGTTTCTCGGAGTGAGATTACATTTAGTTACAAATTACGGTCATTTTAATGTGCACTGTAAATATTGTGATATGTTATTTCCCTTAGATTAGCTTTAATGTGCATACATGCTCTCTGGAGATTGATAGGACAGCTCCTTGCAACAAGGATAATTTGAAACCGCTGGCTTATTTGCGCACTGTTAATAACTCTCTTCGCAGTGATTCCTTCCCCTTTCAGAGGCTCTAAATTGAAATTGGAGGTGCAAACAGTGGGGAGACCTGGGGTTGGGATGACAGGGAGTCAGTAGAGATTTTAACTCAAGAACAACACAGGGGAGAAGGTAAGGTAGTTGAAGCTTGGGATCTGAGGCCATTTGGTGAGACGGGAAATATATCTTGACCCATGGATATAGAGTTCTCAATGAGGGTTTTATGTCACTGGTAGTATGGAATGAAGGGGGACCCAATGGGAAGCCGCCGAGAACAAAGGACGACTCGGTTGGGGGGAGGGGGGAGGGGGGATGAGAATGAATGGGGGACCTGACGGGGTGCGGAGTGGGGGGGTTATGGGGGAGAGGGGGCTGCTGCCAAGTGCAGCGACAGGCAGTAGATAGGGATGTTCAGTGAGTTTTTGCAGCTTTCTCTGCAGCAAAACATGGCGACACTTGCATACAGCCCAGGAGCGGCTTGCTACATGATTTTACAGGGATGTGTGCAAAACAAAGCATTTCACTGAACCTAGGCACATGTGACAATAAAGTATCATTGGATCATTGAGATGGAATATCGCCAGTCCTCTCAGGATGAGTTCTGAGGTTTTCTTCGTAGTGAGGGAGTTTTTTTTTAAAAAGTCAGCATCTTCACGACGTCAGAATAGGTTCTGTTGAATGAGAAGTCCGTGTTTCTGCATCCACTTGGCCCACTCGGAGGATTGAACTGTAGAGCTGCTCACATCTGTAGTGTTGTGTACAGAGTGAGTTGATGAGTCAGGGAAAGGGTTAGAACAAAGCAAAGGAGGGCAAGAGAAAAGCAAAAACTTTCATGAGATCCAATTCCAATGCATCCACTTAACTGCACTGTTTTGAAAAAGAGCAGAGTATTAACCCAAGTCTCTCAGTCAATATTATTCCCTCAATCAACATCAGTAAAATGGACATATTTTGGCCAGCTATAGGAGCCTCCTCTGTGTAAATGTTCTGCCCATTTGCTATTGTACAGTAAAATCTTACTTCAAAAATGTGTAATGAGCTGAAGAGCAATTTGGAAAATCCTGGGAGGAATTGAAAGGCATTACAGTATGTAAGACTTACTTGTATTCTAAAATTAGATCTCATATATAAAGACACATATATAAAGATCTCATATTCAAAAACGTTCACCAAAGAAATGTATACAGTAAGCAGGAAGCAACGCTGAAGGAGGAATGGAAATGTGTGGTCAAGGGGGTGAGTTGCCATAAACATGGTGTTGTAGAAGTCCAAGTCTTTGGCCCACCCTCACTGATCATCACACACCCATTTACACTTGTCCTATATTAATCCCACATTTTATTCTTCGCACACACCAACTCCCTCCAGATTCTACCCCTCACTTACACACAAGCAGATGTGTATATTAGCAATTAAACTAACAGCCCCCACATCTTTGGGATGTGGGAGGAAACTAGATGACGTAAGGGAACCCACATGGTCACAGGGAGAAGGTACAGACTCCACACAGATAGAACCTGAGGTCAGGATTAAAGATAGTTTCCAGGCAGCAACTATACTATACCACCATGTTGCATTGGCATTTTTTGGAAGACTCTTGGGAGCGGAGCTGGTGAAGTTGGGGTGGAAGTTTGCAACCTTCACGTGGTCCACCCTGTTTCGACTAATGCAATCAACCCGACGTGCACAAACAAATAGATTAAATAGAACAAGTTGACCTGCAAATTTAGGCTGTGCACGCCATACGCAAGAAGAAGAAGAAGCTGGTGAAGTAACTTAAAGGTAGACAAAAGTGCTGGAGAAACTCAGCGGGTGCGGCAGCATCTATGGAGCGAAGGAAATAGGCAACGTTTCGGGCTGAAACCCTTCTTCAGACCGATTCTTTTATTTTTTTTTATTTTTTATTTTATTAGAAGTAAGTACAATTGTATACAATCATATTTTCATAATACATTTTATGTACAGCTTCTTATTTTTTTAATTTTGTAATAAAGAAGAAAAAGAAAAAGAAGTTAGATAATGAAGAATAGAAAAATGTGAGATATATAGTGTGTGAAAAAGAAATATAGAGAGTGAAGAAAGAAAGTTAAGAAATAGAAAATAGAAGAAAGAGAGTAAAAGAAGAAAAGAGAAGAAAAAGAAAAAAGAGATCGTATTTATAATCTTGACCATCCCTCACCCAGTCACGGCTTCAGACCGATTCTACCTTCGATTTTCCAGCATCTGCAGCTCCTTCTTGAACGAAGTAACTTAAAGGCTAGGCTGGGGGTTCAAAAGGTTAGACTTGGGGAGGAAATGGAGAAATGGGGTGCCAAAGCAACATGTGGATTAGGACACCACTATTCTAGTAACACAGAGCAAGGACATCTTGAGATTTGAAAGCAAAAACAAGTATATATTTGTGCAGCTACATGAATCAGATTGGGGAAGTTAGAGAAGTAGAAAGTGTCAGGTCTTGACCTGAAACGTCACCTATCCACATTCTCCGGAGATGCTGCCTGATGTGCTGTGCTACTCCAGCACTTTGTGTCCTAAAAAGTATTAGAGATTGGAATGTAGAAGCCTTAATGTTTAAAGTCAGCTGCAGATTAGTTTAGTTTAGTTTAGTTTAGAGATACAGTGCGGAAACAGGTCCTTCAGTCCACTGTGTCCGCGCCGACCAGCGATCCCCGCACACTAACGCTATCCTACACACACTAGGGACAATTTACAATTATACCAAGCCAATTGACCTACAAACCTGTACTTCTTTGGAGTGTGGGAGGAAACTGGAGCACCCGGAGAAAACCCATGCAAATCACAGGGAGAACGTACAAACTCCATACAGGCAAGCACCCGTAATCAGGATCAAACCCAGGTCTCTGACGCTGTGAGGCAGCAACTCTACTGCTGCGCCACCGTGCCATCCCGCTAATATGGTGACATAGAACAAATGAGAAAACTGGATGAATTAGTTTTCACCATCACTTTGATTGTCAAATATGTCTAGGTTTTGTTTGATTTGCAAGTATAATACTACAGGCTCAGCAGTTTAATTGCGCGGTCTGATGTTCAAGCATGCTATGCAACAGAATTTGATGAGGTGCTTGTTGCTACCCAGTTTGTGAGTTCCCTGAGTTTTCTTTTGAATCCAAGATGCAAAAAAATAGCTGATGCATGAAAGTGCCTGAACATGCATGGTTGTATCCAGAAGTTGATATTGCGTTAAGTGGTGGCCACTTCTGTAGCTTCCTTTGGTGATGGCATGGCTATTCAAACATGAACTAGCTTTTGGAAGACATGTAATATCTGCCTCTCCTTCTGCCAATTGTCCAAGGTTTCTGTTGTGGTTCCTCAGTTCTTCAGACCCATCCCAAATGCTCCTTATCCACTTTGAATCATGTAGAACCATTGAGAGTTGAAACAGTTGATTTGGGTGGTTTGGCCTGAAATCAAATGGACAACATGTCTGTTTAATGGTTTCCATGAGTTTTGAAGTGATTGAAAGAGAATTGTTTCACTGAAGCCATGGGGTGTGAAGTTTCTCATATTTCCCTTCAACACTGACGGAGACTATCTGGCCCGTCAAGTCTACACTGACTCTCAGACCTACTCTATTCTCCCATTCCCTTCCTTCTAACCTATTGTCTTTCATGAGCCCATCAATTGTTTCCCTCCCCCAATTCTTCCACCGACCATCTCCATGAAGGGTGATTGACAGTGGCCATTTAACCTACCAACCCGCATGTTTTGGGGATTTGAGAGGAACCCCGAGAACGTGCAAACAGACCCGAGGTCAGCATCGAACCCGAATCACTGAAGCTGCGACGCAATGTCTCTCTATACCAGCTGCACCATTATGCCAGCCATTTGCTGATCGCTTCTTGTATAGCATGGTGATAGGTACAAAAATGCTGGAGTAACTCAGCAGGTCAGGCAGCATCTCTGGAGAAAAGGAATAGGTGACATTACGGGTCTGGACCCTTCCTCAGACACATCATGTACAGCATGATGTTTGTATCTGTCCATAAGCAGACAGAGTACAAGCTAACAGGGACAGATGGAGTCAATGTGCTGTTGAGTAATCAAACATTGTCAGATAACAACTTCAGGAAGCGAATCAGTACACACAGCAGTATATGTTGATGGCGCCGAAGTAGAGATGGTCAAAAGCTTAAATTTCTTAGGAATAAATATCACCAGCAATTTGTCCTGGACCAGCCACATCAAAGCAGTGGCAATACCAATCCCTCTACTTCCTCAGAGGACTTAGGAAGTTTGGCATGTCCCCAACAACACTCACCAACATCTATAGATGCGCTATAGAAAACATCTTGTTGGATGTATCATAGCACGGTTTGGGAACAGCTCCATCCAAGACCACAAGAAATTACAGTTGTGGATATAGCCCAGACCATCCAACCTCCCTTCTATTGGCTCCATTTACACCCCTGCTGCCTTGAGAAGGCCACCAGCATGATCAAGGACGAGTCTCACCCCGGTGGCTCCCTCTTTCTCCCCCTCCCATCAGGAAAGAGGTACAGACGTTTGAAAACGCACACCAGATTCATGGATAGTTTCTTCCCTGCTGTTATCGGGCAACTGAACTGTCCTCTCACTAGCTAGAATGTGGCCTGAACTCCCATCTACCTCATCGGAGACCTTCGAACTCTCTCTAATGAGACTTTATCAGACTTTATCTTGCTCTGAATGCCGCATCTTTTAAAAGGTATAAACAAAGGGTGGTGGGTGTATGGAACAAGCTGCCAGAGGATATAGTTGAGGCAAGGACTATCCCAACATTTAAGAAACAGTTAAACGGGTACATGGATAGGACAGGTGTGAAGGGAAATGGACAAAATGCAGGCAGGTGGGACTAGTGTAGCTGGGACATATTGGCCGGTGTGGGCAAGTTGGGCCAAAGGGCCTGTTGCCACACTCTATGATTCTAAAACTTTTTACTGTATCTCAGTAATAATAAACTAAACTAAACTAAACAAAACATAATAACTCCATTGTGAAGTGTTGGGAAGGCCTGTGCAAAGATAATTTAAAAAATAATAATATTGAATGTTGACTCCTGCTCAATTACTTTAATTGAATTTTTATTACGGAAATGTCTGTTAATTCTATTGCATCGATGCTCTGATCAGCTGAGTTTCTCATTCACCTATTATTAATATGGAGCACCCTTTCCTTGATCGATAAGATAATTGGTTCAAAATAACTTTGGGTGGAGAGAGATCATGTTTTAGATATTGAATCGAATCATTGACCTGTTATTTTGCATTCGGCATTTAAACATACAAAACATGTCCATTGAGCAGCTCCCACTGAAGTGAAAAAGAGAATCATCTTCACTATTAGGAAATAGGCACAAAATGCTGGAGTGACTCAGCGGGACAGGCAGCATCTCTGGATAAATGGAATGGGTGACGTTTTGGGTCGACTGGTTACGTTTGGGTCGACCTTCTTCAGACTGGTTAGGGATAAGGGAAATGAGAGATATAGATGATGATGTGGAGAGATAAAGAACAATGAATAAAAGATATGCGAAAAAGTAACGATGATAAAGGAAACAGGCCATTGTAAGCTGTTTGTTGGGTGAAAACGTGAAGCCAGTGCAACTTGTGTAGGGGAGGGATAGAGAGAGAGGGAGAGAGGGAGAATGCCGGGGCTACCTGAAGTGAAGACAAATTCATACCACTGGGCTGTAAGCTGCCCTAGCGAAATATGAGATGCTGTTCCACCAGCATTTGGAGACTGCCAAGAGAGATAAGTTTGAAATGAAAGATATCTTCCCAAGCCAGCAACTGGTGGTGAATTTGAAGGTTCTCCCACTTTGGAACTCTTCCGAAAACTTGGAAATGAAGGTGACAGATATCCTTGTATAGGTTTGAAACATGTCCAACTTCTGTAGAAATTTGAATGTGAAGTGAAAATAAAAAATGCAAGAGAATATTCAGCAGGTTGGTAGAGCCTGTGGAAAGAACAATCGCAGAAGATGTGTTTCCTGGTGGCATTGAGTTGCAAGTATCTGAAATACCAGATGCAGTGAATGTGGAGGCTGGAGAGGTGGAAGGTGAGAACCAGGGCAATCGCATTGAGGTTAATCAAGGGAGGTGAAGTGTTAAATCAGGTAGACTCAGAATCATAAGATCAGATGAAAGCTCTGAGCACGATCACATCCAGTTATGAAAGCATCATATCATCATCATCATCATCATCATCATCATCATCATCATCATCATCATCGTTGAAAACATCAACAGGCACAGTGCCTTACAATGCTCTGTACGACAGTGATCACAACTTCTACTGAAGTGTGGATGGCCGTTGGCTCGCTAGGAGCTCATCCACCCTTTGACAGGTCTTGTTTTAGGTCCTGCTGGGGGGGTCCACAGCCCCCTCCTCACCTGGCAATCCAGGTGGGGGAGACGGTTTAGTCGCTGACTATCCGACCATGGAGCAGGTAGCATGGGATTACATGGTACCCGTGGCGGGGGGAACTCTCCCCAACCCAACCGTGTGGATTTTTTAATCCAAGGTTATGGATAAACAGAAAACTACAACAACTTGCATTTACATTGTGTGTTTAATATATCAAAATACTCAATGGAATGATATCAACTGGAATTTTATCACAAGCCAAATAGAATAGTAAGATTAAACGAGAATTTACCAGTTTGAAGTTTGATCTGTATTTTATGAGGAGTTACGATGAGGGATTACGTGAAGAACCCGCTCAGTGCGCAGGCGCGGCATACCTCCAAGCAGCGGTGTGGAATCACAGATAGACACAAGTATTTGAAGTAAACATAGTAAAGAAAAGGAGACATCAATTTATTAGTTTGATCCATATAATGAGGGTGGGAGCGGAGGGCACGTAATCCCTCATCGTAACTCCTCATAAAATACAGATCAAACTTCAAACTGGTAAGTTCTCGTTTAATCTTACTATTTTACTTCGGAGTCACGTGAGTGACTACGTGAAGATTTCAAAGCTCTGTGATTTCAAACCGTGTAACAGTTTTATTTCACTCACTGCCGAAAGTTCTTGAGGGAGGAAGTGTTATCGTAATCAACCAATGAATCTGTTTCTCAATAAACAAAAAAGGTATTTATTAACAATAACAAAATTAAAGTGCTCCCCCGGGCTTAAATTAAATATTTGCAGCTTGTAATATTTTCTCTGCAAATAAATCAGGTTTCATCAACGGCTTATTATAAAAGTTCTGAATGTCGTTTCCCTCGACCATCCTGCTGTATTCAGAATATGGTCAACCGGTACGTCCATTCTGTCGGCCGTTGATGTAGATGCTGCCCTAGTGGAATGAGATTTAAATGTATTAGTATCTATTCCGGCAGCCTTCAGTACCTGTTTGAGCCATCTTGAAATGGTTTGGCTCGTTACCCGGCCATGAGGTTACTTGTGGCTGACCCATAAGGCTTTTTCACTCCCTCTGATATTGTGGGTTGTGTCTATGTAATGTTGTAGATGGGTCACGACACACAACCGTGGCTCTTGTGGGTAGGCCCGGAATACCACCAGTGGATTAGCTGTTCCTGGCCTGCTTTGCTTCAGCAGACCCTGTATGATGAATGTGATCTGATCTGGGGTGGTCACCATGTTGTCCAGCCTTAACTTGTGTAGTGACTGAACCCTCTGAGCGGATACGAGTGCCATCAACATGAGCGTCTTTAGTGTAGATTGCTCGAGGCTGAGGGATCTGGCTGGTGGCCATTCCCTGAGGTATGTCAGGACCACACTGATATCCCAAATATGGGTATACCTGGGTTTAGGGGCTTGATATCATAAATGCCCTTCATCAGTTTTACCACCAGTGGATGGGATCCCATTGCCTGTTGTCCTGCTGGTTTGAGATAAGCAGAAAGAGCACTTCGCGCTGTGTTGATGGCACTGTAACTGATCCCTTCATCATGGTGTAGATGGGCCAGGAATTCCAGTACGTTGGTGGCTGTGGCTGTTGCATACGTTGTCCCTGTTTCCTGGCAGTACTTCTCCCATTTTCTTATGCTGATTAAGTACTGCCTCTTGGTGGATGTTCAAAGGGATGCCGACATGGTGGCGATGGTTCGTTCGGACAATCCCAGTTCCAGGTAAGGTCTATTCAAAACCTGCAACCCAGGAGTTTAATTTTCTCATGGCATGGGTGGCTTATGCCTGATACTGGGTGAGTTAATAATCCTGGATCACTGGGAAAGACCATTGGTGACTCAACCACCATGTCATGTAGAACCGGGAACCATGGCTGTTTAGGCCAGTCGGGCACCATCAAAATTCCAGAAGCAGAGTCCATCTGTATTTTGCAAAGTACCCGACTGATGAGGCAGAAGGGAGGGAAAGCATAGAAGAAGACATTTCCCCAATCCAGCGTGATGGCATGTATCGCTGCTGCCTCTGGGTCTGGTTCCCAAGCGACATATATAGGTAACTGGTGATTTCATCTTGATGCAAATACATCGATATCTGGCGTTCCATACTGCTTAATAACTTTAGCAAATACTTTAGGGTTTAACATCCATTCGATGTTATCATTGAATTTGCGTGACCTGGTGTCTGCCACTGTGTTTAGCTTACCTGGTAGATAAGTAGCTGATAGCCAAATATGTCTTTCGACACACCATAGCCAAATCACGTTGACCAATTTGTCGCATGATAATGATTTTATGCTGCCCATATGGTTAATATAAGCCACCACCATAGTATTATCAATCTGTAACCGAACATGCAAGTGCTGCATATTAGATACATATGCTTTTAACCCATAAAAGGCGCCCAACATCTCTAGATAGTTAATGCCCAGTGTCAGTAGTAATGATGACTCTAGGTTAGTCCATCTACCACCTGTGCTGGATATGGAGTTAGTTGCTCCCCAGCCTTGAACACTGGCATCTGTTTGAAGAACTAAAGTAAGGTTAGTGATGATGATAGAGCTGAAACTATGCCAAACATTTTCTGCCCACCACTGTAGCTGATATTGCTTCAGTGGGTAATTACATGACACGAACATCGTGACCTGTATGTCGTTTTAGTGCCTGTACCTTTGCTGTTTGTAAATTTTGATAGTGCAAAGGTCCGCATTGTGTAGCTGGAAATGCTGCTACCATTTTCCCAATCACTCTTGGGACTTGTCGAATAGTTGGTCGTTTGTTGACCATTAAATAGTTGCATGATTGTGCTAATGCAACCATTTTTTTTTTTTTTTTTTTAATCTATTTATTTATCTATTTATTTATTTATTTATTTATTTTTCCTTTTGGCAAGGTAACAGTCATATGGACTGAGTTAATTGTGAAGCCCAGGTAGTCCATAATAGTGGATGGCTTCAACTTAATCTGGATGTAGGACGAACCCCAGAGTTTCGAGGAGCTGTTTTGTAGCTGATACTGCTGCCACAGCCAATTCCATCGTTTTCCCTACTATCTGAATATCATCCAGGTATGCCATGACAATATGTGTTTGTTTCTTAGTCTTGCCATGGCTATTTTCAATATTTTGATGAATAATCTTGGGGCTGAAGTTAGCCCATTGGGCAATGCTTTGTACTGCCTCAGCTGCCCCAACCAGATAAATTGTAGGTATCTGCAATGATCCTTGTGTATGGGTATTAGATAGTAAGCATCTTTCAGATCAATGCTTGCCATGAAGTATCCTTTGGAAATCAGTTGTTTGGCAGTAACAAATGTCTCCATTTTGAAATGTATATACTCAACAAACTTATTTAGTGATGTTAAGTCAATGATGATGCGACATCCACCATCTTTTTTGGTTTTATTTGATACAAATTCCAAAGGTTCATGTTTGGTCTTTTGGATGACCTCTCCACTAATGCTGTTGAGTATATACTTGTCACACGTGACAGTAACCCATGCTTCTTTAAACCAGTGTAATCTCCCCTCTGTTAGTAAAGCACCCTTATTCTCTATATGCTGGCAGGAACCAGACCCACCTACCTCCATGTTCATTGGTGTTTCTTTTGTTTCCTGATGTTTTTGTAGGTTTTGCTTGTCTGACATGCTGGCGATGTTGGGGGGTGGCGCATTTTCCATGGGGTCCGCTGTGGGCCCTGATCTAAAAAAGATCTTTGGGGATAAAATGCGGTCCCCGAGCTTTCACCAGTCCCATATTAAGGACGTCGACTGGTGGATGCCATGGGGTGCTGCCGCTTGGGTATTGTAGCTCTTGGTTTGCTCGTCCCAGGGCCTGCCCTCATGAGGCCGAAAGATGTCGCTGCTTCCTCCATGTCCCTCAGTTTTTTGTTGAGGTCTTTCCCAAATAACAGAGCGTCCGTCTCTGCAGCTGGGGCTCTGCACAACCCAGCAAATTTGGGATTGAGGGCAGGTCTTATGTTTCCCCGCCGGACATTGTGTATCTCAAATTGTGTGTTGCACATCAGTGCCACCACATCCTGCTGGCACGTATCCATCTCCGTACTTTGCACAGAACGAGCAAAGGCTGTAATGGCCGACGTCAGGAGCCTTAGGATCCGCTGTAGCTTGATTTCATGGTTACGCATGTTTGACCCCACGTGACCCCAGATCTGGCTGTTCACAGTCTTCACTCTGAGGGCCTCACAGTTCTCTGGTGCTGTGTAAAATTCAAGCGCCTCAAGAAGTACCTTCTCCTGCAAGGGCTTATTTGACAGATGATTGATGCTGGCCACCATTTTTGGTTCCAGCGGTCTTCCAGCACGTGGGGTTGCTACATAGCGGTCCACGACACCCAGCAGCTCTTCCTGCTCCTGCACCCCTTGCATACTGCCGAATTCTTCCGCCAGCCCCTGTTCCAGACCAGCCCAACCCTGGTCACCAATGCTAGCCTCCAGTAATGAGGGAGCAGAGGGCAGTGCACAAGACACTGTGGAGGAGGTGCCTGACCTACCTCCGCGAGAACGCTCCTTCTGCGTATCCCGCTGGAGCATCTGCTCCAAGAGCTGTTGTAAGCTCTGGCGGCTGTCTCTCCTCCGTGTAGGTGGAGACATGTCCCCATCCGACGAATCAGACATTACCGGCCGGTTGCTCTCATGGCTTTCCTCCCTGTCCGCTGTGCAGGCATTAGCGGGACTGGGCTCGGCTCGGTCTCGGGGATAGCGGAGCGCTCTATGAGCGGTCCTGCCGCCTGTTGCTGCCCCCCTGAGATTAAACGCTCCTCTGGTGGAGTTGAGCTGGGGGCAGTTCTGTTGGAGAGTCTTCTCTTGAGTGTACTTATTTGCTAAGAACACCCACACTCTCTTTCTCCGTTAGACTAGTTGAATATACTCACCCAACGGTCCGTTTTTTTAAAATGCAGCCGGAGCGCCTTCCTCCAGCTGCCGCCGCTGTTGCACTGCTGGCGTAATGCCGCGCCTGCGCACTGAGCGGGTTCTTCACGTAGTCACTCACGTGACTCCGAAGTAAAATTACATTGACAGGTGTTAAGGAGCATCAAAGAAGGGAGATGGAGAGGTAGCTGTGTATCGGAAGGGAATTATAGGGTTTGAGACCTCAAAAGGAAGGGAAATTTCAAGACAAAAATTCCAGTCTATGGCTGAAAGCTGCCACCCAACAACGGCGGTAGAGTTGCTGCCTTACAGCGCTTGCAAACTACGGATGCTGTCTGTACGTAATTTGTACGTTCTCCCTGTGACCGCGTGGGTTTTCACTGAGATCTTCGGTTTCCTCCCACACTCCAAAGAAGTGCGAGTATGTAGGTTAACTGGCTTGGTAAATGTAAAAATTGTCCCTAGTGTGAATATGCAGGGATCACTGGTCGGTGCGGACTAGATGGGCCGAAGGGCCTGTTTCTGCGCTAAACTAAAACTAAATTAAAAGGGATCAAAGAAGCTCTCACAAGAGCAGAGGATGTAAGCAGGCACTTGGGGCTGGAGAAGTTTCAAAACCTGTCTGCTGTAGCATGATGGAGAGCTGTAATAGAGTGTGAAATCCACAATAACTTGAGATTCGAAACCTGGAGATCAGTACAACTGGACCTATTGGATATTTGCAGCCACTGTGGCACTAGAGCATTAAATGAATTGAATTCAGTATTGCACTGAAGTTGGAAAGTTGACTGGCTGAGTTTATTAAAAATTGGACCTGTTAGTGACAAAGATACATGCAGGAATGTCACTGGTACTCAAATATGGAAAGAGCAGGAGATATTTTTGAGGTGTAGGACAAGCACCTCCACTAAGTCTGCCTCTGCTTACTTTGGATAGGGATCAACCTAGCACTGCTGCATCAGTCCAAACAGGAGAGTATTGTAGCAAATAAGGGCAATCCAGAGTTTCTTATTATCTAAAGACAGCATAACATGTGTTGGGAGATTACAATAACTTAGCGTAACGACTGGCATTTTATACATTTTATATACATTGAAAACAAAAGGGTACTGGGGGAAAGGGTACCACCACTTGACAGCAAAGGAGAAAAAGTATTACTGGGGCAATAGGAAGTGGACAAGATATTAAACAAGTACTTTGCATCAGTATTCACCAAGGAGAAGGTTATGGAGGATATTGAGATCAGTGAGAGGTATGTTGATAGTCCAGGGAATGTTGATCTCAAGATTGTAAGTCATGTGTAGGAAAGAACTGTAGATGCTGGTTTAAACTGAAGGTAGCCACTCAATGGGACAGGCAGCATCTCTGAAGAAAAAGGATGGGCGACGTTTCGGGTCGAGATCTTTTGATATGATAATTGGAATACTATAAATGAAGGTGTAGAATTGGGATAGAGCTAATACTGCTATCTGACAACTGTGGCGACTTTGTTTCGATACGATACGATAGAACTTTATTTATCCCAGCAGGGAAATTAATCTGCCAACAGTCATAAAACCCCCCACAAAATACATGAGACATGAAATTAAAATGACGAGTGGAAAGGCTTTGGGTATGTGCAGAGATTGAGGAGGTGTGGGGGGGGAGTCAGTCTCAGTTTACCCCACGACAGAAGGAGGAGGAGTTGTAAAGTTGGATAGCCACAGGGAAGAAGGATCTCCTGTGGTGTTCTGTCCGGCATCTTGATGGAACCAGTCTGTTGCTGAAGTTGCTCCACAGGTTGACCAGTGTGTCACGGAGGGTGTGAGCTGTATTGTCCAGGATGCTCTGCAGTTTGAGGAGCATCCTCCACTCCAAGACCACCTCCCATGAATCCTACTCCGCCCCAGGATGGAGCCAACCTTCCTGATGAGTTTGTTGATCCTATTGGCGTCCGCAACCTTCGCCCTGCTGCCCCAGCACACGGCAGCGAAGGAGATGGCACTGGCTACCACCGATTGATGGAACATCTGCAGCATCTCACTGCAGACGTTGAAGGAGCGGAACCTTCTCAAAAAGTACAGCCGGCTCGAAAGGAAGAGAAATTTCAAGGCAAAAATTCAGTGGCTGAAAGCTGCCACCCCACGACAGAGAGGGATGCAACAAGAAGTTTCAATTCCATCTTATGATCTCCGTGCAAAGTTTGTACAGTCTCCCAGTGGGCGTGTGGGTTTCCTCCAGGTTCTCTGATTTCCTCCCACATCCAAATGCCATGTGGTTAGATAGGTTAATTTTACTTCGGAGTCACGCGAGTGACTACGTGAAGAGCCCGTCCAGCACGCATGCGCGACATTAGCATTCACGCAGTGCAACAGCGACGACCGGGAGTACAGGCGCTCCCGCTACACGTCGGTGAAAACTAAACAGCGGACCATCAGGTAAGTCTTACTCTGTGGTCGTAATCAGCAAGCTGTGCTCTGCTCTGTATTCCAGGGAAATGGGAAAATGAGCAGCACAGCAAAGGAAGAAAACCGCCCCCCGTTCGACTCCAACAGAACGGGAGTGCTCCATCAGTGGGGGGCGAGAGGCGGCACCTGGACCGCATATGCGGAGGTCCACCCTCATCGAGACCGAGCCGAGCCCAGTACCGCTAGCGCAGCCTGATGAGCGGCAGCGGGCTGGAGGAAAAGTTTAAAAAAAAATAAAAAAATAATAAACCGGCCGGTTATGTCTGACTCCGATGAGGAGGGTCCGCCTTAGAGCGGCAGAGCTAGCCGCCTGAGCCGAATGAAAAGGCTCATGGAGCAACTGCTCCAGCGAGACTTGCTTCAGGAGCTAGAGCAGTCTCGCCAGGGGGATCAGGCACTCCCACAGCAGTGCTCTACAATGCACAGGCCATCGCTTTCCCCTCAAAGCAGGGCAGCGTTGGCGACCAGGGCTGGGCTGGTCAGGAACAGGGGTCATTGGCTGAAGATGTCGGGAGTACGCTTGGGGTACAGGATCAGGAAGAGCTGCTGGGTGTGGAGATTCGCTACGTGGTTACACCACGAGCAGGGCGGCCATTGGAGCCAAAACTGGCGGCCAGCATCAACCACCTGTCCCTCAAACCCCTACAAGACAGGTACTTAATGAGGCACTAGAGCTGGAAAACTGCAGTTCGCTCAATGTACCGGCTGTTAACAGCCAAATCTGGGGGGGGGGGCCAGAGTATCCGGAACCAGGAGCTAAAATCCTCAAGCTCCTGACGACAGGGATAACAGCCTATGCTCGTTCCGTGGATGGGGTGGATATGACCACAAACCAGCAAGACACTCTGGCTCTGCTGTGCAACACCCAATATGAGATAAACAACCTCCGCAAGGAGAGAATAAGACCTGCCCTCAATCCCAGGTTTGCAGGACTGTGTAAAACACCGGCCTCAGAGCCGCAGATCCTGTTATTTGGAAGGACAAGTGAAAGACCTGGAGGAAGAGTCCAAAGCATTTGGCCTCATGAGGGCAGGCCCCGGAACGAGCAGACCCACACAAAAAAACAGACGGCAGTACCCCACCGCGTCCACCAGTCAAGGTCAAATTTATGGAACTGGTGAAAGCTCAGGGTCCGCATACTATCCCCGAAAGCCTTTTTAGGCCAGGGCCCAGAGCGGACCCCATGGAAAATGCGCCACCCCCAATCAGCAGTACATCAGCAGTACATCCAGCAGTATAACGACGGATGAACAAACGGAAGAAAGGAACACTACCATAACTATGGAGGTAGGTGGGTCTGGTTCCTACCAGCATGTAAATGGGGAACTGTACTAACAGGAGGTGTCTCACGAATGATAGTTATATACTTAACAGTATTCGGGGATACAAAATAGAGTTCATTCAAGAAAACATGCCACCAGTTCAGCACGTACCCCAAAGGGTCTTTACCCTCTCAGTCAAAGAGAACTAGAGGCTCAAGCAGAACTGGTGAGGTTACTTACAAAGGGTGTCATTGAGAAATCCAAACATGAACCTTTGGAATTTGTCTCAAATATATTTACCAAAAGCAAAAAAGATGGTGGATGTCGCATCATCATTGACTTAACCTCACTAAATACCTTTGTTAAGTATGTACATTTCAAAATGGAAACATTTGTAACTGCTAAACAACTGATTTCCAAACGATACTTTATGGCAAGCATTGATTTAAAAGATGCCTACTATTCAGTACCCATTCACAAGGGTCATCGCAGATACCTGAAATTTACCTGGATGGGGCAACTATGGCAGTATAAAGTGTTGCTTAATGGGTTGACATCAGCCCTAGACTATTTACCAAGATATTAAAACCAGCCTTGGCAACATTAACGAAACAAAGACATATTGTCATGGCGTATCTTAATGATATCCTAATAGTAGGCAAAACCATGCAGTTGGCTAAATCAGCTGTATTAGCTACCAAACAATTGTTTGAAACCCTGGGTTTTGTCATACATCCAGATAAATCTAAGTTGACGCCATCCACAACTATGGACTATCTGGGATTCACAATTAACTCAATCCACATGTCTGTAATGTTGCCAAAAGGTAAAGCAGCAGAATTGGCACAGACATGCAACAATTTAATGGTAAGCAATCGACCAACCATCCGACAAGTGGCAAGAGTAATTGGCAAAATGGTAGCAGCATTTTCAGCTACACAATTTGGACTCCTGCACTATCAGCACCTACAAAGGACAAAAGTACAGGCGTTGAAACAACATGCAGGTCCCTTTGACCGAACAATGAAACTACCCATTGAAGCAATATCAGAGTTACAATGGTGGATATAACACATTTGGCATAGTTCCATCCCTATCATCATCAATAACCCAACGTTAACTATACAAACACATGCCAGTGCTCAAGGCTGGGGAGCAACTAATACCATATCCAGCATAGGTGGTAGATGGACTAACCTAGACTCATCTTTACTACAAACACTGGGCATAAATTATTTGGAAATGTTGGGTGCGTTTTATAGAAACATAGAAACATAGAAATTAGGTGCAGGAGTAGGCCATTCGGCCCTTCGAGCCTGCACTGCCATTCAATATGATCATGGCTGATCATCCAACTCAGTATCCATTACCTGCCTTCTCTCCATACCCTCTGATCCCTTTAGCCACAAGGGCCACATCTAGCTCCCTCTTAAATATAGCCAATGAACTGGCCTCGACTACCCTCTGTGGCAGAGAGTTCCAGAGATTCACCACTCTCTGTGTGAAAAAAGTTCTTCTCATCTCGGTTTTAAAGGATTTCCCCCTTATCCTTAAGCTGTGACCCCTTGTCCTGGACTTCCCCAACATCGGGAGCAATCTTCCTGCATCTAGCCTGTCCAACCCCTTAAGAATTTTGTAAGTTTCTATAAGATCCCCTCTCAATCTCCTAAATTCTAGAGAGTATAAACCAAGTCTATCCAGTCTTTCTTCATAAGACAGTCCTGACATCCCAGGAATCAGTCTGGTGAACCTTCTCTGCACTCCCTCTATGGCAATAATGTCCTTCCTCAGATTTGGAGACCAAAACTGTACGCAATACTCCAGGTGTGGTCTCACCAAGACCCTGTACAACTGCAGTAGAACCTCCCTGCTCCTATACTCAAATCCTTTTGCTATGAAAGCTAACATACCATTCGCTTTCTTCACTGCCTGCTGCACCTGCATGCCTACTTTCAATGACTGGTGTACCATGACACCCAGGTCTCGCTGCATCTCCCCTTTTCCTAGTCGGCCACCATTTAGAAAATAGTCTGCTTTCCTGTTTTTGCCACCATTTATCCACATTATACTGCATCTGCCAAACATTTGCCCACTCACCCAGCCTATCCAAGTCACCTTGCAGTCTCCTAGCATCCTCCTCACAGCTAACACTGCCCCCCAGCTTAGTGTCATCCGCAAACTTGGAGATATTGCCTTCAATTCCCTCATCCAGGTCATTAATATATATTGTAAATAGCTGGGGTCCCAGCACTGAGCCTTGCGGTACCCCACTAGTCACTGCCTGCCATTGTGAAAAGGACCCGTTTACTCCTACTCTTTGCTTCCTGTTTGCCAGCCAGTTCTCTATCCACATCAATACTGAACCCC
Source organism: Malacoraja senta (assembly GCA_038087875.1). Taxonomy (NCBI): domain Eukaryota; kingdom Metazoa; phylum Chordata; class Chondrichthyes; order Rajiformes; family Rajidae; genus Malacoraja; species Malacoraja senta. Next base: position 76,888,009 of record CM075979.1, read on the forward strand.
CAATGCCATGTGCTTTAAGTTTGTATACTAATCTCTTATGTGGGACCTTGTCGAAAGCCTTCTGGAAGTCCAGATACACCACATCCACTGGTTCTCCCCTATCCACGCTACTAGTTACATCCTCGAAAAATTCTATAAGATTCGTCAGACATGATTTACCTTTCGTAAATCCATGCTGACTTTGTCCAATGATTTCACCACTTTCCAAATGTGCTGCTATCCCATCTTTAATAACTGACTCTAGCAGTTTCCCCACTACCGATGTTAGACTAACTGGTCTGTAATTCCCCGTTTTCTCTCTCCCTCCCTTCTTAAAAAGTGGGGTTACGTTTGCTACCCTCCAATCCTCAGGAACTACTCCAGAATCTAAAGATTTTTGAAAGATTATTACTAATGCATCCACTATTTCTGGAGCTACTTCCTTAAGTACTCTGGGATGCAGCCTATCTGGCCCAGGGGATTTATCGGCCTTTAATCCATTCAATTTACCCAAAACCACTTCCCGACTAACAGGGATTTCACTCAATTCCTCCAACTCTTTTGACCCGCGGTCCCCTGCTATTTCCGGCAGGTTATTTATGTCTTCCTTAGTGAAGACGGAACCAATGTAGTTATTCACTTTGGTTTTAAAGCATATTCTAGGAATATGCACAACTTGCATGTTCATTTACAAATTGATAATATCACGTTGGTGGCCTATATTAACCATAAGGGCGGAATAAAATCGATATCATGTGACAATTCGGTCGACACAATCTGGTAATGGTGGGTCGATAGACATATTTGGCTATCAGCAACTTACCTACCAGGTAAGCTAAATACAGTGCCAGGTCATGCAAATTCAATGATAAACACCGAATGGATGTTAAATCCTAGAGCTTTTGCTAAAATTACAAACCAATATGGCACACCAGATATCGATCTCTTTGCATCCAGACTAAATCACCACGTACCAATGTATGTCCCTTGGGAACCACACCCTGAGGCAGCAGCGATAGATGCATTCGCGCTGAACTGGGGGACCTATTTCTTCTATGCTTTCCCCCCCTTCTGCCTTAATCTGTAGGGTACTACGCAAAATACAGATGGACTCTGCTTCAGGTATTTTGATAGTACCAACTGGCCTACACAGCCATGGTTCCCAGTGGTCCTCGACATGGTCATCGAAACTCCTCTGACCTTTCCCAGTAGCCCAGACCTATTGACGCACCCTGTATCAGGCATAAGTCATCCATGCCATGACAAAATTAACCTACTGGGTTGCAGATTATCAAAAGACCACTGCTGGGACTGGGGTGTCTGACAGGACCATCAACATGATGACACCGTATGTCCACAGGAAACAATACCTATCGAGCATCAGGAAGTGGGAAAGATAATGCTCGACTACTGGGACAACGTACTCATCTGCAACCATAACCAATGTACTGGAGTTCCTGGAGGGCCTTCACCATAATGAAGGATTGAGCTACAGCGCCATCAATACTGTCAGAAGTGCGCTGTCACCCTACTTAAAATAGGTGCCAGGACAACAGGCCATAGGGTCTCAACCGCTGGTGATCAAACTCATGAGGAGTATCGTCAACTCCAACCCTCTTAGACCCAGGTATACCCAAATCTGGGATGTCAGTGTGGTCCTGACATACCTAAGGGGATGGTCCCCAGCCAGGTCTCACCCTGGAAAAGCTAACCCTGAAAACGGTCATGCTGATGCCACTAGTCTCAGCACAAAGAGTCCAGTCCCTCCACTTACTGCGACTGGACAACATGGTTATAACACCAGACCGGGTCATTCACCATTCAGGAGCTGCTAAAGCAGAGCAAGCCAGGAACTTGAGTCCTAGTTATGGATTTCTGGGCATACCCACCTGACCTACGGTTGTGTGTCATGACTTACTTATTCACTTACATCAACACAACAAGAGATTCTCGAGGGAGAGAATTTTTTTTTTTTTTTTTTAAAGAAAAAAAAGCCTTATGGGTCAGCCACAAGAAACCTCAAGGTTGGGTGTCGAGCCAAACCATCTCGAGATGGCTCAAGCAGGTACTGGGAGCTGCTGGAGTAGATACTGATGTATATACATCTCACTCCACCAGGGCAGCATCCACATCGGCGGCTAAAAGAATGAACATGGAGAAAACGTTCCAGACGTTCTACCACAAGCCGCTACCAGAACCTGTGTTATTTGCAGAAACTTTTAAAATCTGCAAAAATATATAATTTAAGCCCGGGGGAGCATTTTGTCTTTTGTTATTGTTTAATAGATACCATTATTGTTTACAAACAGATTATGGTTGATTACGATAACATACTTCCTCCCTTGAATGACTTCGGCAGCGAGTGAAGTATGAACTGTTACATGGTTTGAAATCACAGAGCTTTAAAATCTTCACGTAGTCACTCACGTGACTCCGAAGTAAAATAGTAAGATTAAACGAGAACTTACCAGTTTGAAGTTTGATCTGTATTTTATGAGGAGTTACGATGAGGGATTACGTGCCCTCCGCTCCCACCCTCAATTATAGATCAACTGGTATCTTAGTTCTCCTTTTCTTTACTATGTTTATTTCAATTATTGTGTTTCCTGTGATTCCACACCGCTGCTTTGAAGAATGTCGCGCATGCGTGCTGGACATCCCTCATCGTAACTCCTCATAAAATACAGATCAAACTTCAAACTGGTAAGCTCGTTTAATCTTACTATTTTACTTCGGAGTCACGTGAGTGACTTCGTGAAGAACCCGCTCAGTGCGCAGGCGCGGCATTACGCCAGCAGTGCAACAGCGGCGGCAGCTGGAGGAAGGCTCTCCGGCTGCAGTTTAAAAGACGGACCGTTGGGTAAGTATGCTGAAGTTATCTAACGGAGAAGGAGAGTTAAAGCGTGTACTTACGAAATGAGTTCACAAAAGAAAAGACTCTCGAAGAGAACTGCCCCCAGCTCATCTTCACCAGAGGAGCGTTCAATCGCAGGGGGACAGCAACAGGCGGCAGGAACGCACATAGAGCGCTCCGCTATCCCCGAGACCGAGCCGAGCCCAGTCCCGCTAATGCCTGCACAGCGGACAGGGAGGAAAGCCATGAGAAAAAGTATCCGGCCGGTCATTTCTGATTCGTCGGATGGGGACATGTCTCCACCGAAACGGAGGAGAGACAGCCGCCAGAGCTTACAACAGCTCTTGGAGCAGATGCTCCAGCGGGATGCGCAGAAGGAGCGTTCCCGCGGAGGTAGGTCAGGCACCTCCTCCACAGTGTCTTGTGCACTGCCCTCTGCTCCCTCATTACTGGAGGCTAGCATTGGTGACCAGGGTTGGGCTGGTCTGGAACAGGGGCTGGCGGACGAATTCGGCGGTATGCAAGGGGTGCAGGAGCAGGAAGAGCTGCTGGGTGTCGTGGACCGCTATGTAGCAACCCCACGTGCTGGAAGACCGCTGGAACCAAAAATGGCGGCCAGCATAAATCATCTATCAAATAAGCCCTTGCAGGAGAAGGTACTGCTAGAGGCGCTTGAACTGTACACAGCACCAGAGAACTGTGAGGCCCTCAGAGTGAAGACTGTGAACAGCCAGATCTGGGGGCACGTGGGGTCAAACATGCGTAACCATGAAGTTAAACTACAACGGATCCTAAGGCTCCTGACGTCGGCCATAACAGCCTTTGCTCGTTCTGTGGATAGTACGGAGATGGATACCTGCCAGCAGGATGTGCTGGCACTGATGTGCAACACACAATTTGAAATTAACAATCTCCGGCGCGAAAACATAAGATCTGCCCTCAATCCCAAATTTGCTGGGTTGTGCAGAGCCCCAGCTGCAGAGACGGATGCTCTGTTATTTGGGAAAGACCTCAATAAACAACTGAGGGACATGGAGGAAGCAGCGAAAACTTTCGGCCTCATGAGGGCAGGCCCCGGGACGAGCAAACCAAGAGCTGCAATACCCAAACGGCAGCACCCCATGGCATCCACCAGTCGACGTCCTCAATATGGGACTGGTGAAAGCTCGGGGACCGCATTTTATCCCCAAAGATCTTTTTTAGATCAGGGCCCACAGCGGACCCCATGGAAAATGCGCCACCCCCCAACATCGCCAGCACGTCAGACAAACAAACCGTACAAAAACCTCAGGAAACAAAAGAAACACCAATAACCATGGAGGTAGGTAGGTCTGGTTCCTGCCAGCATATAGAGAATAAGGGTGCTTTACTAACAGGGGGGAGATTACACTTGTTTAAAGAAGCATGGGTTACTGTCACGAGTGACAAGTATATACTCAACAGCATTAGTGGATATAAAATTCAGTTCATGTCAGAACAGTCGCCGCCAGTTCAGCATTGGCCCCAAAGGTTATTTTCTCCCTCCGTCAAAGAGAAACGTGAGGGACAAGCTGAACTGGTGAGACTTATCACAAAGGGGGTCATCGAAAAGACCAAACATGAACCTTTGGAATTTGTATCAAATATATTCACTAAAACCAAAAAAGATGGGGGATGTCGCATCCTCATCGACTTAAGATCACTAAATAAGTTTGTTCAGTATATACATTTCAAAATGGAAACATTTGTTACTGCCAAACAACTGATTTCCAAAGGATATTTCATGGCAAGCATTGATCTTAGAGATGCGTACTATTCAGTCCCCATACACAAAGATCATTGCAGATACCTAAAATTTATCTGGTTGGGGCAGCTGTGGCAGTACAAAGCATTGCCCAATGGGCTAACTTCGGCCCCAAGATTATTTACCAAAATATTGAAAATAGCCATGGCAATACTAAGAAAACAAAAACATATTGTCATGGCATATTTGGATGATATTCTGATAGTAGGGAAAACGAAGGAATTGGCTGTGGCAGCAGTATCAGCTACAAAACAGCTCCTCGAAACTCTGGGGTTCATCATCCATCCAGATAAATCTAAGTTGAAGCCATCCACTATCATGGACTACCTGGGCTTCACAATTAACTCAGTCCATATGACTGTTACCTTGCCAAAGGAAAAAATGGTTGCATTAGCACAATCATGCAACAATTTAATGGTCAACAAACGACCAACTATTCGACAAGTAGCAAGAGTGATTGGGAAAATGGTAGCAGCATTTCCGGCTACACAATTCGGACCTTTGCACTATCAAAATTTACAAACAGCAAAGGTACAGGCACTAAAGCGACATACAGGTCACTATGATCGTGTCATGAAATTACCCACTGAAGCAATATCAGAGCTACAGTGGTGGGCAGAAAATGTTTGGCATAGTGTCAGCTCTATCATTATCACTAATCCTACTTTAGTTCTTCAAACAGATGCCAGTGCTCAAGGCTGGGGAGCAACTAACTCCATATCCAGCACAGGTGGTAGATGGACTAACCTAGAGTCATCGTTACTACTGACACTGGGCATTAACTATCTAGAGATGTTGGGAGCCTTTTATGGTTTAAAAGCATATGTATCTACTATGCAGCACTTGCATGTTCGAGTACAAATAGATAATACTACGGTGGTGGCTTATATTAACCATATGGGCGGCATAAAATCACTATCATGCGACAAATTGGTCAATGTGATTTGGCAATGGTGTGTCGAAAGACATATTTGGCTATCAGCTACTTATCTACCAGGTAAGCTAAACAAAGTGGCAGACACCAGGTCACGCAAATTCAATGATAACATAGAATGGATGTTAAACCCTAAAGTATTTGCTAAAGTTATTAAGCAGTATGGAACGCCAGATATTGATTTATTTGCATCACGACTAAATCACCAGTTACCTATGTATGTCGCTTGGGAACCAGACCCAGAGGCAGCAGCGCTAGATGCCTTCACGCTGGATTGGGGAAAGTTCTTCTTCTATGCTTTCCCTCCCTTCTGCCTCATCAGTCGGGTACTTCGCAAAATACAGATGGACTCTGCTTCTGGAATTTTGATGGTGCCCGACTGGCCTACACAGCCATGGTTCCCGGTTCTACATGACATGGTGGTTGAGTCACCAATGGTCTTTCCCAGTGATCCAGGATTATTAACTCACCCAGTAACAGGCATAAGCCACCCATGTCATGAGAAAATTAAACTCCTGGGTTGCAGGTTTTGAATAGACCTTATCTGGAACTGGGATTGTCCGAACGTACCATCACCACCATGTCGGCATCCCTTCGAACATCCACCAAGAGGCAGTACTTAAGCAGCATAAGAAAATGGGAGAAGTATTGCCAGGAAACAGGAACAACGTATGCAACAGCCACAGCCACCAACGTACTGGAGTTCCTGGCCCATCTACACCATGATGAAGGGATTAGTTACAGTGCTATCAACACAGCGCGGTGTGCTCTTTCTGCGTATCTCAAACCAGCAGGACAACAGGCAATGGGATCACATCCACTGGTGGTAAAACTGATGAAGGGTATTTATAATATCAAGCCCCCTAAACCCAGGTATACCCATATTTGGGATATCAGTGTGGTCCTGACATACCTCAGGGAATGGCCACCAGCCAGATCCCTCAGCCTCGAGCAATCTACACTAAAGACGCTCATGTTGATGGCACTCGGATCCGCTCAGAGGGTTCAGTCACTACACAAGTTAAGGCTGGACAACATGGTGACCACCCCAGATCAGATCACATTCATCATACAGGGTCTGGTGAAGCAAAGCAGGCCAGGAACAGCTAATCCACTGGTGGTATTCCGGGCCTACCCACAAGAGCCACGCTTGTGTGTCGTGACCCATCTACAACATTATATAGACACAACCCACAATATCAGAGGGAGTGAAAAAGCCTTATGGGTCAGCCACAAGAAACCTCATGGCCGGGTAACGAGCCAAACCATTGCAAGATGGCTCAAACAGGTACTGAAGGCTGCCGGAATAGATACTAATACATTTAAATCTCATTCCACTAGGGCAGCATCTACATCAACGGCGGAAAGAATGGACGTACCGGTTGACCATATTCTGAATACAGCAGGATGGTCGAGGGAAACGACATTCAGAACTTTTTATAATAAGCCGTTGATGAAACCAGATTTATTTGCAGAGAAAATATTAGAAGCTGCAAATATATAATTTAAAGCCCGGGGGAGCTATTTAATTTTGTTATTGTTAATAAATACCTTTTTTGTTTCTTGAGAAACGGATTCATTGGTTGATTACGATAACACTTCCTCCCTCAAGAACTTTCGGCAGTGAGTGAAATAAAACTGTTACACGGTTTGAAATCACAGAGCTTTGAAATCTTCACGTAGTCACTCACGTGACTCCGAAGTAAAATAGTAAGATTAAACGAGAACTTACCAGTTTGAAGTTTGATCTGTATTTTATGAGGAGTTACGATGAGGGATTACGTGCCCTCCGCTCCCACCCTCATTATATGGATCAAACTAATAAATTGATGTCTCCTTTTCTTTACTATGTTTACTTCAAATACCTGTGTCTATCTGTGATTCCACACCGCTGCTTGGAAGTATGCCGCGCCTGCGCACTGAGCGGGTTCTTCACGTAATCCCTCATCGTAACTCCTCATAAAATACAGATCAAACTTCAAACTGGTAAGTTCTCGTTTAATCTTACTATTATCCACTATAAACCAGGTGATTGGTAATGACGAGAAAATGAGAAGAAGTCTTTCCTCATTCGTAATCTACAAAGAATTCTCTGAAAAGTGGTGGAAAATGTCCTGAATAACTAATTTTGCAAAGGATGAGGAATTTATAGGGCTCTGTATAAAACGTGATGACTAAACATTTTTAATGGAACAGCAGAAGCAACAAATTGCATGGGTCTGCTTTGATGTTAATTGCTATAATTTGTTGAGGAGAGGGAAGTACGGAATTAATGGACTTTAGATACAACCTGTTGTGTCACGGGTTATGGGGAGAAGGCAGGAGAATTTGGTTAGGAGGGAGAGATAGATCAGCCATGATTGAATGGCGGAATAGACTTGATAGGTTTAACGTCCTAATTCTGCTCCTATCACTTATCACCTTATGACCTTATGTTCTTCTCAGCATCCTGCAGAGGCCAGGAATGAAAGATATGGGCAATGGTAAGGCAATATTTATTAGGTGCTTATATGGTTCCATAGGACAGCAAGGAAACATTCAATAAGATGATATTAAACTGGCTTAATTCTTTTTTGATGAAGCTTTTACCATTTTCTTCTACCCTTTGCTGAGCATTTGATTCACATTAAGGGAGGAGAGCTTCCATTAGATCTCTAAAACGATAAGAGACAGATTTCGATGTCCCGATCGGGCATATTTTCAGGAGGTTCAAATTTCTCTTTGTGCTTCCATTTGCACTTTCCCACCAGTTTCCCTGCAATGTTAATTACATTTTGCATCAGCACCGTTTCCAGTCTGCATCCCTCAATGTGCTCCTGTAGATTATTCCAAAGATCTGCTGACAAGAAAATTGCGTAATATTTTAGAAGATGAAACCTCCACTTAAAATGCATATGATTTTCCATCAATTTTCTTTTCTCTAAAACTGAAATCGTTCCCAATTCAATCAGCCGCTCACAAAGGAATGACCCGCAGTACATTGCAGGACAGTAATGGGAATTCGAAAAGAGATCTCATAGTTCTGTCTGCATTGAAATGTATCTGAATAACTTAATTCTTCTCTAATGCAATGTTTCATTTCTACAGCTCATTTAAATGGTCTGATTATTACATGCACATTGCCATTTCACCAGACAAATTAGTTTCTCCTGTAGTTGCTCAGTGTATCACTTTGCAGATCATGTTTCTCTTATGGTTGCATGGGTAGGGCAATATAAAATGCTGATTAGTAGAATGTAGTGGGCAAACTATTAATGCAAGATTAGGAAGGGGCTGATAACAGGTTTTACATCATTTATTGTCCCTTGCCACCATTCTGCCAGAAATCTGTGCTTTGTTCATTTACGTGACCGTGCAGTAGGTTTTGGTGGGGGGAGCTACTGTTAAGGCAAAAGGGATACAACCTTGAAGCATGGAACGTGTTGCCGTCACAACAGATAAGATGGAGCCATAAAAAAAACACAGTATGGAACGGGGAAGGAGGAGGAGTGGGAATCTGCGGCGTTGTGATGGATATCAGCGGCAGACCCATCCTCTGAGGTGGAGATAGAAATGCTGGGATGGGAACACGTGGCAGTGAGAGCAGGATGGAGATTACCAGCAGGAGTGAATCAAACGTTTGAGTTCCGTTTGAAGTACCATCAAGGTACTGGAGAAAGAGATGAGGAAGGAGGCCTGTAAGTGGAACAACATCAGAAAATGCTGGAGATACTCAGCAGCTCGAGCAACGTTTGTGGTGAGAGCAAACAGCCAATGTTTAGGGTCAGAGACCATTTGTCAGTTGTTTATTTTCAGTACTTTCTATTCCCATTCACTGTTTACTCACCTCCTTCAGGTGGTCATCACATCCAGGAGCTTTAATTTTCTTAAATGCCATTATTTTCGTTATTTGATGGCGCCCAAGCCAAGTGACTCTTTTCGTGCTGGTCACAGAGGTGGACCTGCAATCACGCATTACAATCGCTGCACTCTTTTAAATCTCTACCCCAACAGCAGCATATCTCCTGTACACTGTGTGGATGGCTTGATTGTAATCATGTATTATTTTTCTGCTGACTGGTCAGTAAGCAACAAAAGCTTTTCACTGTACCTCGGTCCACATGACGTTAAACTAAACTGCACTAAACTCATTTTCAAATCCACATTCATCCCAAATGCCAGACGCAAAGATGGTGAAGTGGTTGGAGTTGGTCTCCTTGTGCTCCCTACATTGTGTATACTCCCCCCATGGACAAGCCCACAGGTGGAATGTCATCAGTCTTATGTTTCTATTCACAGCCAGCGAACTTCAATGGAAAAGCCATTTCTTGGGGGGTGAGATGGAAAATCAAGACTCCACCTACTTTATTGAGTGGAAGCAAAAAAAACAAGGGGTATTTCCTACTGTGCAGCTCAATATATTAGACTAGGGTAAACTGACTCCCCTCCCCCCCCCCCCCCCCCCCCAAAATCTTTGTACATCCCCAATCCTTTCCACTCATCATTTTAATTTCATGTTTCATGTATCTTGTGTTTTATGACTGTTGGCAGATCAATTTACCTCCTGGGATAAATAAAGTTCTATCGTATCATATCGAATCGAGGGTACAGACCTTGATGTTTCACATAACCCCATAGGTGTCCCATCTGGCGAGTTAGGTTTAAATTTCCCTATTTTATCATTATTAACTGAATATATGTTTTTTTTCCCTAATTCATATTATTTGCCTTCACCCAGAGCTCTTTAGGTGAAGATGTATAATGGAGGTAGCCACGCTCCAGAGTACAATTGCAGTCTAGGCACACATGTACGTTAGAAATAGATTAATAGGCTCTGTTCTCACCTTTGCAAATGCTAATCTGTTAATTCTTCATGTAAATGGTTCATTTTAGCAGCTTATTATTCATTGTCTCGCCAGAGCAAATGTCATTGTTCTCAAAGTTAGAGTAAAACTGTAAATCAGAAATAAGAAACAGTTATCATTGGGACACATTGGGAGAGGCCATGGGGAGGTTAGGTCTTATTGCTATCCCTGGGGAGTTGATCCGTTTCCTTCATTAATCCCACATATTTTTAATGCTGTGAGTTGAATGGAGGCATTTCTGGACAGCGAGAGGTTGATTCTTCCGACAGGGAACTGTCCAACTAACATGGGAAATAGCAGCCATCTGAAAAATGGAACCATTCTCCAGAACAGTCAATGCTGTGAGAAAATCCCCCACCTTCTGAAGAAGGGTCTCGACCCGAAACGTCGCCTACTCCTTTTCTCCATAAATGCTGCCTCACCCGCTGAGTTTCTCCAGCATTTTTTGTCTACTTCCCACCTACCAGAAGTTCACTTCTGATCTCATTTTCAGGGTAATGTGCTTGCTTTGTGCTTGCGCTAAACCCTGTTCACAGAATGTTTGCCCAATATAGCAAAACGGCATAAGTATAATTTTCAGCCTTGCATTCAAATCTTTCTGACTGGTCTGACCTTCCTTATTAACTGCAGCCAGTTCTTAGACATTCTGAACTTCCACCAATTCACCAACTGCTGGACACAAGAGACTGCCGTTGATGGAATTTAGGACAAAAAGCAAACTGCTGGAGGAATTCAGCAAGTCCGGTGGGCTGAAGGTTCTGTTTCCATGTTGCATGACTCTATGAGCATGGAATATTCCAGGTTCGTTGCTGCTGAAGCACTGTGCACTGTTAGATTTTCCAGCTCTTGTGCTCAATCACCCATTGCAATAAAGGCCAATGTTCCTTTTTCCTTCTTAATTTCTTGCCATGGCCTCATTATTACTTGTGTAAGGACGCCACAAATATTTGAACCTCAGAATGTAATAGTCTTAAACCATCTAAAGATTTAATTCCACTTACCGGGCTATCACAGGGTTCACACAACACACGTTTACAGGAAACAAGCTTCCAACAACACAGAAACTTTTCCAGATGGGGATATATTTCTGAGCAATACAATATTACTTGATACACTTCCCACACTAGAATACCTGAATGACATTGTGTTTCTATCAAATCTACTCTGAAGCCAGTGTTAGTCTATTGTCCAAGTGTATCAATGCGAAAGCATCTTTCAGACTTATTTGAAGGTTAGCTTTCCAATGGGTAAATCACATTTCGTGCTGAAACGTCACTGATCAGAGCAGAATTTTTTGTCATACAAAGCTCCTAGGGTCACAGTTCCCCATTTGCTCTCCTGAAATTAATCATGGAATTATAAAGAGATACAGCAAAGATACCAGCCCATCGGTCCACTGAGTTCACATCGACCAACAAGCACCCAACTCTTTCCCTAATGCAAGGTATTTTCCCCACATTCAATTAGCTTTGAACATTACAAAGCTTTCAATAAGAAATCACTCGGCAAAATTTGAGGACAGCATTTGTAATTGAGGCATATAAACAACATCACGACCAGCAACAACACACAACTATTCAGCAACACACGCGGTTTTCTCCTTACACTGTAAGCAGAATGATGACTGCCCTCCAAACACCAATGCAAATATTCACATCAACATCAGTATTCTGTTTTAATGAATATTCTTGTTCCACCAGGACCTACAGCCTTTTAAACAACTATAATTTAGAGTGGCACGTTGGTGTTGCTGTAGAATTGCTGCCTTACAGCGCCAGAGATCCAGGTTTGAACCTGACTACGAGTGATGTCTGTATGGAGTTTGTACGTTTTCCCTGTGACTGTGTGGGTTTTCTCTGGGTGCTCTGGTTTCCACCCACATTCCAAAGACGTGCAGGGTTGTAGGTTAATTGGCTTCTGCAAACCGTCCCTAGTGTCTAATATAGAACTAGTGTATGGGTGATTGTTGGTTGGCATGGACTCAGTGGCCATAGGGGCTTTTTCAGTGCTGTATCTCTAAAACTAAACCTAATTGCTAACGTTTTATACATTTTAAAAAAATGACAAGAATGTAATGGAGTTAGAGAGGGTTTGGAGGACATTGATAAGGATGTTGCCAAGGATAGAAGAGTTTATTTATGTAGAAAACTTGATTAGGCTGTGGTCATTTTAACTGACATAACGAGAGGAATATATAACTGAGGTGGATAGGGTGAAGAGATAGGACCATTTAAATTTTGCTGAGGAGACTACAGTTGCAGAAAAATGTCTTCAACCTACGAATGGGAAAGTCCTGGCATTCATTGTTTGAAAGGGTGACAAAGGCAGGAACTTTCATTCCACGTAAAAATGATCTGGATGGTCCTTGATAAACGCAAACTCCGGGTTCTAGAGCTAGGAAGTGGATTTAGAAGATAATTAGTTCATGAGCTCTGTGATTCAATGATTCAATGGCACGTTAGGACACATCAAACATGAGTAGGAATAGCAGGGACAGCTGCAGTAGAGGATGGGAGAGGGACAAGAGAGGGATCTCTAGCTGGTGTGGAATATATGTATGAACACACAAATGTCAGTTATTAATGACACATCATACAGTTGAGAGGGACTGATTACTGCCATCCAGTTTTGAAGACAAATCTACAGAATACGTCCCCACAGTGCAGTCATATCAATTAATTAGCTCCTGTATGTTATATCAGGAAATGCAGAGATTGTAGCTCTTTAGTGTTGCTGCTTGAAAAGGCAGAGATGGAACTGTTAACAGGATGTCCTTCATTGATAGTAGTAACAATGAATGGTAGCATCTTCTACACATTTGGTCCACATCCCTCTATGCCTTGCCTGTTTATATGTCTGTCTAAATGACTCTTAAATATAGAATTATTTCTGATTCCACCACCTTCTTTGGCAGAATGTTAAAGATTTCAATCACTCTCTGTGAACAAAAAACTTAATCCACTGACTCCCTTTAAAACTCCTTCCTCTTAGCTTTAACTCATGCCTTCTTATTGATGTTTTAAATCCAAAGTCACACCACTCAGTTCTTATGGTGATCTCATGGGTTACCAACACCCTGCAGCTTGCCCTTCAAAGAAAAGTATTAAATCCAAACAAGCTATCCAAATCATGCAATTAGTGAACTATTTGCATCAGATTGCAGCTTTAAATGCTACTTACCATAAACCCACCCGATCACTCATTCACGCACTCATTGAATCTATTGCAAACCACCATTGACATTTTTGTGAAATAGCCCGTTCATGTGTTGATAATAGTCATAGTGTGATACAGTGTGGAAACAGGCCCTTCAGCCCAACTTGCCCACACCAGCCAACAGGCCCAGCTACACTAGTCCCACCTGCCTGCACTTGGTCCATATCCCTCCAAACCTGTCCTATCCATGTACCTGTCTAACTGTTCCTTAAACATTGGGATAGTCCCAGCCTCAACTACATCATCTGGCAGCTTGTTCCATACACCCACCACCCTGTGTGTGAAAATGTTACCCCTCAGATTCCTATTAAATCTTTTCCCCTGCACCTTGAACCTATGTCCTCTTGTCCTCGATTCCCCCTACTCTGGGCAAGAGACTCTGTGCATAATGTTAATAGATAACTTTTTGCCTTAAGTCTGGTAACCACCCAGTCCCATATCCTTCTCTGCTTCTCTGCTTTAAGGGCCTGTCCCACTTGGGCGACCTAATCCGCGAGTTCTGGCGAGTTTGCCCTCGACTCATACTCGCAGCATGGTCGAAGGTCGTAGGAGGTCTTCGTAACTCTCCTTCATGCTCGAGAGTGGTCTCCGCGTAATCGAGGCCCCAGCTAGGTGGCGGCGTTTTTTTCAATATGTTAAAAAATGCCCGCGAGTAAAAAAAGGTTGCTATGGAAAAAATCGATACCTTTTTTACTCGTAGGTTTAGTTGAAGTAGGTCGGCATGTTAGTCGTAGGTAATCGAGGGTAGTCGAAGGTAGTCGTAGATAGTCTTCATCATAGTCGAAGGGAAGTCGAAGGGAGGTCGAAGGAGGTCGTCTTCACTATCCACTATTGTCCAATTTTCCTGAAGTTAGTCGTAGCTAGTCGAAGCTGGTCTTCAACATAGTTGAAGGAGGTCGAAGGAGGTCTTCGACATAGTCGAAGGAGGTCTTCAACATGACATTTTTTCAAACTCTTCTAAACTCGCCAAATAGGACGCCCAAGTGGGACAGCTCTGATTTGGTTGCTTCTTAAAGATATCCTTCGTATGCTTTGCTTTCATCCTGTATTGCATCCTGACCTCCATTGGCTTCCCACATACAGTGGCTTGCAAAAGTTTTCATACCCCTTGAACTGTTCCACATTTTGTCACGTTACAACCACAAACGTAAATGTATTTTATTGGGATTTTATGTGATAGACCAACACAAAGTGGTGCATAATTGTGAAGTGGAAGGAAAATGATACATGGTTTTCAAATTTTTTTACAAATAAAAAACTGAAAAGTGTCGCGTCAAAAGTATTCAGCCCCCCTGAGTCAATACTTTGTAGAACCACCTTTCGCTGCAATTACAGCTGCAAGTCTATTGGGGTATGTCTCTACCAGCTTTGCACATCTAGAGACTGACATTTTTGCCCATTCTTCTTTGCAAAATAGCTCAAGCTCAGTCAGATTGGATGGAGAGCGTCTGTGAACAGCAATTTTCAAGTCTTGCCAGAGATTCTCAATTGGATTTAGGTCTGGACTTTGACTGGGCCATTCTAACACTTGAATATGCTTTGATCTAAACCATTCCATTGTAGCTCTGGCTGTATGTTTAGGGTCGTTGTCCTGCTGGAAGGTGAACCTCTGCCCCCAGTCTCAAGTCTTTTGCAGAATCTAACAGGTTTTCTTCCAAGATTGCCCTGTATTTGGCTCCATCCATCTTCCCATCAACTCTGACCAGCTTCCCTGTCCCTGCTGAAGAAAAGCATCCCCACAGCATGATGCTGCCACCACCATGTTTCACAGTGGGGATGGTGTGTTCAGGGTGATGTGCAGTGTTAGGTTTCCGCCACACATAGCGTTTTGCATTTAGGCCAAAAACGTCAATTTTGGTCTCATCTGACCAGAGCACCTTCCTCCACATGTTTGCTGTGTCCCCCACATGGCTTGTGGCAAACTGCAAACAGGACTTCTTATGGCTTTTTTTCAACAATGGCTTTCTTCTTGCCACTCTTCCATAAAGGCCCGATTTGTGGAGTGCACGACTAATAGTTGTCCTGTGGACAGATTCTCCCACCTGAGCTGTGGATCTCTGCAGCTCCTCCAGAGTTACCATGGGCCTCTTGGCTGCTTCTCTGATCAATGCTCTCCTTGCCCGGCCTGTCAGTTTAGGTGGACGGCCATGTCTTGGTAGGTTTGCAGTTGTGCCATACTCTTTCCATTTTCGGATGATGGATTGAACAGTGCTCCGTGAGATGTTCAAAGCTTGGGATATTTGTTTATAACCTAACCCTGCTTTAAACTTCTCCACAACTTTATCCCTGACCTGTCTGGTGTGTTCCTTGGCCTTCACAGAACAGCTGTATTTATACTGAGATTAGATTACACACAAGTGGACTCAATTTACTAATTAGGTGACTTCTGAAGGCAATTGGTTGCACTGGATTTTATTTAGAGTAAAGGGGGCTGAATACTTTTGCACGCGACACTTTTCAGTTTTTTATTTGTAAAAAAATTTGAAAACCATGTATCAATTTCCTTCCACTTCACAATTATGCGCCACTTTGTGTTGGTCTATCACATAAAATCCCAATAAAATACATTTACGTTTGTGGTTGTAACGTGACAAAATGTGGAAAAGTTCAAGGGGTATGAATACTTTTGCAAGCCACTGTATGCTGGATTATTTCTACTCCTGCCGACTTGTTTGAAGTTGTAAGTCATTTCCACTGTAACTCTTTTCTGGATCAATTAAAGGCCTGTCTCATGAGTCTGCGGTCATTGGCGGCGAAACGGGAAGAATCTGCCGCCATAGACCGCGCACTCGTGAGAACGTACAATTCCGGGGCCGTGTGGCGGTGTTCCCAACACCGCACGGTGCTAAAATAAAACCGACAATGTCGAAAACTATATACTCACCGCACAACCTCCACCAGTGATGCACAAGTAAAAAAAAGGGCGGGCCGACTGCGATGACGTCGGCCCGCCGCACGTGACTCACTAGCGGCGGCTGTGGCGGCGGCCGTCCTGATCGCGGTGCTGTAGCGGTGGCTGTGCCTGCGGCCTACTTTGTATCTGACTGACATTAATAAGTCCATAATTGTTACAACATTTGCAGTTGCAATTTTTTGGACAGATGCATTACATTAATTTGGAATGCTATTTCCTTTGCTAGTTGAAAACATAGGATTTATAGTAATTTGGAACATTTGGTAATTGGGTGTATTGCAATGCAAATCTCTCTTGAAGCATCAAAAAAATAAGCACCTTGCACTTTCTTGATCTTCCACTAAATTTGGACATTTTAATCTTTGGCACCACTGTTAATTGTACAAGATTCAATTGACATTGTCTCTCCACTGTCCCATGTACTGGACCTATTGCTTCTCACCTTGTTTATGGGCCATCGCGATAGTCCAGCCATTGTCCAGAAACTCCATTAAACTGTGTAGGGAGGAACAGCAGATGCTGGATTACACCAAAGATAGAAACAAAATGCTGCAGTAACTCAGCGGGTCAGGCAGCATCTCTGGAGAAAAGGAATAGGTGACGTTTCAGGTCGAGACACTTCTCCAGACTGAAGAAGGGTCTCCACCGAAACATCACCTGTTCTTTTTCTCCACAGATGCTGCCTGACCCGCTGAGTTACTCCAGCATTTTGTGTCTAACTCCATTGAACTCCACTCTTCTCTCACACTATTCAAACAGATTACTGACACGTTCTCTGAGCTGCGAGCCATTGAGGTTTGTGAACCATCCCTTGTTCTGAGTTGGCCACATGATACAAGATACAAGATACATTTATTTGTCACATGTACCAATTGGTACAATGAAATGTGTGGTGGCCATACAGCCATACGAATAATAAAGAGCACGGAACACGATAGTCTTTAACACAGACATCCCCACACGGCGGGATCAAAGTTTCCCACTGTGAGGGAAGGCTCCAAAATTCAGTCATCCTCCTCTGTTGTCCTCCTGTGGTCGGGGGTGGGGGGGGGGGTCCCGAACCCCCACTGTCGCCGCTACGGGCGGCCCGGTGTTCAGGCCCGCTCGCCGGGGTGATAGAAGTCCGACGTCGGGACTGGAGGACATCCTCCGCGGCTTGGACATCCGAATCGGCCACCTCGTATCGGAGTCCGTGGCTCCAGAAGTCGACAGGCCGCGCTGGGCGGAGATTCATGCTGGCGGTCGGCAAAGGGCCCCAGGACTCCGCAATGTTAAAGTCAGCGCTGACTGCGCTGGAAGCTCTTCAAACCACACCGGTGAATAGACAGACATCCAAACAGTCAACACTATGAATTATGTCTCATGACTAGAGCCAGGATGTTCAGGAGCTAAAAATATCTGAAATAGGCAGGCAAAACGGCACAATAAAATTACAAAAAAGGCACGAAAAAGGCATTTATTTCCACCACCAAAATATGGTTAAAAATGATAATTATAAAGGTATACTACATTAAATGACCAAAGTTGCCTGGTTGCACATAACTACTAGCATTTTTTTTCAAATTATCTGGTGTTAAACTATGCCGTCTGTCAGACAGAATATGCTTCAGATGTGAAAAACTTCTTTCTACCCCAGCTACAAACTCTATATTCATGTTGATATCTTGTGCATAACAACAACCTTTGAGAACTTTAGCTATGTTTTGTATTTCTTCAAGATCTTTGTTAGCGAAAATCACTCTCACATTTTCCATGTATGTCTTTACCTACATCGCCAGGAACTTTACGAATATCGTCAGTTACTTTGTTGAAAACCTGCAAGTTATTCACTAATGTTTCGCCACGTTTCTCAAGGGAAGTAATAGCTCGTGGGAAGTTTGCAAAATTGGAAGCAATAAACACAAGATCGTGTTGGAGGGACTTTTTCAGCATGATTTCACTGACGATCCTGACTGCAGCAGATTCTTCTTCAAAACAGTTGACGATTTCTTTTATCTTTTCAAAATTTGCAGCATAGTAGAGTACAGCAGAGAGCCATGTACCCCACCTAGTCAAAACAGGCTGAGGAGGTAGCGGAATCTCAGGTGCCATTTCCTTGAACAACTGCACACGTGACGGTGCTTTGAGGAAGATTTTCTTGACATTGGGAACTAGGCGATCGACATTTGGAAACCTGCCTCCAGTGTACCAATGACCACATTGGCAACATATCTCCCCACAGCATCGGTTGTCTCGTCTATTGAGATCCATATTTTGTTGCGTGCAACTTCATCTCTAATTTTCTGCACAACAATGTTGAAGTTGCTGTCAACATAATTTTTCCGTAATGATGACTCGCTCAGTATATGTTCCTCTGTGTATTTCTCTAAAAAACCTCTGAGAGATTTGTTTTCCAATTTCCACAGTGGAATTCCAGCATCAATTAATGCTTTTCACAGATCACTCGAAAACTCAGATTTGCGACTGGAGCCAGCAGTAAATGTTGCGAGGAGACAAGCTTGCGTATTTTCTACCTTCAGTTTCTCTGCCGCCAACTTGTGTTTAGCTGTCTGTACATGCTGGGAGATGAAATATTTCTTCTCATGATTCACTACTTTCTCACATGCTTTGCAAAACAGCACACAGTCGTCTGTAGAGAATATATCACTCCCGTACACTCTCACCAAATCGTTCAGTTTTTTACAAGGCGTTGACTAGACTTTAGGCATTTTGACGTTTGCAGGGGTAGATCCCACAGGAACGAGGATGCAGACCTCTACAGGCAGGCCAAGTACAAGCTGAGATGAGGAATCAGAGCTGTCAAGGAAAGGTACTCTGAGAAGTTGAGGAGCAATTTCTCAGCAAATGACTCTTCTTCAGTGTGGAAGGGCTTGCAAGTAATCACAAGCTACAAGAGGAAACCCCCCCGCTCCTTGGACAATCGTCAGCTGACCAACGACCTGAATGAGTTCTACTGCAGTTTCGATAAACAGAAACGTAACCCTGGTATCCCCACACCCCCTCCCCAACCAACACTTCACACCTACTCACAGCCGGATTCCAGTTTGAAAAGACTAGATCCCTCCTCACCTACACCTCCCCAATTATCACTTCACACCTACTTAAAGCATGACTCCAGTCTGCAAATCTTTCCAATCACCACTTAACACTTGGACGATTTGGACCAGGGGGGGGGGGGGGGGGGGGGGGGGGGGGGGGGGAGGGGGGGGGGGGGGGGGGGGGGGGGGGGGGGGGGGGGGGGGGGGGGGGGGGGGGGGGGGGGGGGGAGGCTGGGTGAGTGGGCAAATGCATGGCAGATGCAGTATAATGTGGATAAATGTGAGGTTATCCACTTTGGTGGCAAAAACAGGAAAGTAGACTATTACCTGAATGGTGGCCGATTAGGAAAAGGGGAGATGCAACGAGACCTGGGTGTCATGGTACACCAGTCATTGAAAGTAGGCATGCAGGTGCAGCAGGCAGTGAAGAAAGCGAATAGTATGTTAGCATTCATAGCAAAAGGATTTGAGTATAGGAGCAGGGAAGTTCTACTGCAGTTGTACAGTGTCTTGGTGAGACCACACCTGGAGTATTGCGTACAGTTTTGGTCTCCTAATCTGAGGAAGGACATTCTTGCCATAGAGGGAGTACAGAGAAGGTTCACCAGACTGATTCCTGGGATATCAGGACTTTCATATGAAGAAAGACTGGATAGACTCGGCTTGTACTCGCTAGAATTTAGAAGATTGAGGGGGGATCTTATAGAAACGTACAAAATTCTTAAGGGGTTGGACATGCAGGAAGATTGTTCCCGATGTTGGGAAAGTCCAGAACAAGGGGTCACAGTTTAAGGATAAAGGGGAAATCTTTTAGGACTGAGATGAGAAAAACATTTTTTACACAGAGTGGTGAATCTCTGGAATTCTCTGCCACAGAATGTAGTTGAGGCCAGTTCATTGGCTATATTTAAGAGGGAGTTAGATGTGGCCCTTGTGGCTAAAGGGATCAGGGGGTATGGAGAGAAAGCAGGTACAGGATACTGAGTTGGATGATCAGCCATGATCATATCAAATGGCGGTGCAGGCTCGAAGGGCCGAATGGCCTACTCCTGCACCTATTTTCTATGTTTCTATGTTAACACCCACTTACAGCCGGGTTTCACCCCGGTAGTGTAAATGTTCTTGTAAGTTACGTTAAAATGGCAAAAAAAGGCTGATTTATGCACAATCGTGAAAAAGGCATTATCTTCCTGAAATCATCAAAAAAGGCATGAAAGGGCACTTGGCATTTATGGCAAAATCCTGGCTGTACTCATGAATAATGCCCTCATATTCCCTCCACACCCTGAAAAGTTTATTCCTCAGTGATATTACCCACCCCCATTGCAAACTCACTTCTAGAGATATCATTTTGCCTCTGTGGGCAGCACAGTAGCCCAATTGGTAGAGCTGCTGCCCTGGGTTTGATCCGCACCTTGGGTGCTGTCAGTAAGGAGTTTGCACATCCTGCCTTTGGGCTTCCTCTGGTTGCTCTGGTGTCCTCACACATGCCAAAGATGTGCGGGTTTCTAGGTTAACTGGCCTTTGTAAATTGCCCTGTGTGTGCAGGGAGTGGATGAGAAAGTGGGATAACGAAGAACTACGTAGGTTATGGGGAGAAGGCAGGAAAATGGAGTTAGCAGGGAGAGATAGATCAGCCATGATTGAATGGCAGATGAGTCAAATGGCCTCATTCTGCTCCTGTCACTTATGATCTGATGATCTTATGAACTGGTGTGATCGATGGTCGGCATGGACTCGGTGGGCCAAAGGACTTGTTTCCATGCTGCATCTCTAAAACTATAACAAAACTAAACCAAAATTAAATCTAAGCATATCTCTGTTTACTATCATTCTATCTCACCTGGCCTCACCTGGTGACCTCACCTGGTTTCACCCAGACCTGTCCATAATCCAAAATGTACAGTATTTCCTTAGTACGCAACATCTGCATGCTTCGATCAAACAATTGGCTTATCTGCTCCCAGGAAGATCTCATGTCTAACGGCTCTCTCTTCCGGCCAAGTTTCATCTTCCTGGACAGGTACACTATTGTCAACTTCCATCTACAATGGTGCAGGCATGTCACCATCTACCCCACACCTGCCCTTCTATAGGGATGTAGGGTGAGTGCAGGAAAATGGCGCAGATGCAGGAGATCGACCATGATCATGATGAATAGTGGAGCTGGTTCAGGTGGCCGACTCATGCTTCTTCTCCTTGTGATGTCATGTTTATTTTTTATGTTTGGCATACAGTGCAAAGGCAATTCATTGCAGAGGAGGGTACGGTGTCTGGGAGAAATAGGAAGAAATAGCACACAAAAAATGGAATAAAAAGACCAGGTAATATCTTTTGTCAGGACTAAGTGATACCAAAGGTTGCACAGGGGAAATGGAGCCGAGTGAATGAGTACATAAATCTTTGAAACTAGAAAGGGAGGTGAAAAGAGCAAGTAAAGAGGCATTTGGGATTCTTAGCTTTATAAATAGCAGTTTACTCCATAAAAGCAAGGAAATTCTGTAAGACTTTATAAAGCCTTGTGTGGAATTTTCAGTAACATACTTTGAGAGTGATGAAGGAAGGAACTGCAGATGCTGGTATAAACCGACAAATAGACAGAAAAAGCTGGAGTAACTCAGCGGGACAGGCAGTATATCTGGAGAGAAGGAATGGGTGACGTTTCGGGTAGAGACCCTTCTTCAGTGTGATGTTATGGACATCTCTATGGTGGGTGCAGATTTATTGGATTGGCTGTGGTGTTTTTATAATGCCACATAATTGCATTCTCTTTGTAAGAGAGCTGGGTTTCTTTCCTCTTCTCCCAATAATAATTCCTCTACTCGCCACATAATTGAATTCTCCCAATTCTGCTAGCCATTGCTGTCCCCTCCCCTTCATCAGCCATCTGGTTGTCTCCTCCCCTCCCCCAGCCCTCGGGCTCCTCCTCCGCCTTTTTCCTTTTTTCCTTTCTTCTCCCCACCCCCTATCAGTCTGAAGAAGGGTTTCGGCCCGAAACGTTACCTATTTCCTTCGCTCCATAGATGCTGCTGCACCCGCTGAGTTTCTCCAGCATTTTTGTGTCCCTTCTTTCCTCTTCACTGTGTATGGCTCTGAGCATGTCCAGTTGCGCAGGGTCAGCCAACTAGATAAAGCAGGGGTAGGAAGGAACTGCAGATGCCGTTTTAAACCAAAGATACACACAAAATGCTGGAGTAACGTCTTCTTCAGAGATGCTGCCTGTCCTGCTGAGTTACTCCAGCAATTTTAGGCTAAAATAAAGCAGGTATTATTTTCACTGTTCTCAGCAGGAAATCTGAGTAATTAATCACTATCACGTCATGGATACACACCAAGCAGGTTTGCATAATCATAAATATATAACGATACAACTATAAATGGATAAAACTATTGGAATTTACAGTGGCAATAAGGAGAATTAACAGAAATACAATTACCGCAAGTTTCAACCTTGTGTCCATTTGAGTCCCACCCAAGATGATCATTTTTACTTTGATCATAATGTGGGCTGGTGATGTATTAAAACAATGTTGCTTTACCATTGAACCTTGTAGGTTTTGAGACGACAATAAATTCACACACCTAATCTAATTATAGACACAAAAAGCTGGAGTAACACAACGGGTCAGACGGCATCTCTGGAGAAAATAATAGGTGACGTATCGGGTCGAGACCCTTCTTCGGA
Organism: Malacoraja senta; assembly: GCA_038087875.1. NCBI lineage: Eukaryota > Metazoa > Chordata > Chondrichthyes > Rajiformes > Rajidae > Malacoraja > Malacoraja senta. The sequence continues at coordinate 76,911,256 of CM075979.1, forward strand.
CTGAGAGTCAGGGGAAAGGGAAACGAGAGATATAGATGGTGATATAGAGAGATAGAGAACAAATGAATGAAAGATATGCAAAAATGCATCATCGTTATGCTAGATGCCATATTTACGCGGGTCCACTTTGAGTCAACCTGGTTCTATTGCCCCAGGAATAATAATTTTACCAGTTTACGATACAATACGATAGAACTTTATTTATCCCACGAGGGAAATTGATCTGCCAACTGTCATAACACACAAAAGACATAAAACATGAAATTAGAGTGATGAGTGGAAAGGATGGGGGGGGGGGGGGGATTCAGTCTACCCCATGACAGTAGGGGTAGGAGTTGCACTGTTTGATAGCCACAGGGAAGAAGGATCTCCTGTGGTGTTCTGTCCTCCATCAGTCTGTTGCTGAAGGTGCTCCTCAGGATGACCAGTGTGTTATGGAGGGGGTGAGCTGTATTGTCCAGGATGCTCCACAGTTTGAGACCACCTCCCATGGATCCAACTCTGCCCCCAAGACAGAGCCAGCCTACCTGAAGAGTTTGTTAATATTAATCAGTGTGACAGAAGAACATTGAAACATCATCACCTACAACAGATAACTGCACAGGTGTACTTATTTTAGCGCTGATCGCATATTTTGCTGCAAAGTAGAGCAATTGCATTCAACAAATGAAACAATTGATCATAGAAACATAGAAAATAAGTGCAGGAGGAGGCCATTTGGCCCTTTGAGCCTGTGATCATGTGATCATGAATGATCATCCACAATCAGTAACCCGCGCATGCCTTCTCCACATATCCCTTGATTCTGCTAGCCCCAGGAGCTCTAATTAAAACTCTTTTAAATTCATCCAGTTAATTGGCCTCTGCTGCACTGCCTCAATAGCAAGGATGTCCTTCCTCAAAATAGGAGACCAAAACTGCACACAATACTCCAGATGAAGTCTCACCTGGGCCCGGTACAACTGCAGAAGTACCTCTTTACTCCTATACTCAAATCCTCTCGTTATGAAGGCCAACATGCCATTAGCTTTCTCCACTGCCTGCTGTACCTGCTGTTTACTTTCAGTGACTGGTGTACAAGGACACCCAGGTCTCACTTCCCCTTTTCCTAATCTGACACCATTGAGATAATAATTTGCCTCCTTGTTCTTGCCGCCAAAGTGAATAACCTCACAGTTATCTACATTATACTGCATCTGCCATGCATCTGCCCACTTACTCAACCTGTCTAATTCACCCTGAAACCTCCTAGCATCCTCTTCGCATTTCACACTGCCACCCAGCTTTGTGTCATCTGCAAATTTGCTAGTGTTACTTTTAATCCCTTCATCTAAATCATTCATATATATTGTAAATAGTTGCCGCCCTAGCACCGAGCCTTGCGGCACTCCACTTGCCACTGCTTGCCATTCTGACAGGAACTCATTTATTCCTACTCTTTGTTTCCTGTCTGCCAACCAATTCTCTATCCATGTCAACACCCTTACCCCCAATACCATGTGCTCTAATTTTGACCACTAATCTCGTGTGTGGGACCTTATCAAAGCCTTTCTGAAAGTCCAGATACACTACATCCATTGGCTCTCCTTCATCCATTTTACTTGTCACATCCTCAATAAATTCCAGAAGATTAGTCAAGCAGGATTTCCCCTTCATAAATCCATACTGACTTGGACCAATTATTTTACTGCTATCCTAATGCGCCGTTATTACTTCTTTAATAATTGACTCCAGCATCTTCCCCACCACCGATCTCAGGCTAACTGGTCTATAATTCCCCGTTTTCTCTCTCACTCCTTTCTTGAAAAGTGGGATAACATTAGCTACCCTCCAATCCACAGGAATTGATCCTGAATCTATAGAACATTGGAAAATGATCACCAATGCGTCCACGGTTTCTAGAGCCACCTCCTTGATGCAGACCATCAGGCCCAAGGGATTTATCAGCCTTCAGTCCCATCAGTCCACCCAATACTGTTTCTCGCCTAATGCAAATTTCTTTCAGTTCGTCTGTCTCCCTAGATCCCCTGTCCTCTAGTACATCTAGGAGATTGTTTGTGTCTTCCTTAGTGAGTACCTGTTCAATTCTGCCATTTCCTTGTTCCCCATAATAATTTCACCTGTTTCTACCTTCAAAGGATCCACGTTTGTCTTTACTAGTATTTTTCTCATTACATACCTAAAGATGCTTTTACTATCCTTCTTTATATTATTGGCCAGCTTACCCTCGTACTTCATCTTTTCACCCCATATTGCCCTTTTTGTTACCTTCCATTGTCCTTTGAAAATGTCCCAATCCTCTGGCTTCCCGCTACTCTTTGCTATGTTATACACCATTTCTTTTAGTTTTATTCCATCCCTAACTTCCCTTGTAAGCCATGGTTACCTCTTACACCCCTTAGAATCTTTCTTCCTCTTTGGAATGAAATGATTCTGCATCTTCTAGATTATGCCCAGAAACTCCTGCCATTGCTGTTCCACCATCATTCCTGCTGGGATCCTTTTCCAGTCGACCTTGCCCAGCTTCTCTCTCATGCCTTCATAGTCCCCTTTGTTCAGGTGCAACATTGACAATTTTGATTTAACCTTCTCCCTCTCAAATTGCAGATTAAAACGCATCATATTATGGTCACTATCTCCTGGTGGAGGTAATGTAAATCGCAGCAAGATGCCTATATTGCGAAATTAGGTAAAAGCTGCAAATAGAGATCACTGAAGGATGTACATCAAAGCAAATCAATAGAAAGCTCTTGAAAAGGATTTCAAACCGCTGCCAAGGCTCCACCACAGCCGCCGAGGCTCCAGCCCTGCCACCGAGGGTCCACCACCGCTGCCGAGGCTCCACCACCGCTGCCGAGGCTCCAGCGCTGCCACCGAGGCTCCACTGCTGCCACGAGGCAATCAGAGGAAGACGTAAGCAGTAGGGCATAACTTTTCACTCAAAACCATCAGCAGAGAACAATTGGCAATATCAGTGAAATAAGCAGAAGTGTTGTTAGTGTGGTGGCAGCAACCCAGACAATGCAGCAATGAGGTGCCAAAGGAAAGCAGTGTAAGTTATGTGGAAACCACAACCAATTTGTGAAAGTTTGTCATTCAATAAACTTAGTGCTTCAGAAAACACGTACAATGTGTTAAAGCTGATAAAGCCACAATTCTGATGAACAGCGGATGTTGGAAATGTGAAATATAAACTGAAATTGCTGGAAATACTCCTCGTCAGGGCAAAGCTGTGGTGAGAAAAACAGCTAATGTTTCAGGTTGATGACCTTTCATCAGAAATCTGATGATCTTTGACACCATTTATTATTGACAACAGTAATGATTTTTTTACTCATGAATAGAAAGCCATGTGACTATATCTATTCATTAGTTTATAAATTCGTAAGTACATAGGTTATCGGAACAGAATTAGGCCATTTGGCCCATCAAGTCTACTCTGCCATTCAATTATGGCTGATCTATCTTACCCTCTCAACCCTATTCTCCTGCCTTTCTTCCTTGCAACCCTTACTAATGAAGAATCTGTCAATCTGCACCTTAAAAATACCCAAATGACTTGGCCTCCACAGCTGACCGTGGCAATGAATTCTACAGATTCACCACCCTCAGACCAAAGAAATTCCTCCGCATCTCCTTTCTAAAGGTACATTCTTTAATTCTGAGGCCATGGCCTTTGGTCTCAGACTCTCCCACTATTGGAAACATCCTCTCTACATCCACTCTATCCAGGTCTTTCACAATTTGGTAACTTTCAATGAGGTCCCCCCTTTTGATCAGATTCCCTCTTGATCAGATTCCTAAAATATTCCCTATTACAGATTCAAGGCCAAATTAGATTAGTTTAGTTTAGAGATACAGCACAGAAGCAGGCCCTTCAGCCCACCAGGTCCCCGCCAACCAGTGATTCCCGCATATTAACACTACATGGTGGTACATTTATTTGTCACATGGTACATTTAATTGTCACATGTGCCAGTTGGCACAGTTAAATGTGGTCACCATACAGCCATACAATAAAAATAAAGAACACAACACACGATAGAGTTCAACATAAAACATCCCCACACAGCAGAATCAAAGTTTCCCACTGTGAGGGAAGGCACCAAAGTCAGTCATCTTCCTCTAATGTTCCCCAATGTTCACCCGTGGTCGGGGCCTCCCCGAGCCCACCGCAGTCGCCGCTACGGGCGGCCCGATGTTCAGGCCCGCTCGCCGGGGTGATGTAAGTCCGACGTCGGGGCTGGGGGACCACAGCGGCCTGGACATCAGAGTCGGCCACCTCCTACCGGAGTCCGCGGCTCCCAAAGTCCGCAGGCCATGCTGGGCGGAGATTCAACGCTGGCGGCCCTCGGTAAAGGGCCCCAGGACTCCGCGATGTTGTTCAGCACCGGCCGCGCTGGAAGCTCTCTCAAACCGCAGCTCCACGATGTTGGAGCAGCGGCCCAACGCTCCGGAGCTCCAAACGGCGATCCAGGTCGGCATCGCCCGCTCCGCGGTGAATTCAGCGCTGCGCCGCCGCTATTGCAGCTCTGGTCCGGTTCCCGCCCCCCGGCAGGAAAGGCCGCGAGGAGGGGGGCGAGGATGCGACTTGTAGGAATAGTCGCGTCCCCGCCAGGAAGCACTAGAGGCAATTTTTACATTTACCAAGCCAATTAACCTACAAACCTGTACATCTTTGGAGTGTGGGAGGAAACCAAAGATCTCAGAGAAAACCCACACGGTCACGGGGAGAACGTATAAATTCCGTACACACAGCACCTGCAGTCGGGATCGAACCCAGATCTCCAGCGCTGCAAGGGCTGTACGGCAGCAACTCTACCGCTGCGCCACCATGCCGCCCCTTCTGTGGATTCTAATGGATTTGGATTATTTTATCTAATAGAACATTACGCACTTCTCAATCATTTCACCATTTCCTCTGTCCAGTATGCTGCATATTAATAAAGATTGATGTGAATTATTTATTAAGAACATCCACCACTTTTGATTGCTTTCTATAAATCAACAGTTCTCCCTTTGAATCCAACGTTTATCCAAACATATTTGTGCAACTGCTTACTAAAACCTCTGTTGCTTTTTGAAGATGTTCATCATTCTTTCCCATCGCCCTTCATTTTCTTATCTTCTCCTTTAGGATTGCTCTGGTTATCAAGCTCAATTCTAATCCACAGTTGTGACCACTAAGAAGAACCGACCAATACAAGTCTTGCTTCTGGTTTTAAATGCACAATAAGATAAATGTATCTGTGGTTGCAATGCTAACCATGTTTGGAAGCATTTGCTTTTGGTTGTATTGTACCTGGCTATGGCCCCAATGTACACAACTAAGTACAACCAATGAACGAGATTCAGCCATGCGTTTAATGCCAAATGACACTGAGTTTTTCTAGCATTTGCTGTTTTCTCCTTTTATATCATGTTGACTCCGTTTTTCTTAACCTACTCATATGTCCAACCTTCTGGTCACATCCCATAGCCTTACCATGGATACATTGCACAGACCAAAAAGCTGAATATGCTGATAACTTTGCGTGTGTAGGAAGGAACTGCAGATGCTGGTTTATACCAAAGATAGACACAGAATGCTGGAGTAGCTCAGCGGGTCAGGCAGCATCTCTGGAGAAAGGGAATAGATGACGTTTCAGGTCAGATCCCTTCTTCAGACCATCTGAAGAAGGATTCCAACCTGAAATGTCACCTAACGTTTGTGTCTATGCTGATAACATCCCTCACTAAGCCATTTTAACTGTCTTATCACTCTTTTTCCCAGTTCTGATGACAGGTCACTGACACAAAGCATTGACTGCTTTTTCTCGTCTGACCTGCTGAGAGTTTCTGTGTGTTTAAAAAAAAAATTAGTTTTTCAATATCTGCAGGGTTTTTTATTTTATTTTATTTTCAAGCAAACCAGGAAACGGATATTACAAGTCGCCAACATGCCTGCTCGCAGAAGAGTTAAGTACAGGAGAGTCAGGGCAGCTGTGACCAATGGTTGGAATGAGAGAGGAAGAAGCAGCAGAAAATAATTTAGTTAAAAATATGTGTTTTCTTTGGCAACAGAGACATTTTCAGACTCCATTTTGACTTAATTGGTTTTGCTCGAGCAATCTGCCAGGTTTGTTAGAATTCCTGACCTCCCAGCAATCAATGACCACTCACGTACGGCATTGCAGACACTAACAAGACCACTGCATTGATGCAACATCCAAATGGATGCCACTTCTTCACTGATTAGCTGGTGTGTGTCCATTGGCAGTGGATAAACGGCAGGTATCCCTGACAGAAGCCATCCTCCTTAATTCTGCCCCTCTCAATGGTGGAAGACTTTAGGAAGTGGATGAGGAGGAATTTCTTTAGTCCGAGGGTGGTGAATCTGTGGAATTCTTTGCCACAGAAGGCTGTGGAGGGCAAGTCAGTGGATATATTTAAGGCAGAGATAGATAGATTCTTGATTAGTATGGGAGTCAGAGGTTATGGGGAGAAGGCAGGAGAATGGGGTTAGGAGGGAGAGATAGATCAGCCATGATTGAATGGCGGAGTAGACTTGATGCGTCAAATAGCCTAAGTCTTATGATCTTATGATCTTATGAAGTCTCAATTCCCATCAGACCATGGTGTAACTCTGAAGAATAAGGACAACCTACTGATGACGCTAGCACACATTGTGAGCTAGCTGATGAGTCTAACCCACATTGTGTGTATGCTGATAGACATGGTGCCACACAATAGGCCTTGGAATTGAGTCCACAATGTGAGCTGTCCTATAGTTTGGGCAGCATGGTGGTGCATTTCTAGAGTTGGTGCCTTACGGAGCCAGAGACCCTGATTCGATCCTGTCTATGGCTGGTGGCTGTATGGAATTGGCACGTTCTCCCTATGACCTGCGTGGGTTTTCTCCGGGAGCTCCAGTTTCCTCCCAAACTCCAAAGACGTACAGGTTTGTAGACTAACTAACTTGGTAAAATTGTAAATTGTCCCTAGTGTGTGTAGGATACTGTTAATGTATGTGGATAGCTAGTCGGTGCGGACTAGGTGGACAGAAGGGCCAGTTTCTGCTCTATCTCTAAACTAAACTAAACTAAACTAGTACTCAGCAGGATAGGTTTATAATGGCCTGCATGTTGCACAAGAACCCTATAACAAGACATGTGTTCTACTAGACCAAGAACTACAGAGGGAGAGGTGGAAAAGGGAGAAGGGAAACTAATAACCTTTCTGCCTTGGCTGCTCATGAAGATGTTATCTCATGAAATCACAGGGTTAAAAAGAAAAGCGCACACCTAACCAAAGAGCCCATGATAGAGAACCTCGTCATAAGTTGGCAATTGGCTGAGGTGATTGCTGAAGGAATCCAGCAGAGATATTATCCACATATCAAATCAAACATATTCCCAGACTTAGCTAGAAAGATGTAACTTTTAAACACTTTTTTTGTCCAACTCATTACTTATGCATTTGATGTTTTTATCATCTCCTCACGAACAGCTCCTTTGAAGGTCAGAGATGAGAGAGAAAAATTACAATGAGCACTGTGTCTTGAACTCCAATTGCCTGAGATGGATCTGCAGATGCTCCCTGTGGCACACAGTGATTCATCCTTCTCATTAATGTTGAATGAGGTCTGAGATGAGGGGAGGAGAAGAAAAGACACAGCAGGGTTCTAACAATCCCATTAGTAGCATGATGTGCAGGAAGGAACTGCAGATGCTGGTTTATACCAAAGATAGACACAAAATGCGGAAGTAACTCAGCGGGTTAGGTAGCATCTCTGGAGATCTCGCCAGCATTTTTTGTCTATCTCCCATTAGTAGCATACTGTATCTGGTCTCTATTCCAAACAGACCATCCTAATCAAATAGCAGTTTTGAAGATATCCAAGTTTCTCAAAGGCCACAGAAGCAAGACACTGAAGATGCTAAGCTCTTGAAATAAAGGCAGAAATGCTTTGCTTATCAGCAGGTCAGGCAGCATCTGTGGAGATTCTTTCAAGTTGGGGACCTCTTCTTGGAACAAACAGGTTCAATGCATCTCTGCAACAGGGAGTCAACTCCTGGTAAAAGGAAAGGGGCAATCAGCCAGCCTTATCACCCCACAACTCCGTAGCAAGAGGTTTTAACCTTGGGTCAAATTGTCATGTTAAATCACCATGGTTAAGTGAGCTGACTAAATACTAGTCAAAGCTGTGAAGTATGGCCTGAGGAAGAAAGAGGCAACACAATCAACTTGGGAGATGCTGAGCTAGAAAAGATCAAGCCTCCGTTATATCTCCTCTGCCACCCTGGGACTTGGATATGAGGACCTCATTGTCCATTACCGAGAGTAGCATCACTGACAGACTTGACCAAGTCCTGGAGGATACTGTTTCCAGATTGGTGCAGCATGATGGATAAGCCGGCTTGTCCTCATCTTGACTAACCTGGCTGGAGCATCGATCTATGGCAGTGGCCAGAGAAGAGACTACCGTAGCCCTTGTGCAAAATCCACTTGTAACTCTAACAATAGCACTGCCACCATCCTAAACGATATAAATTCAGAATAAACCTGGCAACTCAAAACTGTGCACGATGAGGCACGATATACTGGCAGCAGCAGCTTCACAATCTTTAGAGATACAGCGCGGAAACTAGTCCTTCAGACCACTGAATCCGGCCGACCAGCGATCATCCCATACACTAACACTATCCTACACAATAGGGACAATTTTATCATTTTACCGAAGCCAATTAACCTATAAACATGCACATGGCAAATCTGGCACCCATCCACCAGTTTAAACATTCACTCCCTCTACCACTAGCACATGGTGGCTGCAAAGTGTACACCTACAACATACACAGCAGTTACATGCTCAAGCTACTCTGACAGCATCTCCAACACTCAGCTTCTACCACCAAGAAGGAAGAAGCAGCAGGTACATGGAGCACTACCTCAGAGTCACAAACCATCCTATATTGGTAATAGATTACAAGTCCTTCACCATTGCTGGATCTAAAACCCTACCTGCAATACTGGAATTTCCTACCCAGCACCTTTACTGGGACTGCAGATGCATCCCCACCGCTTTTTTTGTGGGCAATTGGCAAAGGACAATCAATAATGGCACAGTGGCAGAGACCCGGGTTCAATTCTGACTAGGGGTACAGTGTGTACAGAGTTTGTACGTTCTCCCCGTGACCACGTTGTTTTTCCCTGGTTGCTCCGGTTTCTTCCCACATTCCAAAGACCTGTAGGTTTGCAGTTTAATTTGGCTTCTGTAAATTGTCCATTTTCCTTAGTGTGTGTAGGATAGTGCTAGTGTACGGGGATCGTGATTTTGGTGGGCTGAAGGACATGTTTCCGCACTGTATCTCTAAACTAAACTAACCTAAAGGCCTTGCGAGCACCAATCTAATTCTGGAGATAGTTGAGGCTGGGACTATCCCAACATTTAAGAAACAGTTAGGCAGGTACATGGATAGGATAGGTTTGGAGGGATATGGACCATGCGCAGGCAGGTGGGATTATTGTAGCTGGGATATGTTGGCTGGTGTGGGCAGGTTGGGTCGAAGGGCCTGTTTCCACACTGTATCCCTCTATGACTCTATCAGGAAAGTGACAGGGAAGCTTGGCAACCATATATCCGACATTTCCTGCTCCTTCCAAGCCTGCGTCACTTTCTACAACTCCCAAATATCCCAGAAACCGAATCCTAAAATAATGCTTTCTGAAAGACACAGTTTAAATTGCACTTGAGTGGATCAATGGTTTAGTGGACATATTTAAGGCAGAGATAGGTGGATTGTTGATTAGTACAGGTGTCAGAGATTATGGGGAGAAGGCAGGAGAATGGGGTTAGGAGGCAGAGAAAGATCAGTCATAATTGAATGGCGGATCAAATGGCCTAATTCTACTCCAATGTCTTATGATCTTATGAATGTTGACCGTACCTGCTCTCCCTCTGGGCACCGGATTTGCAGATAGACCACTGTCTTACTGAAATATATTCATAATATTTGAATTTTTAAATTTAATTTTAAGCACAGGTCAGGTCGATGTGCATATATATACCAAGGTCTTCTAATTCTGAGCTAATTAATTAGATCTCTTCCTGGCCTCTGCTGATGATGTAAAGTATTTAGCTTGAAGGCAGATTTTAGTTTTTTTTATCCTGCTGGTCATAAATTCCAATCATACTATTAAATGATTAGACCAAGTACCTTGGACTTCAAAATGCCTGAGAAGATGCCACTAAATTTGGTTAATTATGATGTTGACCCTTATTTTAGGAGAAATGCTAATGGCTACTGGATACTGGCTACCATGTGGCATGGCGGCACAGCGGTATAATTGGTACAGCACCAGAGACATGGGTTTGATCTTGACGACAGGTGCTGACTGTGCGGAGCTTGTATGTTCTCTCTGTGACTGTGTGGGTTTTCTCCGAGTGCTCCGGTTTCCTCCCACACTCCAAAGACGTACGGATTTGTAGGTTAAATGGCTTCAGTAAAGATTGTAAATTGTCCGTTGTGTGTAGGATAGTGCTAGTGTATGGGGATCGCTGGTCGGCACGGACTCGGTGGGCCGAAGGAGTTGTTTTCACGCTGTATCTCCAAAATGCATCCAAGTCCTGTGTGATACAGTGTTGTATCAACAGCAGTGTTGTTAGCACCATCCCATAGTAAGTGAGGGATACAGAAACCGAGGGTCACAAACACACAGAGTCAAGGCAGAGTGGCGCTTGCAAGTGTAATGATTGCAACTGCAGTGGTTGCAATAGACAATAGACAATACACAATGGGTGCAGGAGTAGGCCATATGGCCCTTCAAGCCAGGACTGCCATTCATAGAAACATAGAAAATAGGTGCAGGAGTAGGCCATTCGGCCCTTCGAGCCTGCACCGCCATTCAATATGATCATGGCTGATCATCCAACTCAGTATCCTGTACCTGCCTTCTCTCCATACCCCCTGATCCCCTTAGCCACAAGGGCCACATCTAACTCCCTCTTAAATATAGCCAATGAACTGGCCTCAACTACCTTCTGTGGCAGAGAATTCCACAGAATGTGATCATGGCTGATCATCCACAATCAGTACCCCGTTCCTGCCTACTCCCCATATCACCTGACTCCACTATCTTCAAGAGCCCTATCTAGCTCTCTCTTGAAAGTTTCCAGAGAACCGGCCTCCACCGCCCTCTGAAGTAGAGAATTCCACACTCACAACTCTCTGTGTGAAAAAGTGTTTCCTAATCTCAATTCTATATGGCTTACCCCTTATTCTTAAACTGTGGCTCCTGGTTCTGGACTCCCCTAACATTGGGAACATGTTTCCTGCCTCTAAACCCTTTATAATCTTATATGTTTCAATAAGATACCCTCTCATCCTTCTAAATTCCAGAGTATACAAGCCCAGCCGTTCCATTCTCTCAGCATATGACAGTCCAGCCATCCCGGGAATTAACCTTGTGAGCCTAAGGTGCACTCCCTCAATAGCAAGAATGTCCTTCCTCAAATTTGGAGACCAAAACTGCACAGAATGCTCCAGGTGTGGTCTCACTAGGGCCCTGTACAACTGCAGAAGGACCTCTTTGCTCCTATACTCAATTCCTCTTGTTATGAAGGCCAACATGCCATTTGCTTTCTTCACTGCCTGCTGTACCCGCATGCTTACTTTAGTTGCAGCAGTAATGGTTCCAACTGTGGTGGTTGCAATGGCATTGTGGTTGTGACTGCAGTGGGTGCAGATGGCGGTTGCAGCTGCAGTGGTTGAAGCTGTAGTGGTTGAAGCTTTAGTGGTTGCAGCTCTGTTGGTTGTAACTGCAGTGGGGTCAGCGATGGAGGTTGCAGCCGCAGTGACTGAAGCTGTGGTGGTTGCAACTATCGTGGTTGCAGCTGCAGTGGTACAGCAATGGTGGTTGCAGATAGAAACATAGAAACATAGAAATTAGGTGCAGGAGTAGGCCATTCGGCCCTTCGAGCCTGCACCGCCATTCAATATGATCATGGCTGATCATCCAACTCAGTACCCCGTACCTGCCTTCTCTCCATACCCTCTGATCCCTTTAGCCACAAGGGCCACATCTAACTCCCTCTTAAATATAGCCAATGAACTGGCCTCAACTACCCTCTGTGGCAGAGAGTTCCAGAGATTCACCACTCTCTGTGTGAAAAAAGTTCTTCTCATCTCAGTTTTAAAGGATTTCCCCCTTATCCTTAAGCTGTGACCCCTTGTCCTGGACTTCCCCAACATCGGGAGCAATCTTTCTGCATCTAGCCTGTCCAACCTCTTAAGAATTTTGTAAGTTTCTATAAGATCCCCTCTCAATCTCCTAAATTCTAGAGAGTATAAACCAAGTCTATCCAGTCTTTCTTCATAAGACAGTCCTGACATCCCAGGAATCAGTCTGGTGAACCTTCTCTGCACTCCCTCTATGGCAATAATGTCCTTCCTCAGATTTAGAGACCAAAACTGTACGCAATACTCCAGGTGTGGTCTCACCAAGACCCTGTACAACTGCAGTAGAACCTCCCTGCTCCTATACTCAAATCCTGTTGCTATGAAAGCTAACATACCATTCACTTTCTTCACTGCCTGCTGCACCTGCATGCCTACTTTCAATGACTGGTGTACCATGACACCCAGGTCTCGCTGCATCTCCCCTTTTCCTAGTCGGCCACCATTTAGATAATAGTCTGCTTTCCTGTTTTTGCCACCAAAATGGATAACCTCACATTTATCCACATTATACTGTATCTGACAAACATTTGCCCACTCACCCAGCCTATCCAAGTCACCTTGCAGTCTCCTAGTATCCTCCTCACAGCTAACACTGCCCGCCAGCTTAGTGTCATCTGCAAACTTGGAGATATTGCCTTCAATTCCCTCATCCAGATCATTAATATATATTGTAAATAGCTGGGGTCCCAGCACTGAGCCTTGCGGTACCCCACTAGTCACTGCCTGCCATTGTGAAAAGGACCCGTTTACTCCTACTCTTTGCTTCCTGTTTGCCAGCCAGTTCTCTATCCACATCAATACTGAACCCCCAATGCCATGTGCTTTAAGTTTGTATACTAATCTCTTATGTGGGACCTTGTCGAAAGCCTTCTGGAAGTCCAGATACACCACATCCACTGGTTCTCCCCTATCCACGCTACTAGTTACATCCTCGAAAAATTCTATAAGATTCGTCAGACATGGCTTACCTTTCGTAAATCCATGCTGACTTTGTCCAATGATTTCACCACTTTCCAAATGTGCTGCTATCCCATCTTTAATAACTGACTCTAGCAGTTTCCCCACTACCGATGTTAGACTAACTGGTCTGTAATTCCCCGTTTTCTCTCTCCCTCCCTTCTTAAAAAGTGGGGTTACGTTTGCTACCCTCCAATCCTCAGGAACTACTCCAGAATCTAAAGAGTTTTGAAAGATTATTACTAATACATCCACTATTTCTGGAGCTACTTCCTTAAGTACTCTGGGATGCAGCCTATCTGGCCCTGGGGATTTATCGGCCTTTAATCCATTCAATTTACCCAACACCACTTCCCGGCTAACCTTGATTTCACTCAATTCCTCCAACTCCTTTGAACCGCGGTCCCCTGCTATTTCCGGCAGATTATTTATGTCTTCCTTAGTGAAGACGGAACCAAAGTAGTTATTCAATTGGTCCGCCAGATGCTGTGGAGTCTCAGTCAGGGAAGGAGTTTCATGGCTACTAACCTTCAATGTCAGCCAACCATGTCATCTCTGGGTGCCCGCTCTACCACCCACCAAATAGAGCTCAGGGCCTGGCAGACATTAACGCAGAGACAACAACCTGGCTGCTCAACACCCGGCTTGAGATCTAACTATTCCTTTGGTATATGTTTTGTTCGCAAGAAAAAGAAGAAGAAGAAGACCTTCGATCAGCTGTCTATGTGACAATGTCCACTGAGGTCCAGAATGTTTTCCGTCTTCCTCCTCCCTCTTCAGGCAGAGTTCCTTCCTCCGTAGGCTCTCCTCCTCCTACCTATCATGAAGCAGGTCCCGAGGAATGGCTATCAATGCAACATTTCTGTCCGCAAAGAGATCTAGCCGAAGGTATTATTTGGGAAAGGAGTGTCAGACCCAGCGCAGCAATGCCTGAAGGGTTTTAAGGATGACCGCTCTAGAAAAATCAATGAACAGAGCCACCAACCATGAAGAGATTTCCAAATCAAGCCAGTCACTCACTGGGGGCATCCTTCAATGGAACTGGGGTGGTGAGGTGGGTTGAGGCATTGTTGGGAAAAGGCAAGTTTGAATAGATTCAATTTTGCAAATCAGTATTATAGGGAGATTAACACCACCAGCTGCCTATTCTGCATTACCAGTGCACGCTAGTAATTCACAGGTCAATTTACCAAGCAATGCCAGCTTTTGTGGACAGGAAAACAGGGAAAACTCTTGATCTGAAAGAGATAAGTTTGAGAAGTAGCATAACAGCACACTTTTAAATGTAGAAATCAATTGGCAAGGAATTTCACATTATCTTCAAGGTGAAAGAAATTCATAGAGCAAGGCATAGAAGCTGCACGGCAACACAATGTGTTCACTGTTTAATAAGATCTGATGTAGTGTTGGATCTTCTGCTTAGCAATGATCCAGCAGTGATTCATCTTCCACACAAACAACATATTCATCAACTTCTACACAAATGCAAGGTGATGAAAATAAAATGTAAATAATGTAACTAGACTGCATGCTTCATTAGACTAGCACTTTGTTAGAAACCGGAAAGGGTAAATGGTTGCTGAGTAGTGAGGGAGTTTAATTGTAGGTGACATTAAATAATTGGATACTTCAGTGGTAACAGGAAGTATATCCGATTTTTTTTTTTTAAAGCAGACTTTATATTGAAAGGATGAGCTGGAAATTGTAATTTGGGAATTTGAATAAGGGTAGAGAATGAATTGTTAATGTACTTCAGGGAAAGATAGATATCAGAGCCTGAATAACCCATTGAAACGATTTTGCAAATGCAGAACTGGAAGCAACTTTAGAAAATACACGGAGAAACAAGGAACTGCAGACGCTAGTTCATACACAAAAGGACACATAGTGCTGGAGTAACTCAGGCAGCATTTCTGGAGAACATTGACAAGTTATGTTTTAGGTTGAGACCTTCAAACTATATGTTCAGATTAAAATATGTTTTGATGTAACTGAAAAATCACATAGAAATCAGAAAATAGTGCAGTTTGGCACACGAACAGCCCACAATACTTATGCATAACATTATGCCAAGATCAACTCTTATCTGCCTACACATAATCCAGCAATCTCGGTGTCATCTGAAACTTCCTAACCAACACATCTATGTTTATGTTCAAGACATGTATATATAACACCAACAGCAGAGGTCCCAGCACACATCTCCACTGTTTAGTTCAGTTTAGAGATACAGCATGGAAACAGGTACTTCAGCCCTCCAGGTCCACGCTGACCATCTACGCCCATTTACACTAATTCAATGTTATCCCGCTTTCTCATCCCTAGACATTAGGGGCAATTTACAGCAGCCAATTAACCTACAAACCAGCAAGGATTCCTGAGGATTGGAGGGTAACAAACGTAACCCCTCTTTTTAAGAAGGGAGGGAGAGAGAAAACGGGGAATTACAGACCAGCTAGTCTAACATCGGTAGTGGGGAAACTGCTAGAGTCAGTTATTAAAGATGGGATAGGAGCACATTTGGAAAGTGGTGAAATCGTTGGACAAAGTCAGCATGGATTTACGAAAGGTAAATCATGTCTGACGATACTTATAGAATTTTTCGAGGATGTAACTAGTAGCGTGGAGGGCACTAGTAGGGGAGAACCAGTGGATGTGTTGTATCTGGACTTTCAGAAGGCTTTCGACAAGGTCCCACATAAGAGATTAGTATACAAACTTAAAGCACACGGTATTGGGGGTTCAGTATTGATGTGGATAGAGAACTGGCTGGCAAACAGGAAGCAAAGAGTAGCAGTAAACGGGTCCTTTTCACAATAGCAGGCAGTGACTAGTGGGGTACCGCAAGGCTCAGTGCTGGGACCCCAGCTATTTACAATTTATATTAATGAACTGGATGAGGGAATTGAAGGCAATATCTCCAAGTTTGCGGATGACACTAAGCTGGGGGGTAGTGTTAGCTGTGAGGAGGATGCTAGGAGACTGCAAGGTGACTTGGATAGGCTGGGTGAGTGGGCAAATGTTTGGCAGATGCAGTATAATGTGGATAAATGTGAGGTTATCCACTTTGGTGGCAAAAACAGGAAAGCAGACTATTATCTAAATGGTGGCCGATTAGGAAAAGGGGAGATGCAGCGAGACCTGGGTGTCATGGTACACCAGTCATTGAAAGTAGGCATGCAGGTGCAGCAGGCAGTGAAGAAAGCGAATGGTATGTTAGCTTTCATAGCAAAAGGATTTGAGTATAGGAGCAGGGAGGTTCTACTGCAGTTGTACAGGGTCTTGGTGAGACCACACCTGGAGTATTGCGTACAGTTTTGGTCTCCATATCTGAGGAAGGACATTATTGCCATAGAGGGAGTGCAGAGAAGGTTCACCAGACTGATTCCTGGGATGTCAGGACTTTCATATGAAGAAAGACTGGATAGACTCGGCTTATACTCGCTAGAATTTAGGAGATTGAGAGGGGATCTTATAGAAACTTACAACATTCTTATGGGGTTGGACAGGCTAGATGCAGGAAGATTGTTCCCGATGTTGGGGAAGTCCAGGACAAGGGGTCACAGCTTAAGGATAAGGGGGAAATCCTTTAAGACCGAGATGAGAAAAACATTTTTCACACAGAGAGTGGTGAATCTCTGGAACTCTCTGCCACAGAGGGTAGTTGAGGCCAGTTCATTGGCTATATTTAAGAGGGAGTTAGATGTGGCCCTTGTGGCTAAAGGGATCAGGGGGTACGGAGAGAAGGCAGGTACGGGATACTGAGTTGGATGATCAGCCATGATCATATTGAATGGCGGTGCAGGCTCGAAGGGTCGAATGGCCTACTCCTGCACCTATTTTCTATGTATCTATGTATCTATGTAAGTCTTTGGGATGTGGGTGGAAACCAGAGTACCTGGAGGAAGCCCATGCAGTCGCAGGGAGAACATGCAAACTCCACACAGGTGGCACCTGTGGTCAGCATCCAACCTGGGTCTCTGGCACTGTGTAGCAGCAACTCTATCAGCTGCACTACTGTTCTGCCATATGAGGCAGTATGGGAGGTTGTTATATACCCTAGGAATTGGACATCCTGAAGGGATTGAAACGCCAGAATAGGAATATTGCAGTGGTTCAGGATCTAACAAGATCAGCATGAACAAGAGAGTGGATGAATAAGTCAGGATTTGAACAACAGCAATCAAATTTCCAGGGTGTTTGGTATCATGATGCAAAGGTCGGAGCCTGGATTCCATGTCCAGTTAACTTAATGTAGGTATGTTACAATACTTACCTTCAGCGGCGCTGCAATTCTGCCACTGGCCGTGTACGTGATTTTGGCGCCTTTGAGGGGGGGGCGGGGTTAAAACGCGGGTTTCTCCTACCTTGTCCTGAATTATATTTCGTTGGAGTACAAGCGTTTGCTGAAAAATCGTTCCGACGGGCGTTTTGTGTATTTTTTATTTTTATTAAATCGACAATGTCAGCGCTGGAGTTATTTTAAAATCAGCTTCGAAAGTCGTCAACGCCGACAATGGGGACGGATTTCACGCACGGGACAGGTAAACAAAAGTAGTTTATTTTATGTATAAAAGTGCTTCTTAAGAAGCCTTTAATTCATATTTTGTAATGCGAAACGGTGATTCTTTTCCCCGAACTAACGGCAGTATTTTTCATGCCAATACGGGTTTAAATTCACCGCAAATCAACGTTCCAAATGATCGCGTTCCAGAAAAACCTCACTCGCAAGATGATTTAAATGACCATTAATTTACAGGTATTAAACATTAAATTCCTTCCATTTGGCCTATAAATCCATGACAATGAGATTTAAAAATTATGTTATATTGTGAATTCTTGTGTGAATGTTATTTGGACACTTAGGCTATTTAAAAATGTTAATCTATTCTTAAGAAATTGATAGATGTTTAGATCTAGTAATTGAATTTTGTAATTAGCTACAATTAGGTAACTAACTAATTATATGCTTTAATTTCATGTCATCTAAGTAAGATTGTTTCATATTTGTTTCAGAATGCTTCAATCTATAATAACTGAAAATTTCTTTCAGTTCTCTTAATTTTTAAGAAAGTTATGGGCTTTTGACTGTCCACGATCACAGCTTTTGTGTTAAGTCAATGGAAAAGCAATAGGGAACAAAATGCTAATTTCCGAGTATGAAAATGGACATAACTTTTTTAATACTGAAGATATGAAAGTGAATTAGGTGTCAAATTAAACTTCTTTTTATGTTTTATCTGATGGGATAAATTGCAGACTTTATTTTTAAATCTCAAAATTTGGTAACATTGCGACTTAATGGACGTTTTTCTGACTGCATGCACAGACATTATTTGCCAAGAGGTTTTGCAGCAGCAACCAGTTTGCACGGAAATTGCCATTAAAGAAATTAGCAACATGCAAAGTCAATAAAAAACTAAACCCAAATTAGTGTGGATACATGAATATTAAAGAATTAAAGGAATTAAATCTGGAGAACATTGCCGTGAGATTAGGTATAAACTTGTTCTCTTCAATCCACAGGATATTTTTTATGTGCAAATAAATTTACATGTTAAGAGTCTGCTGATTAACATTGTTAGAAGATGATGTGAGGGTTTTGTTAGAAGGCAAGCCAAGTAATCCCTCTGTGAATCACACAATGATTCTCACAGTGAAGATGCATTGTTTTAGAACTGCAGAGTAGCAGCTCCAAAGCAATGTTGATCAAGGACATGCAACTCCCTGAGGACCTGAGTATAAATATTTTTAAAAGAAGCAACATTTCCCAGTTTCTACAATAGTCCCTTTCCTCATCGTAAGCTGCTGTATCTGAGTGTGATGAAGATGATCTTTCTTCTCCTTCTGCAAGGTTCTTTATTAACTTGCTTTTCCTTGTCCCCTTGCTCTTTCAACGGTGAGAAGTTAAGAATATTTCCAGAAAAGAAGACATTCTCTAAGACATAAGAAGAAGTTCACCAGTAGAAATACCACTGCCTCTTCCCAGAAAAAGGATGATTCACTCACAAGCCTTGGTTCTATCTCCAACCTGGATCCACGAATCACTTACCAGCTCCAGCCCCACCCCTTCCCCTCACCTTTTTTTTAATCAACTACCTCCCCTCAACTCCATCAGTCTGGAGAAGTAGGCCGAAATGCCTGTTTCCATGCTGTGTCTCCAAACCAAACTAAACAGTGGAGCCTTGATTGAATGGCGGAGTAGACTTTACGGGCCGAATGGCCTAATTCTGCTCCAATGATTTATGAACTATGTAGCCTACAACTTTGTACATCTCTGCACCCCTTCACCATTTGTTTTTTGCTCTTCCCTCTTTTTCAACTCTTTATTTCTCTCCACTGGTAACTGTGCCAAGGAATTAACATCAGTAATTTCTTCCCCAGACCTCTTTATTTCTCTACCCTTCCTCCTATGCACTACTCAATAAAGCCTGCCGTGGTACTTATCACCTATCTTAACATCTTCTTGGGTGCTAAAACTCCAATGTTGTGCCTTGGGATGTTTATTATATTATGGACTCCACATAAGTCATTGATAGACACAAAATGCTGGAGTAACTGAACGAGACAGGCAGCATCTCTGGAGAGAACGAATGGGTGACGTTTCGGGTCGAGTCCATTGTCAGAGTGAGGCTAAACACAAATTGAAGGAACAGCATCTCATATTTAACTTGGGCAGCTTGCAACCCAGGGATATGAATATTGATTTATCTAACTAAATAACCCATGCAATCCCTCTCTCTCCATCCCTCCCGCACCCAAGTCACACCAGTTTCTCGTTCTCACCTAGCAAACAGCTACTGCCTGTTTCCTTTATCATTGCTACTTTTTTGCATATCTTTCATTAATTTGTTCTATATCTCTCTACATCCCCGTCTATATCTCTGGTTTCCTCTCGCCCCCGACTCTCAGCCTGAAGTAGGGTCTTGACCCGAAACGTCACCCATTCCTTCTCTCCAGAGATGCTGCCAGTCCTGCTGATAACATGTATTAATTTGATATTGCTTTGAATGTATAGATTTGGTGAAACTATGAATAGACTTGATAGCATTACAAAAGTATAGAATGCCATATAGTTAGTTTAGTTTAGTTTAGTTTATGTTTGGGCCACCGTGTCCGCGTCGACCAGCGATCACCCCATACACTAGTTCTATCCGATACACAATTTTACAATTTTACCGAGGCTAATTTACCGACAAACCTGCACATCTTTGGAATGTGAGAGGAAACCGGAGCACCTGGAGAAAACCCACCCAGTCACAGGGAGAATGTACAAACTCCATACAGACAGGACCTGTAGTCAGGATCAAACCCGGGTCTCAGGTGCTGTAAGGGAACAACTCTACTGCTGCACCACCGTGCCGTTTTATTCCTCCCTATATTTCAATGAAATAAAAATAAAGTTCTGGAAAAAATATCAGCACAATTCAACAGAAATCGGCATAATTCATCATGATTCATTAACAGCCCCCTCTCGGAGTACTCGGAGTAATAGGGTGGCAACTCTTAAAGTCCATGCCATGAAAACAGCTGGTACACAAAAATGCTGGAGAAACTCAGCGGGTGCAGCAGCATCTATGGAGCGAAGGAAATAGGTAACGTTTCGGGCCGAAACCCTTCTTCAGCTGGCTGACTCAAGGAGCTGGCCACCAATGCAATTGTAACCCGTGTGAAATTCCATTGCAGTGAAGAGGTGATAATGGGCAGCGTCAATGAAGGAATGAAATGGAGCAGATTTATAATGTGACTGGCCTGTCATGGTCATCCGAGTCTGATAATCATGTCCCATGACAAACCATTGATAACCCTTGCGAAGAACAGAGGGCAGGCTGGAAGACCATGCCGGAAGCATCCTGCCTTCTGTGCCTTGCAAGGGTTACCAGCTGATTGTCAGACACGGTAGACCATGACAGGCCAGTCACGTCACAACCCAATTAGCAGGAATCCAGCAACACGGAAAATACAATGCAAATCCAGCTTCAAGACATGGATTATTTGGGTCTAGGAATCTCCTTGGAAATGACATGATTTTACTGGGCCTTCAACGTAAAGCGGTAACTTTGTTTCTCTCCTCAGGTGCTGCCTGATCTGCTGAATAGTTCCACCCTTTTCTACTTGGGTTTTGGCTTTCCAACATTTACAAGGGTTTTGTTTTTTATTTCCTTCTATATAATTAGCATTTTACAGGTGTTGCAGCAGGGAAAAAACCTAATAACAACCAATGAGCATCTCTTTCAGTTCCTTTTGCCCTCATGTATTTACAAGAAACTACTTCAATGCATCTATTCTGGTCTTCATGTATTCGTGAGTCCCACACAAAGACGACTCTCTGGGTAAAGGTTCCCTTCAATAAATACCCTGCTGGTTTTATGGCATTTAATTCTTTGAGAATGGGTGTTGAATTTGTTGAATGGGTGTTGTAGTTGCTGCTCCCCTTGGTTTTGTTAATTATTTCTTCGCAATTTTCTTTGTTTGGCTGGCCAAGTGATAAATAAATGACTATCTAACCTATCCGTGCCTCTCACAATCGTATACACTTCCATCTGTTCATCCCACAGCTTCTGACGCTCCAGAGAGAAAATCAATCCAAGTTCGT
This sequence comes from Malacoraja senta, assembly GCA_038087875.1. Lineage (NCBI taxonomy): Eukaryota > Metazoa > Chordata > Chondrichthyes > Rajiformes > Rajidae > Malacoraja > Malacoraja senta. Next base: position 76,933,030 of record CM075979.1, read on the forward strand.
CTAACCTCTCCTTCCAGCTCAGAGACGTGAGCGACTAATTTGGCCTTGAATTTATAATGTATTATGTAAAAATTGTGGTAGAACTAACTTGAAATGCTGAGGAGATCATACATATTTAATTGGCATTGCACTTAATGCCCTGCAACTCTTTCCTGGTTAGAGATAGTTTGGGGGGGGGGGGAAGGGGGTTGAGGAGGATAAAGCATCTCTGCAATTGGACACACAAGGCTGAAACAGACGCATTATAATGTGGTGCATCAGTGAGATACTACAGCTAATGGACATCAATGCTTTTGTAAAGGGAAATATACAGTGTCTTGATCATTCCTGTCTCTTGACTAATGTGTTATCTGATTTGGAAGGGAAGGGGGTGGGGGGTGGGGGTGGAGGGGGGGGGGGGGTGAAATCTATTTTATTATCTTTATTCCCTTTGTTTGAAAAGGACATTTAACCATTTGTTTGTAAACCGTGCAGCCACACTGGATATATCCCTGTAACAAGATTTCTACTTATGTGTGTACTTGAAGAATCTACTTATACAGTCACGGAAATTGTGTTAAATTGTCAAGTTAGGAACTGTTGCTACAAGTATTAACCAGGGTACTATGAAAAAATTCAAGAGGGCTAGCTGAATTCAGCCTAACGCTGATAACTGATGCAGTGCATTGTGCACAGAAAATTATGTTTTACCAATATCTTGGCGTTTTCTGAAGATGCAATATGTGCTGTGGATAAAGATGAACTAGTGAATGTATTATGCTTAGATTTACAGTAGGTACTTGATAAGGCACACCAAAGGTTATTACAGAAAATAAAACGTAAGAGGTAACATTGGCAAAGACAGAAGATTGGCCAGAAAGGACCAAACATTAATGCGTTGTTCAGCTTAACAAGATGTAATAAGTGGTTGTAACAGGGATTGTGTTGGCACCTCAACATTTTACAGCTTATATAAATGACTTTGCTGAAGGCACTGAAGGTACAGCTGCTGAATTTGATGATGGTACAACGATAGGTACGAAAGAGACTTGCAAAGAGGTCATAAGAAGGCTACATAAGGATATAAACTGCAGGTCTTTGAGATACAAAGAGATCTGGGTTTCTTAAGGGCCTGTCCCACTGTACGAGCTAATTCAAGAGCTCTCCTGAGTTTAAAAAAAAATCAAACTCGTGGTAAGCACATAGAATGTACGTAGCAGGTACATCGGAGCTCGGGACGTCTGTTAGCGGCTCGTAACGCTAACGGCAGGTACTTGGGAAACGCGGTAAGCTCGTGAAGACTCGTGAAGATTTTTCAACGTTGAAAAATGTCCACGAGAGCCCCGAGTACCTACGAGCGGCTATTACCGTAATTCTCCGAGTTCGAATCAGGGGAAACTCAGGAGAACTCTTGAATTAGCTCGTACTGTGGGACAGCCCCATTAGAATATGATTCATAAAAGGCTTGTATGATCCTATAAATGTTCAAGAAAGCAAATAGACTGTAATTACTTATTACCTCCGAAACAGGGAAATGATTGCTTCAGTTATTGGTGAGTGCATCTTATTGGTTTCCTTATTTATGAAAGGATTATATTATGTTGAAAGCAGTTGCAGAGTTTCAGAGATTTATTAAATTAATCTTGAAATGGGCAGGATGTCTAGATGAAGAAAAACAGTTTGTATCTACAAGGGTTGCAGTTCCTCAGCAGGTCAGGCAGCATCTCTGGGGACAGGATAGGTGACGTTTCGGGTCGGATCCCTTCTTCTGGGTAAAGGTAAGGGAATGACGGTGGGGGGAAAGACCAAGACAAATCAGGGCTGGCAACAGATGACCTCAGGCAGGGTGGTTCCTTGGAAGGCCCATTGTTGGCTCGAGAGCGTGTGATTTCACAAGGGGTACATTGTTGCGAACTGTGGAACTGGTTAAACGACTAGGGTGGAATGAGGGGGGAGGGAAGTGGAGAGGTGTTAGTAGAATTCAATGTCCATACCGCTGGGTTGTAAGTTACCCAAGCAAAGTCTGAAGAAGGGTTTCGGCCCGAAACGTTACCTATTTCCTTCGCTCCATAGATGCTGCTGCACCCGCTGAGTTTCTCCAGCATTTTTGTGTACCTTCGATTTTCCAGCATCTGCAGTTCCTTCTTTAACAAAATATGAAGTGCTGTTCCTCCAGTTTGCGTGTGGCATCACTCCGGCAATGGAGGAGGCGCAAGACAGAAAGGTCAGTATGAGAATGGGAAGGGGAGTTAAAATAGAAGGGAGATTAAAATGGGGTGGCACTGTGAGCAGCGGTAGAGTTGTTGCCTTACAGCGCCAGAGACCCGAGATAGATCCTACCTACAGGAGCTGCCTGTATGGAGTTTGTACATTCTCCCTGTGACCGTGTGGGTTTCCTGCGGTTGCTCCGGTTTCGTCCCTCATTCCAAAGCCAAGCAGGTTGGGCTTTAGTTAAAATTGTAAATTATTCCTAATGTGTAGGATAGTGCTAGTGTACATGGGTGACCGATGGTCGGCGAATACTTATGGGTCTGTCCCACTAAGGTGATTTTTCAGGCAACTGCCGGCGACTGTCAAGTCGTAGCAGGTCGCCGTAAAACCGGCAACTGGAACAGCGACTGAAACGGCAACTGTCAGAGTGGAACACACACACACACATACACACATCGCTTCCTTCACCAGCCCGTTATGTAGGCGCGGGACGGGGCAAGCGGGGGGAGCACTGTCTGAGTGAAATTCACACGGTGCAAAGCCAATGTGATACAGTCACGCACCACGATGAACAGGACGGTTGGCGCTGTAATTAAGACGGTGAAAGCACAGTGTACGCGAAGGGTCACGTAAGTCCTTTAAAAGAGGGGGGGAAGGGGGGCGAGAGGGGGGAGAGGGGGAGAAGAGGGAGGCGGGGTGGGGAGAAGGAGTGGAGACAACTTTTAAGAAGCGAGAGATAAACGACTGTGAAGCTCGGCTGACGTTAACATTACCGGTCGGTTATCCTTGGTTCTGAAATCGACTGTTTACGTTTTTTTCCCCCAATGAGCCAATGAAATTCACTGGTCAGCAGCGGCAACAACCTATGACAACCTACGACAACCTACGACCTCCTGGCGACCCACTACCACTGCACCTACGTCACGGGAATTCTCGCTACTCTCCATGGCGTCAAAATTCTGGTTGCCAGAATGCCGACCAGAATGCCGTTTCGACGTTGCGAGTCTTATGGCACTACTCACGACCATGAAGGCGACTCCCCGGCAACCACCAGCGAACATGTGGCGACCACATAGTCTCCTGAAGTCGCCTAAAAAGTCGCCTAAGTGGGACATGCCCATTAGTGGGCTGAAGTACCTGTTTTCACGCTGTATCTCTAAAGACTAAAGTCTAAAGGTTAGCAACCAGGAGATCCCATAGGCCTTGGCGGACCCTCACACTCGCCGATGTACAGGAGTCACATCGGGAACACCAGATGCTGTGGATGAGGTTGGAGGAGGTACATGTGAATCTTTGTCTCACCCGAAAGGATTGTCGCGGTCCCTGGCTGGAGTCGAAGGATGAGGTATAAGGACAGGTGTTGCATCTCCTGCAGATGCAGGGGAAACTACCTGGGGAGGCAGTGGCTATACTCGCTGATGTACAGGAGCCTTCTAATGTCCTTCCACTTGCACCTCTCCTGGAGCGATCTTTCAGTGTTGACATCCCTTCAACAGCCTCTTTTAGCCGGCGCCACCCCCACTGTCGCCACTCCTGGTTTCTTTTCACTCCCAGATGGTCTTCATTATCTGAGCTGTGTGAGTCTAGGCAATGAGGCCGACTAATGACAGGATCACAGCTAAGTCCCAATATTATCCCAACCCAATGTGCATACATTGCATTTTGTACAGGGAAATTGAGAATTCGAAAGTGTTGATGAGGCTGCTTCCAGAGCTCCCACTAACAGGAGGGCATTATGAATCATTCAGCCAAGATTTAGCTTCCACTTTAAGTCTTGGACAACCAAATCAAGCTTCCAGCCATTTATGGTTAGAATTCTGAAGCGAAATGTAGAACGATGCCTGCAAAAACTCTCAAATTTAAACGGTTACCATAATCTCTCTCTTGCATGAGGCTCCAGGATGGTGTGCACCTAACCCACCCCACCCCACCCCACCCCACCCCACCCCAAGCCAACCCATCCCAAACGCTCCCTCCCCACCCACCACCCACACATGCACAGACATTTGCATGTGCACATATACGCACATATGCACACATGCACACAGATACAAACACACATGCACATACACATACACACACACAAATACACATTTCAAGTGAGGAATACATGGAAATAATCCATTCATGAAGTTATAATGGAGTTATATTTCTAGTTTGAAACCATAAATGTCAACGCATTGCCAGGGGTGGTGGTGGAGGCAAGTGTGATAGTGGCATTTAAGAGATTTTTAGATAGGTACAACGGATAAGTGGGGAAAGGAAGGATATGGATCATGTGCAGACAGATGTGACTTGTTTAACTTGGCATCTTATTTGGCGCGGACATTGTGGACCAATGGATCTGTTCCTCTGCTTTACTGTTCAATGCTCAATGTTTTATGGAGAAACATATCAGGTGGGAAATATAATTTCCAATACATGCCAACTTCTTTATTTTGTTCATCTGCTGTGAAGGTTTGAGCACACTCCCACACTCCAAAGACGTGCAGATTTTTAAGTTGATTGGTATAATTGTTGTAGATGAAGTGGTGTTCTGTAAACAAACTGTTCCTCATGATGGAGCAGGGTTTCAATTACTCTGGTTTTAGTTTTGCATATTGAAGTGCTTTTCTAATGGTCTTCAACTCAACAGAGGTCTGACCATTTAAAAATGTCACAGACCTTGGGGATGAATCCAGACTTTTGGAGCCCTAGTTATTACAGCCTTGTGAAATTCACAGTTTCTGCGGAGAGTCAAAAACCACAGGAACCCAGAGAAGAAAAGGAATGTTTAATTTCAGCTACTACACAGTTCTCTCGCTCTGTCCCTGTCTGTTTTCATCTTACAGGTTTATAGAGCCCTCAGTTCTCCCACAAACTGCCGGGAATATCATAGTTCTGTAAATTTCGAGGTACTTGAATCATGGAGCCTTTATTGCACACTGAAGTCTAAATTTAGTTTAGTTTACTTAAGAAATACAGCACAAAAGCAGGCCCTTCAGCCCACCAAGTCCACGCCGACCAGCGATCCCCTCGCACTAACACTATTCTACACACACTAGGGACAATTTACAAATTTACCAAGCCAATTAACCTACAAGCCTGTACTTCTTTGGAGTGTGGGAGGAAACCAGAGTTCTCGGAGAAAACCCAAGCAGGTCATGGGGAGTACATACAAACTCCGTACAGAGGCACCCATAGTCAGGATTGAGCTTGGACCTCTGACGCTGTAAGGCAGCAACTCTACCCCTGTGCCACTGTGTTGCCCAAATGAAAACAGAAATGTTAGAAATACTTTGTAGGTGTAACTTAAGGAATGAAAAAAACCCAGAGTTAAGCATCAGGTCAAAAGACATTAATTGGTTATTCTAATGGCAGGTCATTGATCTGAAACATTTGCTGTTTTTTCTTTCTCCACAGATCCCATCTGACCCGCTGTGTATTTCTTGCACTTTCTGTTTTTATAACATAGCATAGAAATTGCTCCCGCTGAAAATAGAACAAAAAGATTGCTTTGCAGACAAGCAGTTGTAGAGAAGAGTTCGAAATCTACTCCATGGGTTGAACAAAAAAGCAGAATATAAGATATCCAGCTTTGCAGTGTCTGTGTAGTTAGGTTGTACATGGTAGAGAATCAGAACCAGAGGACGTAGATTTAGGTGAGGAGGCGGGGAAGATTTAATGAGAACCTGAGGGGTAACTTTTTTACACAAAGGGGGGTGGGTGTATGAAACAAGCTGCTGGAGCAGGTAGTTGAGGCAGGGACAATCGCAATGTTTAAGATACATTTAGACAGATACATGGATAAGGTAGGCTTAGTGGGATATGGGCCAAATGCAGGCAGGTAGAACTACTGTAGATGGGGCATACTGGTTGCCATGGCAAGTTGGGCCGAAGGGCCTGTTTCCACGCTCTATGCATCGCTGACTATGGTAATTTAACAGTTAAAACACTAACATTTCAGAAACTACAATGGAGGAGAAGATATGAAATGACTGGTTATTTCACTAAATAACACGGCCCCAGTTTTGCCTGTGTCAATAAAGAGTTAAACACACTATAAATCTACACATAAAACGTAAGCAATACAAGTTAGAGTTGGTCTCTTGAGTCTGCTCTACTATTCAATAAGGTCATGCCTTAAACTGTGCTCCATCCACTCGATTCCCAGCGGCCAGCACTGAGGCAATGTTGGATCGTTACTGTAATGGTTGGCAAGAATGAATTGAACATTGAATATATCCAAAGTTATGGGGGTTTACTTATGAGGCAGGAAACTTCACCTTTGCGTGTTGAGTCTTCAAACTATTTGTGCAAACTGAATGTTGTGGACTATTTATGAATTTGGTACGTTGCTGAGAAGCAGATGCTCACATTACACTATTGGCTGAAGGGATTACACAAGACATCAGTTCAAGTGAATGTACAGACCTAATCAAGACTTATTTTAACTCCATCAAAGTCTAACGTGAATAAGAGAGAACAGAATGTTCTATGCTTAAAGGATTGTTACACATACCTAGAAGCTCCGGCTCATATGGTTCACTGAGCTAAACCTCTCTGATATTTTACCAACTCATGGGGGGGGGGGGCACAGTGGTGCTAGTGTTGCTGCTTTACTGCGCCAGAGACCCGTGTTTGATTCTGACTACAGATGCTGTCTATACGGAGTTTGTACAATCTCCCTGAGACCACGTGGGTTTTCTCCGGGTGCTCTGGTTTCCTCCAAAGACGTGCATATTTTTAAGTTGATTGGTAGGTCGGAATTGCAGATGCTGGTTTACACCAAAAATGCTGGAGTAACTCAGCTGGACAGGCAGCATCTCTGGAGAGAAGGAATGGTTGACGTTTCGGGTTGAGACCTTCTTCAGACTGGGACAAACTGAAGGTGTGAAGAAGGGTCACGACCCAAAACTTCACCCATTCCTTCTCTGTAAGTAATGGGCCATTGGGCCCTGTTTCTGTGCTGTATTCTATGTAGTCTAAAAGTGTAAACTCTAAAAATTAGCATTCTATCCATTAACCCTTTACCCTCTTTCGATGTATTCAAGAGAGAGTTAGAGAGGCCAAATGGCCTGTTTCTGTGCTGTATTCTATGTAGTCTAAAGTGTAAACTCTAAAAATTAGCCATTCTATCCATTAACCCTTTACCCTCTTTCGATGTATTCAAGAGAGAGTTAGAGAGAGAGTTAGATTTAGCTCTAAGGGCGGAAGTGGCGGCGCTGTTGAACAGCAGTGGCTCGCCTGCAGTCCGTCTGTTTTTACTTTTGTTGTTGTTTTCTTTTGTCCTGTTTTAGTTAAATTTTAGTTTATTGGGTTGTGTATGTGTGGGGGGGGGGTGAAACATGTTTTTTGTCTCTTCCTTCGGGGGAATGCGACTTTTCCTTGTCGTATCCCCCTTCTCTGCCTCCGTCTGCGCTGAGGCCTAATGGTGGAGCTGACGGCCTCCAACTGCGACCGACCGACCGGAGGCAGAGCCAGGACTTACCAATGCGAGGCTGGCTGGCTTCGGGGCTGCGGTGGCGTTCCGGCATTCCAGCGGTGGCGACCAAAGACACTGGTGGCGACCCGCATCCGGAGGCTCGGCCGCGGGCCCAGTGGACTACATCGTCAGGAACGCGCAGGTCACAGGTGGGTGACCTGTTTTTCTGGAGCTCCCGCAACTACAGCTGCGTCCGCTGGACTAGAGGGCGGCAGCTTAGACCACCCCGGGCCGCGGAGTTTGAACCGGCCCGTCGCGGAGCACGGATTCAGCCACGGGACTGACTTACCATCACCCGGTGGGGTCACAACATCAGAAGCCTGGATCGCCTCAGTGCAGAGGAAGAACAAAGAGGGAAGAGACAGAGACTTTAAGACTTTTGCCTCCATCACAGTGAGGAGGTGCCTGGTGAACTCACTGTGGTGGATGTTAATTTGTGTTTATTGTGTGTTTTGTTATTTATTATTATGTATGACTGCAGGCAACGAAATTTCGTTCAGACCGAAAGGTCTGAATGACAAATAAAGGAATCTCTCTCTCTCTCTCTCTCTCTCTCTCTCTAACGGAATCAAGGGATATGGAGAAAATGCAGGAACAGGATACTGATTCTGAATGATCAGCCATGATCATATTGAATGGCGGTTCTGGCTCGAAGGGCCAAATGACCTACTCCTGCACCTACTTCCTATGTTTCTATGTTTCTATGTTTCATTAAAAAAAGATCTCAAAGAAATATGATCTCAAAGTCGATCAGAAATCGAGTTTATTTGATGGCAAGGCATTGAGGATCGGTGATAACAAGGCAACTGGAAACTTCTATTGGGAGGCCTAGTGGAATGTTACAGTAATCAAGCGTGCAGTCCTTCCAGCAGGTTTAATACTCTTTTCTTTAAACTGCAGAAAAAAAATCAGGGAAAAAAAAAGCATTTATCTATGTAGAATGTAGTTCCCAGATATTCTGCAGTGGAACCTATGAAAATGATGATCACGAATTTCCCAAATAATTGCGATGTTATATGGGCATCTGAATATTTGTTGGAATTGCCATTAAGTCTCTGCAGGCGATCTGCTCTGACCCAGGAAATAATGACGTGTGGCTTGTAACACGCCTTCCTCATCTCCACCCCCAGTGATAGTTAAAAACATAGAATCAGTTGCACAATTATGCTTTTAAATGGTTCTTTTCACACAGTGCATCCAGTGCAATTTACATAAAAGTTCACTTTTACAGCATTAAAATGTGACGGCACCGCTCATGGCTTATAATCAAATGGTTTAATTCACCAGGGTGCGGCTAGGTCAGCTGGAGAGATTCACTGGATCTGCTCAGCCAGATGGAGGTCTTTGTCGTCTGTATATTTCAGCTGAGTGCAAATTTTCCCTTAAAACCTTAACAGAGGACTTCCATAATACGCCAAATGGTGCTATGTTTCCGAGAGTACACTTGTGTCTCGAGTAGTCAGGGAGTGGGGACGGTGGGTGTCACCTTTTGAATTTAAATGATGGATTTAAAAGCAGGAGAAAAAAGTGTGGTGAAAAGGGCTACTCACTCCAGTGAAAGTTCCAGACAAACCATCCCATGAAAATTCTTCAACTGCTTGTTGTAAATGGAGTTTGAGATTGACGTTGCCCAGCTGAGATGGCTATTTTGTTGGAAAGGCAGTGGTGGGGATGTCGGGTCTAATTCAGAACCCAGCTCCCGTGAATAGTGGAGTAATTGTCCAGGCTCATCCCTGCTCTCTTTGCAGATTTCACCACACTGGCTGCTCTTTGAGTTCTCATCTTTAGCTAAGTACAGTAGCTTCTCAGTTATTGGTTGCTAACCAGTTGATTAATGTGCAGTGATATGATACAATACCATATGATAGAACTTTATTTATCCCAGGAGGGAAATTGATTTGCCAACATTCATAAAAACACAAATACATGAAACATGAAATTAAAGTGACAAGTGGAAAGGATACAATCTCTCTTGGCAAATACCTCGATGAACATTGAAGTGACCTCTTCAGATGGGTGCTAAGTTGTTAGTTGTTGCATGATCAGTTGAACTCTTGCCTCTGACTCAGAAGGTTATGAATCAGGTCCCACTTCCGCGAAGTGATCGGCTAATTTAATCTGGCACTCATTCACAATACAGCAATGCAGAAGTGTGGTGGAGTCACAGAGAGAGAGAGATAGGGCAGGAACAGGCCATTCAGCCCAAGTCTGCACTAACCCATCAAGCACCCATTGCAATAGTCTGAAGAAGGGTTTCGGCCCGAAACGTTACCTATTTCCTTCGCTCCATAGATGCTGCTGCACCCGCTGAGTTTCTCCAGCATTTTTGTGTACCTTCGATTTTCCAGCATCTGCAGTTCCTTCTTTAACACTTCTTAAGCACCCATTGCATGCCAGTCCTTACCCAAAACCTAGTGCTGCACTGCCAGCTGTGTCAACTTTTGGGTGGACATAAAAGATTCCATTAAATATAGACACAAAATGCTGGAGTCACTCAGCGGGACAGGCAGCATCTCTGGAGAGAAGGAATGAATGATGTTTCGCATCGAGACCCTTCTTCAGACTATTGTCCATTCCATTGTTCACTTTGACAGAGATTGGCTGATCTCTCATTGTCCCTCCCTGAAGCATTATTGCAAAAACAGCTTTCTTCTTCAGGAACCACATTGTTCGATTTTGCTTTTGTGAGATCTTTCTGTGCCAGAATTTGCATGTTGTTATGGAAGCAATTAGTCTTGAAAAACGTAATTCACTGGTTCCTTTAGTATCACAACTATATGTTAATTCCATTGCTGAAATCAGTCAGGCCAAGCCAATATTTAGTTTAGTTTAGTTTAGTTTAGTTTAGAGATGCAGCGCAGAAACAGGCCCTCTGCCTCAGAGGGCGGTGGAGGCAGGTTCTCTGGATGCTTTCAAGAGAGAGCTAGATAGGGCTCTTAAAGATAGCGGAATCGGGGGATACGGGGAGAAGGCAGGAACGGGGTACTGATTGGGGATGATCAGCCTTGATCACATTGAATGGCTCGAAGGGCCGAATGGCCTACTCCTGCACCTATTGTCTATTGTCTATTGTCTATTGTCCACCGAGTCCGTGCTGACCAGCGATCCCCGTACGCTAACACAATCCTACACACCAGGGACTATTTATAATTTAAATCAAAGTCAATTAACCTACAAACCTGTACATCTTTGGAGTGTGGGAGGAAACCAGAGCACCCGGGGAAAACCCATGCGGTCATGGGTAGAACGTACAAACTCTGTACAGACAGCACCCGTAGTCAGGATTAAACCCGGGTCACAGGCGCTGTAAGGCAGGAACTCTACTGCTGCGTCACCGTGCGGCCCGTGCACTACTGATTAGTGAATTGAAGTTGAGTAACGTGTATTTGGGATTGATATATTAGGAATACAACAATGGAGAGGGGAGGTCAGACAGGATCCTTTTCTGTATGACATCTGCTGTGCGATTAGGATCAGGATTGCCACGTTAGTGATGTGATTGAGCTAAACAACTTGGATGGGTATATGGAACAAGCTGGCAGAGGAGGCAGGTATTATATCAGCATCTAAAAGACACTTGGACAGGTACATGGATAGGAAAGGTTTAGAGGGATATGGGGCAAATGCAGGCAAATGGAACAAACTTAGACGGGGTACCATGATCGTCGCTGGACGAGATGGGCCGGAGGGCCTATTTCCGTGGTGAATGACTAATGACTCTTTCATAATCGTCAGGAAGAGCAATCTTCGTGTTAATGAGGCAGTGGAGGATGGTCACATTGGTGGAGTCAATGACGACAACATACGGTGATTTCACAAGAGGGGAGCAGGGGGAGGAGGAGAGGAGAATGGCTGTTCTTTCCATATTGACGTCTCCAGTGAAGGCCTGCCACACTGTTCACGCAATGTGTGATTTATTTTTTCCTTCTGTGTCTCTTCTTCTGTTTTCGGCCGTAAAGCATAGCAGGATACCTTAATTTTGGAATTAGGCTGACAGATCTGAAATGCTCAACTTGCATTTTCACAGCTAATGATGCCATCAAAATCCTGGATTAACCTTCTCATCAATCCCAAATACACATTACTCAACTTCAATTCACCAAACAGTGATGCGAATCTTTTAAACCGAGTCCTTGAATGGACCCCGACTGTGAAGGACTTAACTTAGTGGAATTTATGTTACATTCCAGGCCTTCAGTTGCCCTGATTTGATTTACTTTACGTCAGCGAATTGATCTTCCCGCTAAACTGCAGCCCCTCAGATTTATTGGCCGGTCAGAAGGTTAACAGGCAGAAGAATCTATCTTCTATCTATCTCTATCTCCATATTACATAGCTAAAACTCTGATCTTGTGCTCTTCCGGTTTGCGCGGTTTTTCTATTTGCGCAATTTGTTTTTTCTATTTTCTATTTGTTTTTTCTATCCATACAGACAGCACCTATAGTCGGGATCGAACCCGGGTCTACAGGCAACAACTCTACTGCTGCACCACCATGCCGTCCCTTTAATGGATTATGGATTCACCATAGGGCAAAATCTAGTTGCAGTTAGGGGGTCATATAAGGCACTGGCATCACCACATAATTTATTTTAATCCTTTTCATTCCACCTCACTTTCAAAGCAGCTTCCTGCTCCAGTAGAGGTCATTCCAAAGATAGGCACAAAAAGCTGGCGTAGCTCAGCGGGACAGGCAGCATCTCTGGAGAGAAGGAATGGGTGACATTTCAGGTTGAGACCCTTCATCAGGCAATTCCAACCTCAGTCAGGCTGCAATGTGCTGGTGATAATTGTACAGGGAGCTCCACATCAACACTAACTCCCTCACTGAAGCACATGAGATAGTGGGCTTTACACTCAATGTCACAAAATGGAAGATTGTATCAACCTGCCTCTCCCCACCATTTCTTCCCCACCCCCACCCCCACCCCCAACAAAATGCCCCCACCCCCCAATTATGTGTGCTTTACTGGACGCTGGAAGAAGTTGGACGTTATATTTTCTGGGGAAGCTTTTCTTAGCAAAGGAAGTAATTGCTAATGAAATTCGCCATTATCTTCAATGTACAATTGGTCGTCTGAGGACAAGAGTGTACATAAATCAGGAGCTCAAACTGTAAGCTTTGGAGACATGGACTGCCTTCAGGAAATGCTTCAAGGTTCGGGAAAAAGATTCCAAAGCTGTCTGCTTGGTGTCTAAAGAAGGGTCCCGACCCGAAACGTCACCTATTCATGTTTTCCAGGGGTGCTGCCTGACCTGCTGAGTTACTCCAGCACCTTGTGTCTTCTCCAAATGCGTTAGAAGTCTAAGCGAATCAATATCTTCACCCAGGCCAATATTTTCAGCGTCAAGACTCTATCTAGCTCTCGACCTACCCCAATGGTTATCTCTGCCGTGGGAAGAGATAACCAGGAAAGCCATTTGTGGGTACACAAAAATGCTGGAGAAACTCAGCGGGTGCAGCAGCATCTATGGAGCGAAGGAAATAGGCAACGTTTCGGGCCGAAACCCTTCTTCAGACTGATAGGGGGTGAGGAGAAGAAAGGAAAAAAGGAAAAAGGCGGAGGAGGAGCCTGAGGGCTGGGGGAGTGGAGGAGACAACCAGAGGGCTGATGAAGGGGAGGGGACAGCAAGGGCTAGCAGAATTGGGCCATTTGTGGGTGTTCTCAGTGTCTCCTTGAAGTAATGTAACACCTTCACCAACTCGTGACAGTGTGACTGCTCAAAATGGAAGGGCACAGAGAGCCCTTGTCAGGAGCACATGGAAGTCCATCAGGCATGGCAGGGAGTGCACCACCACCAAAACTACATACCCGCCATATGGAGAATCTCCTACCTCAGCTGCGGCAGAATATGTGGCTTCCACACTGGCCTTAGAATCCACAGTGGAAGCAAGTCCTTCCTGACACTCATGTCATGGGTTATGGGGAGAAGACAGGAGAATGGAGTTAGGAAGGAAAGATAGATCAGCCATGATTGAATGGCAGAGAAGATCTGATGGGCCGATTGGCCTGATTCTGTTCCTATCACTTATGACCTTATGACCTTATGAGGAACTACTAAAAACCGAAGATGGTATACTACCTTTTCTGGCAGGGTAATACAAATGCTTAGTCTGTATGGCAGGAGAATGGAGTTGAGAGGGAAAGATAGATCAGCCATGTTTAAATGGTGGAGTAGACGATGGGCCGAATGGCCTGATTCTGCTCCTAGAACATATGAACTTATGAACATAAACTCAAGCTGCCAAACAAAGGGAACGATAAAGAGTCTGAAAAAGGGTTCTGACCTGAAACATCACCTATTCCTTTTCTCCAGAAATGCTGCCTGACCAGCTGTGTTACTCCAGTACTTTGTGTCTATCTTCGGTATAATCCAGCATCTGCAGTTCCTTCCTAAACAAAGGTGATTGCTCTTCAAGGGAAAGTTAATGTTGCATAGAACTAGGTGCCCTGAGTGATTCAACTGTAAGTTTCATTCAGAAATTAAGTAAGTGTACCAAGTGGAGTTACGAGCTGCATTGAAGGTCAGAGAATAGTTAAAGAGTAATAAAATGTGATGTGGCCTGCGATGAGCAGGAGTTTGAAATTCAAAGGACAAAGGCCTGAACGAGAAGGCAAATGTGAATTATAAACTAATGAAATCATATCAGCAGTTTCTGTTTGCTGCCCTTCAGTTAAGGATTAAAATTAACAAATTTGCATAAGGTACTTGGCCGCAAGGAATTAGCTTTGAATAAATTAGCCTCTAATTAAACCCGACAGGGAAGTGTGACGGTATGAGCCACTTGATTTGTGAGTCTGGAAGGGCCATAGTAAAGTGGATCGCAAATGCTGTTGCCCCCCCCCCTGCCCAACTGTGCTCATCGGGAGGGTCTTCATCAGCTTGGCAACGCATGTTCACCCATTCCCCCATTCACACCCATCACTCTCTCCTGCCTCATGCAGTATGTTTGTCAGTGCTGGTGCAGGAAGGGCTGAAGGCTGGAGTTTCCTCAGCCTAATACTGCACAAGGGGGCTGATCAAAGTTCCATGGAAGTTACGATGCGATACAATAGAACTTTATTCATCCCAGGAGGGAAATCGATCTGCCAACAGTGGTAAAACACAAGATGCATCATGAAATCAAAGTGACGAGTGGAAAGGTTTAAAGATGTGCAAAAATGTTGCGGGGGGGGGGGGGGGGGGGATTAGTCTACCCCATGATAAAAGGGGGAGGAGTTGCACAGTTTGATAGCCACAGGGAAAAAGGATCTCCTGTGGCGTTCTGTAATGCATCTTGGTGGAAGCAAACCATTCAACCTCAGGTTTGTGCTGTATAAAGACCTCCTCCCACCAGTGGAATCATATGACCATTACAGAGAGACGGAGTCCCTGGGGCACTTTGCCGAGGGCTGCCAGCGTTGAATCTCCACCCGGCGCGGCCTGGGGACGTCGGGAGCTGCGGACTCCAGTGGGAAGCGGCCGATTTGGAGGTCCAAGCCGTTGAGGTTGGCCTCCCGTTCCGACGTCGGAGTGCCAACATCCCAGCGAGCGGGCCTGAGCGGCGGGCTGCCCGTAGTGGCGACTGCGGAGGGCTCCGGAGACCCCGACCACGGGTGAACATCAGAGGAAGATGACTGACTTTGGTGCCTTCCCTCACAGTGGGAAACTTTTGATTCTGCTGTGTGGGGATGTTTTAAGTTGAACTCTATCGTGTGTTGTGGTCTTTATTTTATTGTATGGCTGTATGGTGACCACACATTTCACTGTGCCAACTGGCACATGTGACAAATAAATGTATCTTGTATCAAGTACATATAGAACTCCTTGTGGAGCAATGCGATCTCTTCAGCTTTACTCCCATAGGCACAAAATGTCCGCCAATTATTGTTACCCTTGAATGATCCATCACAGAAAGTACTTTCCTTCTGTTTATTCTTTCGTGATCTTGTAAATCTCTGTTAAACTTCCTTTCAACCTTCTTTGCTTCGTGGAGGACAAACTAATGCAACTGAGATCCCTCAACCCTGAAAGCAGTAGTAACTCATTTCCCTTTATCGCACCTATCGTAATTTCTCTCAACTACTCTCACAGATACTGAGCTTCACATTATACACCTTGAACTCTCCACATGTGGAAACAGCTTCTTCCTATTCAACCCCGTTGAATCTCTTCAGATTAGTAATAACCTCCGGTGACCTGGGCTGCCTCTTTTCTGAACTGGTGAGATTTTCTTGGGTTTAATTAAGTTCTAGAGGAACGCATGAGGAACTATCAAAACCAAAGGTGGCATATTCAAGTTACTGGCAGATTAATAGAAATGCTTTGTCTGTACAGTAAGCAGCAGAGATTCTTGATTAGTACGGGAGTCAGAGATTATGGGAAACAGGCAGGAGAATGGGATTGAGGGGGAAAGATAGATCAACCATGATTGAATGGCGGAGTAGACTTGATGGGCCGAATGGCCTAATTCTGCTCCTAGAACTTATGAACTTATAAACACAAGCTGCCAAACAAAGGTAAAGGTAAAGGGTCTGAAGAAGGGTTCCGACCCGAAACATCACCTATTCCTTTTCTTAACTTTTAATTAAGATGGGTTTAAGTAAGTTTCATTCTTGAGTCAGATCCGGGGAAGGAGAATATGAAAAGCAAATGACTGCAAATGCTGAGAGTACTCAACAGGTCAGGCAACATCTGTGGAATGAGAAGCAGTAAATGTTTTGGGTCAAAAGGCCTCGCCAAAACCTTGGTGCACAATTTAAACCTAAACCTAAACCTAAAAGACAATTTTGAATTTTCTTCTGCCTTCACCCCAGTTAGGGTGGTGGGAGATCGCAACCTTCATATGGTCCGTCCTGTTTCGATTAATGCAATCAACCTGGCGTGCACAATCAAATAAGATCAAATAGAACAAGTAGGTCTACAACTTTAGGCAGTGCACGCCACACGCAAGAAGACTCCAGCTAGTTATCTCCTGACTTTTAGTTTGGTTTAGAGATACAGCATGGAAACAGGTCCTGCGGCCCACCGAGTCCGCGATTACTGTACACTAGTTGTATCCTACACCCTTGAGACTATTTCCAGAAGCCAATTCATTTACAAGCCTGCATGTCTTTGGAGTGTGGGAGGAAACTGGAGCACCCGAAGAAAACACACGCGGTCACATGGAGAACATACAAACCCCATATGTACACCACCCATAGTCAGGATCGAACCCGGGTTTCTGGCACTGAAAGGCAAAAGACTCTACCGTTGTGTCATCAATCCTTGTTCCAATGCTGTCTGTGTGGAGTTTGCACGTTTTTTCTGCGAATGCATGGGTCTTGCCCAAATGTTCTGGTTTCCTCAAAAGCTGTGCGGGTCAGTCAATTGGGCATTGTAAATTGCCACTGGTGCATGTGGGAGAACGGTGGAAATTTATGTGGAGCTGATCAGAATAAACAGAGATTAGTGTAAATGGGTGTTTATTGATCAGGCATGGACTTGATGGACCAGAGGGCCTGTTTCCATGCTCCGTCACTATCGTTCAATATTGGATCTAACTGACCAAAATCAGGTTCCCTGACCATGCAGATATCAGGAGAAGTTAGGGAGGGGGGGGGGGGGATTGGGGGGTTGGACAGTCCATTCTCCATCCAGCCTTCTCTTCCACACACACGTTCTGAGCTCTGCAACTGTTGAGGCTGGAATTGCTGGTTGAATCTCCTCAGCAGTTTAATTGTCCAGTTCCATTCATGTATCAGTCCTGTAGGTTCTTGATCTGATCTGCTGGTTGTGTATAACATGTGTCTATGCTGCTTAGCACCCACATCTGATGGTGTGCTGGGCTGAACGTTCAGTTTTAGGTGCCCCTCGTGTTGCTCCTAGAAGAGGTTTCACTCCTCTGTAAGTCTGGGTTAGTCCTCTGACTTAATCATCTTGACAGAGAGGGAAATAAGTCGAAGCACAAGTGTTCAGATTGTGGTTTGGTACAACTCTGCCGCTGTCCACTCAGAATCAATCCTTTCTTAACGATAAACCATGGTATCATCATCTCTGTGGATCTGTCCTGCTAATGGGACAAGACATAATAAAGGATGGAGATTGAGGAATGTGGGGTGTTGGCTGTAAAGTATGATTGAGAGAGTATCCAAGATTACAGTCTGTGTGACTCTTCCCCCAATTCTCAGACGAGGAAAAGCACTTTGCAAGATGATTAGACTGGGTCTGTTTGTGTGAAATCCAATACAATGACAGGTGATCCATCTTGTTTTATTCTTATTTAGTTTAGTTTAGTTTAGAGATACGGCGCGGAAACAGGCCCTTCGGCCTACTGAGTCTGCACTGACCAGCGATCCCCGCACATTAACTACCCTACCTACACTAGGGACAGTTTTACATTTATACCAAGCCAATTAATCTACAAACCTGTACGCCTTTGGAGTGTGGGTGGAAACCGAAGATCTCGGAGAAAACCCACGCAGGTTACGTGGAGAACGTATAAACTCCATGCAGACAAGCACCTATAGTCAGGATTGAACCCGGGTCCCGGCGCTATAAGGCAGTAGCTCCACCGCTGAGCCACCGTGCCGCCCTTGTCATAAAAGTTTAATAACCAAATTAGTTGTTAGTCCAGGTTAGAGGGCAATGAAGTCAGACACACAGGTGGCAGACTAGTCCCATATCAGTTTGACCCAGTAAGAATGAGTTGCTGGACAACTGTCCAACCTACCCTCAGGTGTAAATGAAACATCCCAAGGAACACGGTACAGCTGGAGAGCAGCCTGGAGCTTTGCCCAACATCGATTAAAAACAAAACATGTTTGTTTGTCCTTTTGCTGCTTGTTGGAACCCTGCCGTATGCAATTTGGCTGCCACATTTCCAACATGGCAACAAAGGCTACATTTCAAAAGTACTTATCTTGTTGGAAAGCACTTTGCAACATGGTGAGCTCATGAAAGTTGCAATGTAAATATAATTTTCTTTCATTGCTCCCTCCGCTTCAATTCACTGGGGATCGGCTGTTGCATTTTAATACAGCATCCTAAAGCATTTGATGCTCAGTGAAAGCTCGGCTCTCTGCGTTCGTGTTATGAGGAATGGTACCAGTATATTTCCATTGGATTTTCAGTGCTTGGGGGGGATTTGGTGTAAAGTTTTTGATTCTCCAAAGCAAGTGTTGAAATTGCAAATAATAGCATCACACTTAGATCTCAAAATGCTGATTCCATTACTTTTGCCTCGTGTGTTCTCTCAGTGGTTGGGTCATTTATATATTAAAAGGAGTTTTCATCTTACAAAACTGCCAACTCCATCTCTTTCCTTTGTGACTTGTTCCGCCGGTAATTCTAATCGACAGGCAGGACCTATAATTGCTGAGGTACATCTATGTTTGAAATATTTAAGGAAAACATGTGACCTTCAATAAAAGGATGGCACGGTTGTGCAACTGTCGGAGCCGCTGCCTCACTGCGCAACCGACCCGCGTTTGATCTTGACCTAGTCTGTGTGGAGTTTCCACCTTTCTCTTGTGACTGTGTCGATTTCCTCCAGATTCCTCCCACATCCCAAGGACGTGTGTGTTGTGGTAGGTTAACTGGGCGCTGTACATGGCCCCTGGTATTTAGGGAGTAGATGAGAAAACGGGATAACATAGAACTAGTGTGAGCGGGTGTAAACTAAACTAAACTAAACAAATCCAAAAGGATTTAATAATTTGAAGGCAGATGCTGGGTTATACCAAAGATAGACACAAAGTGCTGGAGTAACTCAGCGGGTCAAGCAGCATCTCAAGAGAAAATGGATAGGTGATGTTTCGGGTCGGTACCCTTCTTCAGACTGTTGAGTGGTGCGGGGGTGGGGGGGAACTGGAAGCAAGAAAAGACCAGGACAAATTAGGGCCAACAATAGATGACATCAAGCAGGGTGGTTCCGATAGGCCACCATATTGTTGACTAGAGATGGTGTGATCCCAAGAGGGATACATCGTTGCGACTGTGGAACTGGTTAAGCGACTAAAAGGAAGCTTCCTTGGATTTTCAGTGAACATTGATATTGATGAATATGGCCAGTGATGGTAAAATAAGGCCATCCTGTTCAGACCACACAGTGTGATCCAATGTGACCTCCAGACCCGTGTTTGGGCTGGGCATTTTCCTATCAGTCATCATCAACTTTGATACACATGGGGCATGTGGCAAGAATCAGCAGGACTTCATAGTCATTAGTGAAATTAGGCCTGGGAATACAGAAGCTTTTTTTAAATTAAAAAAAAAAAATATATATTTATTAGAAGTACATTACATTACAACCACATACATTAGTACTCGTCATTTATATCTTCTTACAATTAATGTACTCCATTTATTTTTTACACTAGAAAAGGAAAAGATTGAAAGAAAGAAGAAAGTGAAGGAAAAAGTGAAAGTGTAGGAAATGTGACAACAAAAAAGGACGAAGACCCTATAAGAGCTAAATTAAAAACAAAAGAAAAAGAGTTAAGAAATAGACCCTAGGAAAGACAGAGAGAGAGAAAGAGGAAAAAGAGAGAAACTAATATTTTTATGAGCATTACGTAAATGGGACATACCAACTCTTCAACTATCATCCCCCCTTACCTGACCTCAATTTTTTTTTTTTAAGTACTTTTGCACCCTATGTTTGTAATAATTCTATAAATGCAGACCACGTCAGGTGGAAGTGATCTGGTTTACCTGCTAGGAGGAGTCTTATCTCTTCTAGGTGTAATGTTTCAAACATATTTGAAATCCACATATTTATAGTTGGTATTGGAGCCTTCTTCCAAAATTTTAGAATTAGCTTTTTTCCAATTATTAACCCATAGTCCATTAGTTTCTTTTGAAACACATTTAGTTCTGGACCATCTTCCGTTATACCGAAGATAATCCATTCTGCTTTGGGTATCAGTCTTGTTTTAATTAACTTTGTAAAGATTTCAAAAATTTCATTCCAAAATTTTTGAATTTTTGTACAGAAAACGAATGAGTGCGTTATGGTAGCTTCTTGGGATTGACATTTATCACAAACAGATGATACATTTGGGAAAATTTTATGAATTTTAGTTTTCGAATAATATAATCTATGTAAAATTTTAAATTGTATTAAAGTGTGTCTTACATTAATCGAGCATTTATGCACGTTTATTAAGTATTCATTCCAACTTTCCTTTGAAATTTTAATAGCTAACTCTTGTTCCCAGTCTCTTCTGATACCCTCCGTAGATGGTATTTGTACATTTAAGATAATATTATACAAATATGATATTAAGTTTGCTGATTCCGCTTTTATCTGCATTGCCTCGTCCAATACATCTACTGGGTTATTATAATGATCTTTTGTATATTTTTTCAAATAGTCGCATATTTGAAAATATTTAAAATATTGATTATTTCCGAGTTTATATTTTATTTGTAATAGTTGAAATGAAAGTAATTTTCCAGTTTCATACAAGTCACCGAGCGTTTTAATTCCTAATCTATCCCATTGTGTATAAGCTTTATCTATAATAGAAGGATTAAACGAAGGGTTATTGACTATAGGTAATAAAAGTGATAAATTTCTTAATTTTAAATTTTGTTTTATTTGTTTCCAAATTCGGATTGTACTATGAATAATTGGGTTCTTATTATAATTTATGTTATTCAGTTTCATTGGAGAGAGGAGGATCGCTCCAATGTTTCTAGAGGAGCAATCCTCTTTCTCCATTACAATCCAGTCCACTTGCTGGGCGGAGTTATCCATCAGTTGAATCATATTTTTAATATTTACTGACCAATAATAATACATAAAATTAGGTAGTGCTAAACCCCCTAATACTTTAGGTTTATTCAGATGAGTTTTTTGTATTCTATGTGATTATAGTCCCATATAAAATTAGTGATATCTGAGTCGAGTTTTTTTTTAAACTTCTTTGGTAAGTATATAGGAATTGATTGAAATAGGTATAAAATTTGTGATAAAAAGATCATTTTTATTGCGTTTATTCGGCCTATTAAAGACATCGGGAGCGTTTTCCAGAATTTAATTAGTGTAATTTTGCCCTGAACATACCTTGATATGATCTGGTAATTTCGATTCCCAAATATTAAAATTTTTCTGTAGCTATTTTAAAAGGGAATTTTAAAAGATGTGTTGAATCTTTCGGTTTTATTGACATAATTTCACTTTTATTCCAATTTATTCTATATCCAGAAAAAGATCCAAAGTCTTCAATTAAATTTAATATATTTGGTATAGTGATTTGAGGTTTTGTAATGTACAGTAATATATCATCTGCGTATAAAGATATTTTATTATATTAATCTTTAGTATTATATCCATGGATATCAGGGTGTATTCTATTTTTTTCTGCTAGCGGTTCAATAATGAGAGCAAACAGCTGTGGTGATAATGAGCATCCTTGTCTATTTCCCCTTGATAGTTGAAATTTCGAGGATAATATGTTATTAGTTAGTATTCTAGCTGTAGGTTTGTTATATAGTAACTTGATCCATAGAATAAAATTCTCCCCCAGTTGAAATTTTTGTAATACTTTGTCCATATAATTCCATTTTACTTGATCAAATGCCTTTTCAGCATCCAGCGAAATAATTGATAATTCTTGATCTTCAGATTTGTGTGAGTGCATTATGTTGAGTAGACGTCTCATATTGTTAGATGAGTATCTCTTAGGGATAAACCCCGTCTGATCTGGGTTTATTAATTTACTAATGTATTTACTTAATCTTCTAGCTAATGTTTTCGCTAATATTTTTTGATCTGTGTTTAACAATGCTATAGCTCTATATGAACCAGGTTCTTCTAAGTCTTTATTTTTCTTAGGTATTAATGTAATCGTTGATTCCGCTAATGTATCAGGTAGTATTCGTGTTTTAAAAGCATATTGGTACATTTTTTGTAATCTTGGTATTATTTTATCATAAAAGCTTTTATAAAATTCATTAGTAAATCCATCAGGGCCTGGTGTTTTTCCATTCTTTAGTGAGTTTATTGTATCTTCTAATTCCTTAATTGAGATTTGTGCACCCAGTTCCTCTTGTTCCTTCAGCTCTAACTTTGGAAGATTACAGGTATCCAAGAACTTTGTGATATTATTGGAATCAATTGTCGTTTTAGATGTATACAAATTCTCATAAAATTGCGCAAATCTATTATTAATATCCTTTGGTGTTGTTAATAATTCCCCTTTATCTGATTTGATCTTTGGTATAGTATGTTCCTTTTCTCGTTTTTTTAGCTGGCGAGCCAAAAGTTTATGCGGTTTATCCCCAAATTCAAAGTGCTCTTGTTTTGTAATTTGAAAAAGTCTTATAAGTTTGGCAGATAATAATTTATTTAATTTAAATTTCAAAATTATTATTTTATTATGTTTATCTATTGATGGATCTTTAGCATTATCTATATCCATTTGTCTAATAAGTTCTTCTAACTGTCTTTGTTCATTCTTATTCTTTTTATTTTGAAAAGCTTGACATGAAATTATAATACCCCTAATGTATGCTTTAAAAGATTCCCATAATACAGTAGGCGATATATCTGGAGTATCATTTATTTGAAAAAAGACCTCCATTTGTTCTTTTAAATATATACTCGCTTGTGGATCTTTTAGAATTTGAGAATTAAATCTCCAAAACGATTTATTCTTAGACAATCCTTCCAGTTTTAAAAAGAAAGTTAGTGGAGAATGGTCTGAAATCGAGTTTGTGTGGTATATTGCATTAGATGTTTGGGGGATTAATTTTGTATCCAGCAGAAAGTAGTCTATACGTGAGTATGTCTTATGTACCATTGAGTAAAACGAGTATTCCCTGCCAGTTGGATTAACAATTCTCCAAACATCTGCTATATTAGTGTTGTTTATATAGGTATTGAGAAGTTCCCCAGTTTTCGATTTCATATTCCCTCTCTGTTTTTGACTTGATTTATCTAAGTACGGATCTAAAACACAGTTAAAGTCTCCTCCTATTATAACATTTTGATAGTTTGACTGCAATTATGTTGAACATTTTATTGAAAAAGTGGGGGTTATCAAAGTTAGGGGCATATATATTTACCAAAGTAAGGGGAGTGTCATGGATTTCTCCATTAACTATTAGGTATCTCCCTTCTATATCTGTTATAATATTCTTTGCTTTAAATGGTATACCTTTTCTTATGATGATTGACGTGCCTCTAGATTTTGAAGTAAATGAAGAATGGTATGTTTGACCTATCCATTTCGCCCTCAACCTAACTTGATCCTGAGATTTTAGGTGTGTTTCTTGTAGGAAGGTAATGTCGGAGTTGTACAATTTCAGCTGA
Organism: Malacoraja senta; assembly: GCA_038087875.1. Taxonomy (NCBI): domain Eukaryota; kingdom Metazoa; phylum Chordata; class Chondrichthyes; order Rajiformes; family Rajidae; genus Malacoraja; species Malacoraja senta. The sequence continues at coordinate 76,956,965 of CM075979.1, forward strand.
GCTAGTATCTTATCCCTTTTAATAGGTTCGTTAATACCTCTTATATTCCAACTACAAAATGAGATTCCTCCTAGGTTCTTTTGTGTGGTGTCATGCATTTTGAATAATTATAGTACCTTTAAATCTTGTGGTGCATCCATATCCCAGGTCTTTAGGTATTGGGGGAGCTTTTGAGTTTTTAAGTTTTGCTGGTATGTCCATTTTACGCTTATCACTAAACACAAAACACAAACAAGTGATTTTATGTGATAAAAAAAAAACTAAAAAAGTGAAGATACAGTGTCTGATATAGTCGGCACTGTAGCGAGTGTCCCACCTGTAGGTGGGAAAAAAACCTTGTTTTGACTTCCATTGCGTTGTTACACAAATAGCTCCGCTCTCTTGGTTAATCATAACATATTATAATATTAAAACGGGGCCTCACATTCAGATATATAATACAATTTTACCCTGTATATTTCATTATAACATATATATATATCGGAGTTTTAACTACTGATTATTAAACCGATACTTTTGACTTCAATAAGAATCAACTGTTGGTTGAAGGGGTTAACGAGACGTGCCCCTGGACCTAAGCCAGTTGCTCGTTTCTCATCCCCTCCTCCCACTTATAGATAAGGTTTCAGTTTATTAAAAATTCATATTAGTATGTTAGTTCGTTATTTTTTATTTTTGTTTTTATTAGTATTCTAATCTAACATGCATAACTTATTAAGTTGTTAATAGGATAAGTTCTTACAATTGGTTATAATATTATAATCTAATAAGCAATTATATGCTTTCTGGTATATACCATTCCCATCTGTTGAGTTGTTTACTCGCTTTGAACAGAAAGTGTCCTTGATTCAACATTCCAAAGATAACAGTGTAACTATCCCCAGACAAAGCATTACTTAAAATGGTTCAGATCTGCCAAACCTCCCTTTCCTTTCTATTTTTCAACGATAGTTTGGGCATATTTAAACGCATCTTCAGGCTTAACAAATGACTTTTCAATACCCTTAAAGGAAATACGCATTTTCGCGGGATAAAAAATCCCAAATCTGATCCCTTCTCTCCCTCTTAAAAGATCTTTAACCTTCTCAAATTTGTTTCTTTTTTGCACAATTTCATACGGGTAGTCCCTGAATATCTTAATAGTGTCATTGTCCAGCCGCAGTTGCACACCGTATTTGATTTTACTCATAACATCTTCCAGTTCTGAAATGTCCCGAAATTTCACAATAATATGTCGTGGATAAGTTTTTCCCGCACCAGATCTTTGTTTAAATCTTGGGACACGATGAGCCACTTCGATTTTCGGTTCTTTGGAAAGATTCAGCAGTTGTTTAAACAAGCCCTTGGCAAACTCACGTACATCCTCCCCTTCGGCTCCCTCTGAAACTCCAAGAATTCTCAAATTCTGGCGTCTAGAGCGAGCTTCCAGGTCCAGGCATTTGACTGAGACTTTCTCCAGTTGAGTCACCATCTGTAGTGAAGTTTGTTCGTTTTCCCGCCTCATTTGCTCATGTTCTTGCCTCATTTTCGCCATGTCTTCAACCATTCGAGCCGTGTTTTTCTCCAATTCCGTAATTGTGCGCATACTTGCAGCTACTGTTTCAAGCACAGCCGTGAACTTATCCGTAGTAGTTTCATCCATCTTGTCCATTCTCTCTGATAGTCCATCTTTCACCTCATCAATTTGTTTATTCATAATGTCCAGTGAATCAATCATATTCTTCTGGTTACCAGCATTTAATTCCCTCATCATCTTCTCCATTCCTTCCATCATTTTTGCCATATTTTCCTTCATTTCCTTCTTATCTTCCTTCATATTTTCCTTCATTTCCTTCTTATCTTCCTTCATATTTTCCTTCATATTTTCCATCATAATTTTATTTTCGTCCAAAATCTCATCTTTCATATTTTTCACTGATTTCTTCAAGTCATCAAACTCTTTCTTAGATCTTGTATCCATTTCTGCAGCCACTTCAGAGACTTCAGAGACTTCAGAGGTAACTTCTGCTTCAGACTTCTTCTGGTCTTTCAGCAGCTTTTTCACTGCTCTCTGAGGGCTCACAGCTGGAGACAGTTTACTCATTTAAAGGGCTTCAAACCACCGTTTAAAACATCGCGCTTAATGATGACGTCATCAGCGCGGCGACCAGAAGCTCCGGTAAGGTTTTTTAAAAACAATCCCGATTTTTGGACCCATTTTACACGATAAATCGTGAAATTTTTCAGGAGAGGAGCTAGGTGCACGTCTGTTAGTCCAACATGGCGCCACCGGAAGTCGGGAATACGGAAGCTGAGCTCCCTCTTGATGAATGACAAGAACCTGGTCATCATGTACGAGGTGATCTCAGTGTTGCTGTACTTGGCACAGGTGTGGCATCTTATTCCTGCACCTTGGCATTCACCCAAACCATGTTTCATTTCACCTGTAGATCCAGGATGGATGGTGCCCATTGGGTCATGATGTTTCCAGAACAAGTGGTGAAAAATGTGTATTGACTATACTTCCTGCATATATTATTCTAACTAAAACATTTCTTTGAAATAAATAAGCAATCCACCACGACACCTTTAGTTTAGTTCAGAGATACACCATGGAAACAGGCCCTTCGGTCCACCAAGTCCCCGCACACTAAAGACCCTGTCCCACGATGCGAGTTCACCCAAAGCTCTCCCGAGTTTTAAAAAAAATCTAACTCGTGGTAAGTACGTAGAATGTACGTAGCGGGTACGTCAGAGCTTGTGGATGTCTCGTAGCGGCTCGTAATGCTAACGGCAGGCACTCGGGAAACGCGGAAACTCGTGAGGTTTTTTCAACAGTGTGAAAATTTTCCAAGAGTAAAAAAATACTCGTGATGAAGTACCACGAGTCTGATTTTTTAAAACTCGGAAGAGCTCTTGGGTAAACTCGCATCATGGGACAGGGCCTTAACACTATCCTACACACACCAGAGATCATTTAGAATTTTACCAAGCCAATTAACCTGTAAACCCGTACGTCTTTGCGGTGTGGGAGGAAGCCGGAGCACCCGAAGAAAATTCACACAAGTCTCGGGGAGAATGTACAAATTCCGTACAGACAGCACCTGTAGTCAGGATCAAACCTGGGTCTCACATGCTGTAAGGCAGCAACTATACCACTGCCACCATGCCGCCATGATACCACTTATAGAAAACTATAGAACTTTACAGTGAAAACAAAGGCTTCTCACAGCTGCTACAGAATATCGAATAAACACTCTTCCCATTATAGGTGACTGTATCTGTAGTGACAGAGATGCCGAATGAAAACTCCAGAGATGGAATTTTGTATCATAAAAGCAATATAACAATTCAATCGGTAAGCCAGTACTGGTCATAAGACCTACAGTCAAAGAGCCACAGAGTCAAACAGTGAGGAAACAGGCCCTTCGGCCCAACTTGCCCGCACTGACCAACATGTCCCATCTACACTAGTTCCACTTGCCTGCGTTTGGCCCATATCCCTCTAAACCTGTCCTACCCATGTACCTGTCTAATTGCTTCTTAAAGGTTGCAATAGTCCCTGCCTCAACTACCTCTTTCAGCTGCATGTTCTATACACCCATCACCCTTTGCATTAAAAAGTTACCTCTCAGATTCCTAACAAATCTTTCCCCCTTCATCTTAAACCTATGCCCTCTGGTTCTCAATTCCCCTACTTTGAGCAAGAGACTCTGAGCGTCTACCCGGTCAATTCCCCAAAAATGTACTGTCTTTACAGCTCTGATCCATAATCCGAACTTGTGTTCACAAATTGTGAAGCTCTGAACTTGGAATTGCTCGTTCTTCAAGCTTATCTTGTATTGCGGTGGAGAAAAGCAACTCCGTGTAAATCAATGATGTAACTATCTTGGGATGATACTCTTTATTACTCTTTCAAGGCTTCTGCAGTACACAGTTCTCTGGCCTGAGTTTTCTCAGTCTGGAGGAGACTGGAGCACATGAAGAAAACTCACACGGTCACAGGGAGCACATTCAAATTCCTCACGGCCACCTCTGGAGGTCAGGATCGAACCCACGTCGCCGGTGCTGTGAGGCAGCAGCTCTACTATGATGTAGATAATAATCAGCCTGTGGTGGCTGCGAGGAAAATCCAAGAAGACATGCAGTGCATATGGACAAGTGCACTAGTTCTGTCCATTGACACGAGGGGAGGAATGAGATTGTACTGCTGAACCCATCTCCAGGAACCCACACACAGACTCAGGCAACATCCATTCAGTCAGAGCGTCATTCTATTGTTGGTGTCACCGACATATTTGGATATTTAGGAAGGACTAGTTGTGATCAGAACATGATGAAGGGATGGTATATGTTGACTGTTGATGACATACCAAATCTGCTAGTCATCACAGTCTTGTCGGTGCATAGTTTGGTGAGGTTGCACGTCTTACTGTATATATAGATGGTCAATCCCCACTCTGTGACCCAGGGCCTATTGGATCTATGACCCAGGGTCTATTCTTCATGCTGCTGGTCCTGAGAATGGACCATTTGATGCTTTTCAAAACCGTAGTGTTGGCCAAGAGGTTTGTTTGATGAGATTAGTATGACATTCCTTTAACCTCTGATGCATTCGCCCTTCCTCTCTGAATACAGGAGAGGCAGTTAAGAAGATGGTCTACAGAACTGATGGAAGTAGGGGGATGAAAAGGATCCATAGCAGGACGACATGTCCCCTTCCTCCCAACCCCATCTCCCAATATGGAGCAATGGATGAGATGCCCCATCAGGACTGAACCCTAACTGCAGAGTGCCTAATGGTCCAAGCACAACAGAGGAGGTAGTTGAGGCTGGGACTATCGCAACGTTTAAGAAACAGTTAGACAGTTACATGGATAGGACAGGTTTGGAGGGATGTGGACCAAATGCGGGCAGATAGAACTAGTGTAGCTGGGACATGTTGGCCGGTGTGGGCAAGTTGGGCCGAAGGGCCTGTTTCCACACTGTATCACTCTATGACTCTATGACTATAACTGCAAGTGCAGCTACTTTACCAGTGGCCATGGAAGATGGTGGTGCATAGGAAGGAACTGCAGATGCTGGTTTACACCAAAGATAAAGAGTCTGCAGAAGGGTCCCGACCCAAAACGTTACCTATTCCTTTTCTCCAGAGATGCTGCCTGACTCGCTGAGACAGCATTTGTGTCTATCTAGAATGAAGGTGCAGTGTATTCCAAAACATTGAGCAGTGTTACCTTATGGAGTGAGATGATATAGATGACCTCCATTCCAAGAAAGCAGAATACATCTTGCTTGCCATTGCAAGAGTGAGAACATAGTTTTGCCCGAATTACAGGATTTCCATTGACTCAGGGCACCATTGACTCTGCACGCCTCACGTTAAACATGCCACCTGCCAACCTGAAGATGTACCACATCCAAACAGATGCCACCCTACACGGTGCCAAGTGGTGTGTAACCATACACACTGCGCAAATATCAATCAATCTCTGCAATTACACAGAAGGTGACAACTGGGCAACATGAGTTATCTGTGGGCTAGACTCCCAACTCCATTGTGCAACTCACATTAGCAGGCAACTTGCCTGTAACAAGAGCCAAGATACAACCAGCCAGAACCATGAGCACACTCAAGCTATGATTAATGCCTGTACTGCTCTGGAAGAGCTTTGCAGATGTTTAGGTTAGTTTAGTTTAGAGATACAGCGTGGAAACAGGCCCTTCGGCCCACCGACTCCGCGCCGACCAGTGATCCCCGCACAGTAACATTATCCTACACACACTAAGGCCAATTTACAATTTTACCTAAGCCAATTAGCCTACAAACCTGTACATCTTTGGAGAGTGAGGGGAAACTGAAGCACCTCGAGAAAACCGACGTGGTCACGGGGAGAAGATACAAACGCTGTACAAACAGCACCCGTAGTCAGGATTGAACCCGGGTCTCTGGAGCTGTGAGGCAGCAACTCTACCACTGCGCCATCATGCCGTACAATTTTAAGTGGAACTGAGACCCTCATGTTCATACTTTATCTCATTGTGGTGCCTGTGATATGATATTGACTTTCTTTGTTGACTTACAGTGCCCAAGTATATGGCTCGTCTTTGTGAAGTTTCATTGGATGAGGTCCATTTATTATCATGGTGGCTGGGAAGTTAATCTTCACATCAGTACTAAAGGTATCATATGGTAGTTATGGAGTCATGTTACAGCATGGAAACAGGACCTTTGGCTCAACATGCCCACACTGACCAACATGCCCCATCAACACTAGTCCCACCTGCCTGCTTTTGGCCCATATCCCTCTAAATTAACCCTATCCATGTACCTATCTAAATGTTTCTTAAACGTAAGTTTGATATTCATGGACCTTTCAGGTTTCCTGTTTCTTTGTCATTTGTTACAATGATCTGCAAAGGATTAACAGAAAACAGAGTAGTACAGCACAGGAACAGCCCCTTTGGCCCACAATGTCTCTGCTGAACATGATGCCAAGTTAAACGAATTTCCTCTGCCTGCTTGTGATCCATAACCCTCCATTTCTCTAGTCTTTGACATCTTCACCTTGGGCAAATGGTTTTGACTGCCTACCCAATCCCTGACTTTCATAATGTTATATACTTCTATGAGGTGGCACCTCAGGCCCAGAGAAAATGATTCAAGTTTGTCCAACCTTACCTTATAGACAATACTCTCTATTCCAAGCAGCGTGCTGGTAAACCTCTGTAGCACCATTTCTAAAGCCTCCACATCCTTTCAATAGACAATAGACAATAGACAATAGGTGCAGGAGTAGGCCATTCGGCCCTTTGAGCCAGCATCGCCATTCAATGTGATCATGGCTGATCATCCCCAATCAGTACACCGTTCCTGCCTTCTCCCCATATCCCCTGACTCCGCTATCTTTAAGAGCCCTATCTAGCTCTTGAAAGTACCTAGAGAACCGGCCTCCACTGCCCTCTGAGGCAGAGAATTCCACAGTAATTCAGTAATGGAGCGACCAGATTTTCTCTAATACAGATAAGGTGATGGGATAACTCAATTAACCCTTTATTGTCATGTATGCACTGCACAGTGAAATCCTTGCACCCTTCGGCATATTTTGGTGCCATTTACAAAAGAAAAAGAAAAAAGTCAAAAGTCCAAAGTTCATGCTGGATGTGAATCCATGATGGATTTACTGGAGAGTGCCCAATCCAGATAAGCCCAAGGCTGCTGTAGGGCCTCCTCCATCACCTTAGACCAGCTCAGCCCGCCCACCGATGCCCCTCTCCTCGCCCGGCCGTCACTGTGTCTGGGAGGGGCGACTCTTTCAGCCGACATTGAAGGCGCTGGGAGGCATTACCCCAGTCCCTCTCCTAGTGAACCAATCCTTCCCTCCTCCTCGACTCTCTGGTCTTCAGGGCCGAGCTCCAAGGTCTTGTAGACATCACTTGATCTAGTTTAGTTTAGTTTAGAGATACAGCACAGAAAACAGGCACTTCGGCCCACCGAGTCTGCACCGACCAGCGATCCATGCACATTAACACTACCTTACACACACTAGGGACAATTTACACATACACCAAGCCAATTGACTTACAAATGTGTATGTCTTTGGAGTGTGGGAGAGAAACCGAAGATCTCGGAGAAAACCAACGCGGTCACAGGGTGAACATACATAGTCGGGATTAAACCTGGGTCTCTGGCACTGCAAGCGCTGTAAGGCAGCAACTCTATGGCTGCGCCACTGTGACCACTCTAATTGAACTTTCTGATATTGGAACAATATTATCATTTTTAATATGAGAAGGAACCTAATGTCAGTTTGAAGAGCAGAGCAGATGTTGGTCAGAATATGAGTTTCTCTGGAGTGTGCTTGAGCAGTTTGAAATTGAGCTGATAGGCCAACATCATTTATAGGGTGCCTTGGCTGCAGAGTGATGTGGTCACATAAACATTACCCTTCATGAATGCAGCAGTGGAGCTTAAAATGAGAAGTGTTGACACAAACATGGATATGGAGAGGAAGTCGACATAAAAGTATGATTTTTTAATTTTTTGACGTCTCAAGGATTTCACCAAGTAATTCAAGGTCAAACGAAACAAAGTATGTAGTAAGCAGGTGCTGCAATTGGATAACAACTTTCAAATAAATTATTTAGTCTCTTTTTAAATGTATACATTTTTTCCTCCTTTTCCCTTTGTAAATTCCTGTAAACACATTTATTAAAATGAAGCTAGACAAAAGTGCTGGAGAAACTCAGCGGGTGAGGCAGCATCTATGGAGCATTTCGGGTGGAGACCCTTCTTCAGACTCTCTGCCAGTTCAAGTCCACAGACTCCCATGTCTATCTTGGCTACACCTCCTTCCATCTTCCTCCCTGTAAGGTCTTTGTTCCATTCTCTCAGTTTCACTGTTGAATCACTTCTACAGCATTACTACTGAGGTGCCCACTTTTTAAAATTTCCTCCTCGCTTCCCCTCCACAGTTAACAGAGCGCTCAACCACATCTGCTTAATTTTGTGCACATCTGACCTCTCCCTCTCCTCTTTGCCAAGCCAAACACAAATCATCTGGATCGTTGGGAGCTGACTTGGTTTTAGAGTCACAGGGTCACACAGCATGGAAATAGGCCCTTCAGCCCACCATGTCCATGCCAACCATTAAGCACCCATTTTAACACTGATCCTGCCCTTGGCCATTTTATCCTCCCTACAATTCGCACCAACTATTTCCAGATTCTGCACACCAGGGGTAATTTATATAAATTATTAATCTACCAACTGCACATTTAGATTACATTTTAGTTCAGTTTAGAGATACAGCATGGAAACAGGCCCTTTGGCTCACCGAGTCTGCGCCGACCAACAATCTTCACACACTAACACTATCATACAAACACTGGGGTCAATTTACCAAGCCAGTTAACCTACAAACCTGTGCGTCTTTGGAGTGTGGGAGGAAACTGGAGATCCAGGAGAAAATCCACGCATATCACAGGGAGAACGTACAAACTCCGTACAGATAAGCACCCGCAGTCACGATCAAACCCAGGTCTCTAGCGGGTTGTAAGGCAGCAACGCCACCGCTGCATCACCGTGCCACCCTTTGACAAACAGGAAGAAACTGGAGCACCCAATTAATTCACCAGAGTAAAATCTATTAGGTGACAGAGAGAACGCGCAAACTTCACACAGACAGCGCTCTAGGTCAGGATTGAACCCTGGTCACCAGAGCCTGTGGCAGCTACTCTACTAGTGGTACCATTGTGCTGCACTATTTTGCTTCCCCTACTGTTGAAGTTCATCTCATACAATAATAGCCATCTTTATTCTGCCGCTGTGTCAAATAGTACCTCTGGGTTTCCTATTCACTCTCTGAAAAAGAAATTAGTGGCTTCAATTCTCACTCATTGAGGACATAATGAAAATCATAAAAATGCATTCCTTTGCATTCAATAATTAGTTTCTCTCATAATATCATGGTTGGCCCTTTTTGCTGTGTCAACTGTCTGTAGTATTAGCGCGTTTTTTTATGCTTTCCATTTGTGCAGCCTGAATTACAATTTGCAACACAACAAACCTTGTTGTCACCCTTTACGTTGCTTAATAAAGATCCATCTCCACAGAAACCCTGGCCTCACCTTACTTCAGATATTCCCACTGACCTATCCACCCCTCCCTCAGCTTCTCCGCAACTAAGGCTGGCTCTTTTCACTCTAATGCAGTTCTCATGAAGGGTCTGAAGAAGGGTTTTGGCCCGAAACGTTGCCTATTGATTCGCTCCATAGATGCTGCTGCATCCGCTGAGTTTCTCCAGCATTTTTGTGTACCTTCTCATGAAGGGTCTTTGGCCTGAAACATTTTCTTCATTTATCTTTCCTCAGGTGATTGCTGACCTACTGACTTGTTTCCAGCATTCGCTGTTTATTTTTCAGTATTTCAGCATCTGAAGTTTTTTTTTAAATTTTCATGATGTACTCAAGAGCTTAGAGTAAGGTTGAGGCCACTATTTAAGGGTAGCACAGCAGTGCAGCTGGTAGAGCTGCTGCCCCACAGCACCAGAGAGCCGGGTTCGATCATGACCTTGGGTGCTTCTCCCTGTGACTGCTTGGGTTCTCTCTGGGTGCTCCGGTTTCCTCCCACATCCCAAAGATGTATGGGCTTGTAGGTTAATTGCCTCTGTAAATTGCCCCTAGTGTGGAGGGAGTGGATGAGAAAGTGGGTTAACACAGAACTAGTGTTTACAGTAGATGAATGATCCGTGTGGATTCAGTGGGCTGAAGGGCCTGTTTCCATGCTGTATCTCCAAACTAAACTAAACTAAATTACAGTCTGAAGAAGGGTCCCAACCCGAAACATCACCCATCCATGATCTCCAGGGATGTTGCCAGACACAGTGAGTCACTCCAGCCTCTTTTGTTTTTCCTTGGTAAACCAGCATCTGCAGTTCCTTGTTCTAAACCACTATGAGACAATGCTCTTACCACTGTCTTGTACAGCTGTAACATGGCAGGAGGCCCAACTCCTGCACTCAATATCCTGACCAATGAAGGCAAACATACACATTGCCTTTTGCACCATCCTGTCGAACTGTGTCACCACTTTCAGGGAATTGTGTACCTGCGCCCCTATGTTTCTTTGTTCTACAACAATCCCCAGTCCCACCATTTACTGTGTAAGTCCTACCTTGACTTGTATTACCAACATGCAACACCTTGCATTTATCTGAATTAAACTCTATACGGTTGAAACTCAGAGAGGTTCTGAGTGGGACTTAAGGGCAGAAATCCAGCTGACATTTCAGGTATGCTGGTCTGTGTGGAGTTCTCCCCATGACCGTGTGGGTTTTCTCCGGGTGCTCTGATTTTCTATTACATTCCAAAGATGTGTAGATTTGTAGGCTAATTGGCCTCTGTACGTTGTTCCTAGTGTGTAGGATAGAACTAGTATTCGTGTGATTGCTGGTCAGCGTGGACTCAATGGGCTGAGGGGGCCTGTTTCCACATTGTATCTAAACTAAACTGAACTGAACTGAACTGAACTGAACTGAAGAAGGGTTTCGGCCCGAAACATTGCCTATTTCCTTCGCTCCATAGATGCTGCCGCACCCGCTGAGTTTCTCCAGCACTTTTGTCTACCTCAGAATTGAACTGAACTGAACTAAACTAAACTAAACTAAACTAAACTAAACTAAACTAAACTAAACTAAACTAATCTAAACTAAACTAAACTAAACTAAACTAAACTAAACTGAACTAAACTAAACTAAACTAAACTAAACTAAACTAATCTAAACTAAACTAAACTAAACTAAACTAATCTAAACTAAACTAATCTAAACTAATCTAAACTAAACTAAACTAATCTAAACTAAACTAATCTAAACTAAACTAAACTAATCTAAACTAATCTAAACTAAACTAAACTAATCTAAACTAATCTAAACTAAACTAAACTAAACTAAACTAATCTAAACTAAACTAATCTAAACTAAACTAAACTAAACTAAACTAAACTAAACTAAACCAAACTAAACTACACTACACTACACTTCACTACACTACACCTAAAACTAAGCTACATGATTAGACATACAACGTAAGATCAGACCTAATACAATACAGAAAGTGCACGGTGCTACATTAGTCTATCACACGACATGACTACAAGAAGCAGAATTTCGGTCATTAATCTCATTTCTCTATGCAGAAATTTAGAGTGAGGAAATTGGCACCCACATTCTCTTTTCAAAATGTTGACCATGTTTCAGAAGTACTTGATTGACCGTAAAATGATTTGAGAGGCCACGATGAAATGCAATTTCTTTCATTTTATTGTTCCAAGCCGCAGGGTATTGGCTGCTGCTTTTTAATACTGCTTCCAAAAGCTTTCATCTTGCCAAATAGAAAGCCTGGTTCACAGAGATGGTGTTCGGAGAAGGGTACATGTGTATTTCCACTGGCTTTTCAGAGCTTGGGGGGGATTTGCTACAAAAGCTTTTGATGCTCTTTCTAAGCGGGCAATGAAATCGTGAACATCAGCAACAAAATGTTGATTCTGACCATCGTTGTTGGTTAGCCGACCATCTTGCATGTAGAGCTAAGTCCTGTAATCAGCACTTGGTTTTGAGGACCAAGCATTTTTGGAGGTCATCAAGAGAAGTAAGATGAGGAAGATGAAGCGTGTGGATTCTTGAAAGTAATAATAAATGTTCCGTGAATGGTAAGAATCAGGTCAAGAGTTAAGAGACAAGAGTGTTTAATTGTCATATGTACTGACAAATGGAGCAATGAAATTCTTTCCTGCAGCAGCATATATGCCTGTAAATGCAATATACATAAGTAAATATACTAATTAAAAAAATTAATACATTATTCTAGTGTTACAAATATGCAGAGCCCGAGATGCCACTAAGACAAAGTTCATAGAAGAAGAATTGTGTGAATCACAAGCATTGGTGGATCTAGTTGAGTTTAAAGATATAGCACACTATAGAGATACCATCCTACACACTAGAGCCAACTTACAATTTTTACCAAAGCCAAATTAACCTACAAACCTGTACATCTTTGGAGCGTGGGATGAAACCGGATGGCCCGGGGAAAATGTGCTAACTCTGTACAGACTCCACCCATACTCAGGGTTGATACTCAGGATTGAACCCGGGTCTCTGGCCCTGTAATGCAGCAACTCTAACACAGTGCCACTGTGCTTGCTTAATGCCATTCTGCCCTGCTGAATGCTACCAGCATTTTCTGTTTTAATTTTAAATTGATAGTACAGGAGATTGCCAAAATCTCCAGACCAATGGTTTACATCCAAGAGTTTTAAAAGATGGGGCCGCCCTGATGGCAGATGCACAGAACCTTTAACATTCCTCGGATTCCAGAGAGGACCGAGTGGATAGTGGATTGGAATTTGGGAAAAGTCTATACAAGACTGGAGGGCAAAGAGAGCAGGCAACTGTGGAGCCAGTTAACCTGACATCTATCATTAGGAAATCCTGGTAATATTATTGGGGAAGTAGTGATAGAATGCCAGAAAATCACAATGTGCTGTACCAATCAACATACAGTACTTTTCAAGATTTATCATTGAAGACGTAGTGAGCAAGGTTGGAAAAGGGGGATTCATTAGATTTAGTTTAGTTTAGTTTAGTTTATTGTCATGTAGGCGCAGATTAGCAGCCACGCTTCCGTCAGTCTGCCCCAGGGCAGCTGTGGCTACAGAAGTAGCTCACCACCACCGAGTGTGACTGAGGAGTGAATGAATAATGCAATGTAAAGCACCTTGAGTATTAGAAAGGCGCTATATAAATCCCATCCATTATTATTATTATTATTATGTATACCAAGGTACTGTGAAAAGCTTTTGTTGCCTGCTAACCAGTCAACAGAAAGACAATACATGATTACAATCCATCCATTTACAGTGTATAGATACATGATAAGGGAATAACGTTTAGCGCAAGGTAAAGCTAGCAAAGTCCTGTAACTGAAATAAACACAAAATGCGGGAGTAACTCAGCGGAACAGGCTGCATCTCTGGATAGAAGGAATGAGTGACGTTTCGGGTCGAGACCTTTTTTCAGAACCTTTCAGGCCAAATCACTGGAGGGATTTAAGAGAGAGTTAGATAGAGCTCTAGCGGCTAGTGGAGTCAAGGGATATGGGGAGAAGGCAGGCACGGGTTGTTGATAGGGGACGATCAGCCATGATCACAATGAATGGCGGTGCTGGCTCGAAGGGCCGAATGGCCTCCTCCTGCACCTATTTTCTATGTTTCTATGATTTGCAGAAGAAGGGTCTCGACCCAAAACGTCACCCATTCCTTCTATCCAGAGATGCTGCCAGTCCCGCTGAAATACTCCAGCGTTTTGTGTCCATCTTCGGTTTAAAGCAGCATCTGCAGTTCCTTCCTACACAAGCCCTGTACCTGGATTTATAAAAGGTTTTGATAATGTGCCACACAAATATTATACAAAGAATTGTTGTGAGCTAGGTAATATATCATTCAATGTGTATAGAGGATTGGCTAAGAGACAGAACATAGAGAATTAGGTAAACAATTCAATTTTAGGTTGGCCAGCTGCAACTAGTAGAGTACAACAGGGATAAGTGCTGGGTTGTCAATGATTTAAATTTATATTAATGACTTAGATGAGGGAAGTGGCTGCGTTGGTGATGTCAACGGTTAAATTACTGGACTAGTAATCAAATTGCCTGGACTTTCAAGCCAAAAACATGAGTCCAACCACATGTGAAATGAACATATCATGAATTAAATAACTTTGATTTTTATTAGTCTCTGTAATAGAGGCCATGAACTATTGGCTATCAAATATATTTTATATTCTATTTTTATATTTTTACAACTACAAAGATACATCAAAAATATATCAGATTATCATGAAACTTTCAGCTGTCTCCCCTCCACTCTATCAGTATGACGCAAGGAGAAAGAGACAAAAAGCTTTGAGCAACTTAGTGGGTCGGGCAGCATCTCTGGGGAAATAGCAGACATCTGCAAGAGGTGCACACAGTGGAATGTAGAAACTCAGGAGTGAACAGTCCTGGGAGTCCTCAGTGTTGATGCAATGTTTTGTGATCTCAGATGGCATCTGGTCAAGCAAGGATATCTCCTCCTGATTACCATCTACAATCCTCCCTCAGCTGAAAAAAAGTTCTCCTCTTTTGTTGAACAACAAGAAGCACTGAGAATGACAAGGGCACGGCATGTACTCTGAGACTTCATTATCTGTCACCAACAGTGGCTTGGCAGTACAACCATTGACCGGCTGATGGAGCCTTGAAGGATATAGCTACATCAGTCTGAAGAAGGGTTTCGCCCCGAAACTTTGCCTATTTCCTTCGCTCCATAGATGCTGCCTCGCCAGCTGAGTTTCTCCAGCACTTTTGTCTACCTTCGATTTTCCAGCATCTGCAGTTCCTTCTTGAACCTATAGTTACCAGATTGGGTCAGCATCAGATGGAGAGCAAATCAAAATAAAGGCTAGGCCGACATGACTGGTCTGCACCAATCTATTGTTGCAGATGTATCTGCCCATGATAGCAATGATGTGATCAACCACCGTACAATCTCGCAGAGATGAAGTCCCATCCTCGCACCAAAAACACCCACCTCTGTGTTGCGTGCTACTTTAATTGTGTTAATGATGACCAACACGGGACAAATCTGATTCCTCAAACCTAGAGGTAATGTTCAGCGGGGCATATGTACATTTTCACTCTGTTACAAACGGCAGGATATTGGCTGTTGCATGTCAATACTGTGTCCTAAGATATTTATCTTTCTACACTTGAGAGTCTCAACTTTCTAACTTGTAAAAAGGCATAAAGTGCTGGAGTTACTCAGCGGGTCAGGCAGCATCTCTGGAGAACATGGTTTAGGTGACGTTTCAGATCAGGACCATTCTTCAGTCTAAAGAAGGGTCGCAACCCAAAACATCGTCAATCCATGTTCTCTGTAGATGCAGCCTGACCCACTGAGTTACTCCAGCACTTTATTTTTCAATGTTTCAAGGTCAGTATATTGTCACATGTACCAATTAAGGTACAGTGAAATTTGAGAGGGAAAAATAGATCAGCCACACTTGATGGACTGAATGGCCTTTATTCTGCTCTTTGAATTTATGAATAAGACATTTCACAGCATCCCAAGAACATGCAAGGAATTCTGTCGGGCCTCCAGAGTTTTGCAGATGCTGATGGAAACAGTTTTTATTGTCTGCTGAAAAGTGAAATTTGTGAAAGTGAGAGACTGGAACCCAGGCTGCCAATGTGAAAGAGCATTGTCCAACCTCCATGCACTGCCTTATCCCTCCAGGCCAAAGGCAATCAATAGCTCTGCACCAACCAGAATAGGGGACAGGCAGTCTTAGCTAGTGTGAAAGCTAAAGGAGAAGGGTACAGAAGTTAATGATTGGGGACATTTGAGATTGAAGTGCCCATCTCCACAGCCGGGGAGTGTAGAGTCATGTAATTAAATCAAGGTATCAAGGTATCAAGGTATTTTTATTAGTCACATTCACATACACCCAGGTGTAGTGAAGTGAAATGCTTTTTGCCATTATGCAGCACACAAAAAAGAGAATACAAACACAACACCAAGATAGTCTTAACACTGAACATCCCCCCACAATGACTCCCACCATGAGGGAAGGCACAAAGTCCAGTCCCCAACCCCAGTTCACCCATAGTCGGGCCCATTGAGGCCTCCACAGTTGCCTCTACGGAGGCCCGATGTTCCAGGCCATTCTCGCCGGGTGATGTTGCTCCGGCGTCAGGAGAGTCCTCCCAGCGGCCTGGGAACCCTGGAACGGCCGCTTCCGCACTGGGGGCCGCGGCTTCCGAAGCCAACAAGGTCGTGCCGGTTGGAGCCCCACAACTGGCGATCTCATCTAGAGATCCCAGGCTCCCGGTGTAAAGTTCAGCACCGCCGCCCGCAGCTGGTCGGTCCACAGTCCCGCAGCTCCGCGATGTTTTCCCCAGCGATCCTCAGCTCACCGGAGCTCCAGCGCGGAGACCAGGGCAAGGCATCGCCCGCTCCGCGATTGCGCTCCAGCGCTCTGCCGCCGCTGAAGCCGAGGTTCTGGGCGGTCCCCGACAGGAAACGCCGCTCCAGGCCTGCTGGTAGGCCGCGAGGACGGGTCGAAGCTGCAGCCCGGAGAAAAGCTGCCTCTCCGGCCAGGTAGGGACCCTGAAAGGTAGTTTCCCCCTCCCCCCCCCCCACCCACCCCCCACACAAAAAAGTCTAGACCTCCAAAACAAAACACTTTACTAACTAAAATAAAAAATAAAGATGAAAGGACAGACAGCTGCTGGCTGGGCAGCCGCACACAGGACAGCGCCCCCTCTGCAATTAAATGGCAATTAAAAATGTGGTCTTGGTGGCAGAGAGCCAGATGAAGTGACTGAGGCAGATACAATAACAAGGTTTAAAAGACATTCGGACAGGTACCAGGATAGGAAATGTTTCGAGGGATAGGGATCAAATGAGACTAGCTGCGATGTGCACTTAATCAGCATGGATGAGTTGGTCTGAAGAGCCTGTTTCCATGCTTTATGACAATATGACTATGACTGTAAGCTTAGCCCCAGCTATTTGATTGTGTAGGAACCCATCTGGTTTCCTGATGCCCATCACAAGAGTAAATCATTGTCCTTTGCTTGTCCGGTCCAGTTATCACTCTCGACACTCAGCAACGTGCTTGACTGCTCTCTGAACAGGTCCAACGTGCAAGTGAGCTCAGAGGCAATTATGGATAACTACCAAATAATTCCATGAACAATAGAATTTTAAAAACAGTTTGAGATAATACTTGCAAGTTTATGGAACTTGCTGGATTTCTTTAATGAATTGCAGATACTTCCACGTTTTTCATGTAACTCCCATTTTGCTTCCTCAATGAGTTGTGATTTGCTTTGCTTAAAGCAGGGTGATCGACTGACTGGAGGAGAGTGAATATTGCCGTGAATCATCCTCTATTATTCCCCTTTTCCGGAATCGGGCCCAGAGCTTCAGCGGCCTGCAGCGGGGACTTTAACATCGCGGCCCCCCCTTGCCGGGGGTCGCCAGAGAAGCTCTCCGACCGCTGGTCTGCGGCCTACAATATCCTTGGAGCATCGGTCTGTGGAGCTTCTGGCGGCAGGCGTGGAGCAGACCATCCATCGTGGAGCGGGCGATCCCTCGCCGGGGGTCGCAGGAGAAGAGCTCTGATCGCCGGCCTGCGGCCTACAACATCTGGAATCCGCGGTCTCCGGTAAGGAGGTGGTCGATTTGGGAGCTCTGGGCCGCAGGGGTGTGCTCGACCTGTCCCGACGTCGGCGTTCCGACCATCCCGACCAGAGGACCTGAACATCGGCGACTATGGAGGGTCAGGGCCCCGACCACGGGTGAACAAGGGAGGAGGAGGAAGAGGACTGTCAGAACTGTATTGCCTTCCACCACAGTAAAGAATGCTGTGGTGGATGTCTGTGTTGAATTATGTTGTGTATTATATCCTTTTTTAATTGTAACGCTGCACGGTAAATTCATTTCACTGCACCTTATGGTGCATGTGACAAATACATTTGAACTTGAACTTGAACTTTTCATATGCTGGCAACTAAAAATAATGCATTTTTAATAAGTTGGCCGCTCTTCGATCAGAATATACTGTGAGATTCAATTTCATCTGTTATTGCGGTTCCTCAATTAATTACTTTGGTGGGAATTATTTGCTTCTGCTTTTGCCATTTTTGACTGAATCACCACAGAGAACAAATGAAAGAAGAGCTTTCCATTCTTACACAAAGACAAGGGGACTGTGTACCGAATGCTCCAATTAGTCAAGTGTGTGCTGGAGCCAATTTCGACATTCCAGTGTGTTCCAGGGAAATGTAATTGAGATCTGGGTTTGACATGTCATGTGATCCCTGCTTTCCAGAAATGCAAAATCGTGGTGACTCCTAGTTGAAACCACAGCCACATTTCCCCATTCACATAACCAGAATCAATTAAATTTAAAAATGTGGCCTCAGTGACCGAGAGCCAGATAAAATGGTTGAGGCAGGTACAATAACAAGATTTAAAATACATTCGGACAGGTACATGGATAGGGAATGTTTTGAGGGATAGGGGTCATATGTGCACTTAATCAGCATGGATGTTGGGCTGAAGGGCCTCGTTCCATGTTTTATGACAATATGACTATAACTCTAAGGAGACAAGGATAAATTTCTTTAGTCAGAGGGTGGTGAATCTGTGGAATTCTTTGCCACAGAAGGCTGTGGAGGCCAAGTCAGTGGATATTTTTAAGGCAGAGATAGATAGATTCTTGATTAGTATAGGTGTCAGAGGTTATGGGGAGAAAGCAGAAGAATGGGGTTAGGAGGGAGAGATAGATCAGCCATGATTGAATGGCAGAGAAGACTCGATGGGCCTAATTCTACTCCTAAACCTATGACCTTATGACCTTATGACTGTAAGCTTAGCCCCAGGGACAAGCAGCCTATGGCTTTTGTTTCTTTGTAGATTCTTTGCCTCTTCTCTCTTGGAGATGAAGAAACAAGGAACTGCAGATGCTGGTTCACACAAAAGGACACAAAGTGCTGGAGTAACTCAGCAGATCAGGCAGCATCTCTGGAGAACATGGATAGGTGAGGTCTGGGGTTGGGACTCTTCTTCCGACTGAGTGTGGTGGGGAGAGGGGTGGGAAAGAAATCTGGAAGTGAGGGCGGAGGGGGGAGGGGGGACAATTAATAGGTGGATACAGACATTTCAGCGGCGTTTTCAGTCTGTCTGAAAAGGATTACAACCAGAAACGTCACCTATCGATGTTCTCTAGAGATACTGTTCTTAAAGTTACTCCAGCATTTTCAGTCTGCAATCTAGCGTAAGAAGTCATACAGTCGCGATCGCATTTGAGGACCCTCATCTTTGAGACATAGATGATTGTAGGCTCAAAGCCCTCTCCAGAGATCAGCACATAATCTTCTCTGGAACTCTGCTCTGTGCTGAGGGTGTGCTGCCTCGATGGAGATTCATGGATTGACAGGCATATGCAGATGATGTTTCCAAGGGTTATCATCTCAACTTAAAGGGCCAGCATTTCAGTACAGAGCCGAGGAGCAGTGTCTTAACACAGAGTTGTTGAATCTTGGCCATTCTCTATCCAAGTGTTCAGTAATTGAATGTATCACGCCTTTGTATCACGGTGGCACAGAGGTAGTGTTGCTGCCTTGCAACGCCAGAGACCCGGGTTCGATCCTGACTACAGTTGCTGTCTTTATGGAGTTTGTACCTTCTCCCTATGACCTGCATTGGTTTTCCCCTGGGTGGTCCGGTTTGCTCGCACACACTCCAAAAGATGTACAAGTTTGTAGGCTAATTGGCTTTGGTAAAATTGTAAATTGTCCCTAGTGTGTGTAGGGGATCGTTGGTCAGCAAGGACTAGGTGGGTCGAAGGGCCTGTTTATGCG
>CM075979.1:76981914-77007574 GCA_038087875.1 Malacoraja senta
TTTTAAACCAAAGCCAATTAACCTACAAACTTGTACGTCTTTGCAGTGTGGGAGAAAAGCGAAGCATGATGAGAAAACCCAGCGGTCATGGGGGAACGTACAAACTCCGTATAGACAGCACCCGTAGTCAGGATCGAACCGGGGGTTCTGGCGATGTAAGGCAGCAACTCTACTGCTGCGCCACCGTGCCACCCATCTGCAAACTGTTTTGACTGTCTGCTTGGGGAAAACATCTCGCTGGATCCATTCTGCCCTCTCCCCAAGTTATTTCAACCCAACCACTGCCTGATAGACTTGTGATCCAACAATTGACATATGAATTGTCCTCGAACAATAAAGGTCCGTGGCAAAGCTCTGAACAATGTGGATCACTTCCTGAAAACCACCTCTTGGCAAGGGTGGACATTAAAGATGAAATTCAACCATCACCTTCAATCAGCCGTCACAGTCTATGATGGAAGAAAAGACACAAAAAAATAGAATAACTCAGCGGGTCAGACAGCATCTCTGGAGAAAAAGAATAGGTGACGTTTTGGGTCAAGACCCTTCTTCAGACTGAAGAAGTCTTACCCTTACCCTTCCATATCTCAATGTCTCCCTCTACCCTGACTATCAGTCTGAAGAAGGGTCTCAACCCGAAACATCAGTCATTCCTTCTCTCCAGCAATGCTGCCTCTCCTGCTGAGTTACTCCAGCATATTATGTCTACCTGCTAGAACAGGAGCTGTTTGTATGGAGAAGGAACATCAACATGACCTTCAGGACCAACATGACATCAACAATATCTGGCTTCACTGCTTCATTCTCTTTGTACTTCGCTGAGATAGGCTGACAAAGTGATTCAGCAAGGCTTATTTAACATTTCACTGTGTAATGTGCAAATTAAAAAGGAAGATGATTTGGTGAAGGATGCAGATTAATTAAATGTGTTAATCACCAAAGCAAAGGTAACACAGTACAGATTTAACTGTGAAGTTTTTGCTGATGGAAGGATATTTGGTAAACTCATGACTGCAGGAAGAAATCTCAGCTCTTCACCGGTTCACTTGTGAGAGTGTTTTCATGTCCACTGTTAATATTTAATTACAGATGAAAGAACAAAATTTCCTGAAAATGTAACCTTGAACAACTTCAATCACCAACTTCCATAATTTATGACTAATTGCTTTGATTAATGTTCTGTTTCTTGCTCCATCAAACCTTCAAATAAAAGGTTTTAACAAAGGACTTCTGAGCATAATTTAGGATGAGATGAAAACTGGCTGTAAAATGTGCTGATTCTGTTTAGTGCTTTGATATTGCTTACAATCAGTGACTAATAAATGCTCCACTCTTTGAAATCTATGATGTTGCATCTGTGTATGTGCGTGTGTGTGTGTGTGCGTATGTATGTGTGTGTGTGTGTGTGTGTGTGTGTGTGTGTGTGTGTGTGTGTGTGTGTGTGTGTGTGTGTGTGTGTGTGTATGTGTGTGTGTGTGTGTGTGTGTGTGTGTGTGTGTGTGTGTGTGTGTGTGTGTGTGTGTGTGTGTGTGTGCGCGCGCATGTGCGTGTATGTGTATGTTACGTTACAATGATTTGGGCCCCATACGAACCGGCAGTGTTTTTCCTGCCGATATGGAGTTCAAATTCACCGCAAATGCAACGTTCCAATCGATCGCGTTCCAGAAGCAAGATGATTAAAATGCCCTTTTTTTTGGACAATCATGTCATAAGCCGTCTAAATTGTCTGTATTTTGTGCTATTATCTCTCCATGATTATTATTTTTAAACTAAATATTCACAACAGTTTGAGTCACATGTATTGTGCAAAAAACAATAATTTTTATTATATTTTGAGGATGTTTCTGGATTAATTTAAGGGGAATTAAAGATTAAATTCCTTCCCTCTGGCATATAAATTAATGACAGTGAAATTTAAAAATCATGTTATATTGTGAATTCCTGTGTGAATGGGATTAGTTTGTTATTTTGATACAGGTTATTAAAAAAAATTATTCTTTTCTTAAGAAATGGAATCTACAGGACATTCATAATGGGAAAGTAGTGGGCAGAAAGGCATGTCATGCATGGTTTGAAGAGCAAAAACTTGTAGTTTACAATGCCAAAATTGAAAAGTTGAGGAAAAACAAGGTGTACAGAGTTGCTTATTGGTTACAATCTGAGGAGTATGATGATGCTACTGATTATGATATGCCAATGTACCAACTAGCAACTGATCGTCTCCATAAAGACTTGGTCTATTGCTAGAAATTGTAATTTATTTACCTATCTGTTACAGACTTACAGCATATTATACAATAATATTAAAGTTCTGATCTTGAGAATATCACCTTTTTGAATTTTCTAGGCAGTCTTGGTGTTTATTACTATTTCCGTCACAACGGTCAATTTTGTAATTAGCTACAATTAGGTAATTAACTAATTATATGCTTTAATTTCAGGTCATCCAAGTAAGATGTTTTATATTTGTTTCAGAATGCTTCAATCTATAATAACTGAAATTGTCATTCAGTTCTCTTAATTTTTAAGAACGTTATCGGCTTTTGACTGTCCTCGATCACAGCTTTTGTGTTAAGTCAGTGGAAAAGCTTTTGTGTTAAGTCAGTGGAAAAGCTTTTGAGTTAAGTCAGTGGAAAAGCAATAGGGAACAAGATGCTAATTTCCAAGTATGAAAATGGCCATAACATTTTTTAATACTGAAGATATGAAAGTGAATTAGGTGTCAAATTAAACTTCTTTTTATGCTTTATCTGATGGGATAAATTGCAGATTGATGTTTAAATTCTCAACATTTTGTAACATTGCTGGTGTATGTGTGTGTGTGTGTGAGTGTATGCATGCATGTGTGTGTATATGTTTGTGTGTGTATGTGTGTGTATATCTGTGTGTGTGTGTGTGAATATGTGTGTGTATGTGTGTCGGGGGCATGTATATGTGTGTTTGGCTGTGCGTGTATGTGTGTTTGTCTGTGTGTGTTTGTCTGTGTGTGTCTGTGAATGTGTGTGTATATGTGTGTGTATATGTGTGTATGTCTGTGTGTGTGTTTGTCTGTGACTGTGTATGTGTGTGTGTGTATGTGTCTGTGTGTGTGCGTCTGTGTGTGTGTGTTTGTGTGTTTAGAAACATAGAAACATAGAAATTAGGTGCAGGAGTAGGCCATTCGGCCCTTCGAGCCTGCACCGCCATTCAATATGATCATGGCTGATCATCCAACTCAGTATCCCGTACCTGCCTTCTCTCCATGCCCTCTGATCCCTTTAGCCACAAGGGCCAGATCTAACTCCCTCTTAAATATAGCCAATGAACTGGCCTCGACTACCCTCTGTGGCAGAGTTCCAGAGATTCACCACTCTCTGTGTGAAAAAAGTTCTTCTCATCTCGGTTTTAAAGGATTTCCCCCTTATCCTTAAGCTGTGACCTCTTGTCCTGGACTTCCCAACATCGGGAGCAATCTTCCTGCATCTAGCCTGTCCAACCCCTTAAGAATTTTGTAAGTTTCTATAAGATCCCCTCTCAATCTCCTAAATTCTAGAGAGTATAAACCAAGTCTATCCAGTCTTTCTTCATAAGCAGTCCTGACATCCAGGAATCAGTCTGGTGAACCTTCTCTGCACTCCCCCTATGGCAATAATGTCCTTCCTCAGATTTGGAGACCAAAACTGTACGCAATACTCCAGGTGTGGTCTCACAAGACCCTGTACAACTGCAGTAGAACCTCCCTGCTCCTATCCTTTTGCTATGAAAGCTAACACACCATTCGCTTTCTTCACTGCCTGCTGCACCTGCATGCCTACTTTCAATGACTGGCGTACCATGACACCCAGGTCTCGCTGCATCTCCCCTTTTCTTAATCGGCCACCATTTAGATAATAGTCTGCTTTCCTGTTTTGCCACCAAAGTGGATAACCTCACATTTATCCACATTATACTGAATCTGCCAAACATTTGCCCACTCACCCAGCCTATCCAAGTCACCTTGCAGTCTCCTAGCATCCTCCTCACAGCTAACACTGCCCCCCAGCTTAGTGTCATCCGCAAACGTGGAGATATTGCCTTCAATTCCCTCATCCAGATCATTAATATATATTGTAAATAGCTGGGTCCCAGCACTGAGCCTTGCGGTACCCCCACTAGTCACTGCCTGCCATTGTGAAAAGGACCCGTTTACTCCTACTCTTTGCTTCCTGTTTGCCAGCCAGTTCTCTATCCACATCAATACTGAACCCCAATGCCATGTGCTTTAAGTTTGTATACTAATCTCTTATGTGGGACCTTGTCGAAAGCCTTCTGGAAGTCCAGATACACCACATCCACTGGTTCTCCCCTATCCACGCTACTAGTTACATCCTCGAAAAAATTCTATAAGATTCGTCAGACATGATTTACCTTTCGTAATCCATGCTGACTTTGTCCAATGATTTCACCACTTTCCAAATGTGCTGCTATCCCATCTTTAATAACTGACTCTAGAAGTTTCCCCACTACCGATGTTAGACTAACTGGTCTGTAATTCACCGTTTTCTCTCTCCCTCCCTTCTTAAAAGTGGGGTTACATTTGCTACCCCGCCAATCCTCAGTCTGTGTGTGTGCGTGTGTGTGATTTATATATATATATCTGAGCATAGATCCATGCGGAACACCACTCATCACAGGCCAGATATTATTATTTAAATATGAGAAGGACATAATGTCAGTTTGAAGAGCAGAGCTGATATTGGTCAGTATTTGAGTTTTTCTGGAGTGTGTTTGAGCAGGCTGAATTTGGGCTGATAGGCCAATATCATTTATAGGGTGCCTTAGCTGCTGAGTGATGTGTTCACATAAACATTACCCTTCATAAATGCAGCAGCGGAGCTTAAAATGAGGTTAACACAAACTTGGGAATGGAGAGGAAGTCGACATAAAGTAAGATTTTTTATTTTTACTCAGTTGACGTCTCAATCAAATTTTAAGACACGACCTTCCACGTACAAAGCCACGCTGGCTATCCTTAATTAGCTCATTCTCTTCAAGCTTGGCCCATTCTCTTCTAAGGAGTATGGGCAATAGTAACCAAGGATTGATTCCAAGTATTGATATATGGACGATCAGCTCTTCAAATTGACTGTTCGAATTGTTTATATGACAGAAGAAATTATTTTGTTCTACCACATTTGGCAAGAGCAATGGAATTTGCCCGCGTCATACAATGGCGAAAAGCTGTGACCCTTCCAACCCATTAAGACTGAGATGAAGAACCGCCATCTTCCAGTTCACCATCCCACCTGCAGAGAGAGAGGCCTGTGCTCAGATATTGCCAATGCCCCACTGGAGTTCGACTCTGCCAGCATCCACCCAGCATTAGTTTCCCCACAGTCTCATTCGTGAAGGACCAGCATTATAGCAGCTGAGATGAAGCCAGCTACGGCAGATCAGATGACGATACCATGCTGTGTGCTGCAAGCATGTACTTAGAAACACTGGAAGCAGCAGAATGATAACCATCGGTCAGGTGAGTGCATTTAAAAGCCATTTCACTCAATGTCCCTGGAGAGCACTTTATTCAGTTTCCTGATACACCTTTCAATGGTAACTGATGTTGAAGTCTCTTCCAAGCACTTAATTGTTTTTATCTTTCCAGGTTTTGTGCCTCTTTGTTCTCTGTCTTTACACCATCCAGTTTTTGTCATTCTGAAAAAAATAAGATGCATAATTATTAACATTTTTTTTACTCATTACTTTCATTTGCTTTTTCAGAGGGCATTTATAATAAGGCTTCTCTGCATTCTCAGGTTAAGGTTATGCCCTAACCATGTCTTTATCTCTTGCAGCCTGAAGGGCCTGTCCTACTGCGGCGACCTAATTCACGAGTTTAGAAGAGTTTGCCCTCGACTCATACTCGCAGCATGGTCGACACGAGGTCCTAGGAGGTCTTTGTAACTCTCCATCATGCTCGAGAGTGGTCCTCGCGTACTTGAGGCCTCAGCTAGGTCGCGGTGTATTTTTCAATGCTGAAAAATGCCCGTGAGTAAAAAAAGGTCGCCATGGAAAAAAAATCGATATTTTGTTACTCGTGGGTTTAGTCGAGGTAGGTCCTAGTGGGTCATAATGCTATTTGTAGGTAGTCAAAGTCAATTGAAGTTAATTGAAGGTAGTCGAAGGTAAATATCGTTGAGAAAAAAATGGTAAGTAAACCGACCGGTGATGTTAAATGCCCGCTAAACTTTATTAAACGTTGTCTGGCTACTTCAAAGTGTCTCCACTCCTTCTCCCCCCCCCTTCTCCCCCCCCCTTCTCCCCCCCCCTTCTCCCCCCCTTCTCCCCCCCCCCTTCTCCCCCCCCCCTTCTCCCCCCCCCCCTTCTCTCCCCCCCCTTCTCCCCCCCCTTCTCCCCCCCCCTTCTCCCCCCCCCTTCTCCCCCCCCTTCTCCCCCCCTTCTCCCCCCCCTTCTCCCCCCCCTTCTCCCCCCCCTTCTCCCCCCCCCTTCTCCCCCCCCTTTCTCCCCCCCTTCTCCCCCCCTTCTCCCGCCCTTCTCCCCCCCTTCTCCCCCCCCTTCTCCCCCCCCCTTCTCCCCCCCCCTTCTCCCCCCCCTTCTCCCCCCCCTTCTCCCCCCCCTTCTCCCCCCCCCTTCTCCCCCCCCCTTCTCCCCCCCTTCTCCCCCCCTTCTCCCCCCCATTCTCCCCCCCCTTCTCCCCCCTTCTCCCCCCCCTTCTCCCCCCCTTCTCCCCCCCTTCTCCCCCCACTTCCCCCCCTTCTCCCCCCCTTCTCCCCCCCCTTCTCCCCCCCCTTCTCCCCCCCCCTTCTCCCCCCCCTTCTCCCCCCCTACTCCCCCCCTTCTCCCCCCCTCCCCCCCTTCTCCCCCCCTTCTCCCCCTCTTCTCCGCCCTTCTCCCCTCAACTCCCCCCTTCTCTCCCCTCTCTCCCCTTCTCTACCCCCCACCCCCTCCGTGCTCTCTAAAGGACTTACCGCTGTGCCAGCCGTCTTTTACCTTCCTGTTCATCGCTGGTGTGAATTTCAGACAGCGTTCCCTGCTTTCCCTGGCCCCCGCCTTTGCGATGTGTTTGTGTGTGTGTGCGTGTGTGTGTGTGTGTGTGTGCAGACGGTCGATCCAGCTCGAGGTTTTTCAGGCGAGTGCCCTCAAGCTTGAAGGTCGAAGACAGTCGCTGAAAAGTCACGTCAGTGGGACAGGCCCTTAATGGACAACACACGTGATCCACAGCCTGAAACATTTCATTAATGTTAACCGGTTGGATGGCTCATTGGATGGAAGCAGCTGTTAAAGCATTACATTATTCGGGGCAGGAACATTGTACAGTGCAGTGAAAAAATTGTTTCGTTTAGTTTAGTTTCGAGATACAGAGTGAAAACAGGCCCTTTGGCCCACGGTCTGCGATCCCCATATACTAACACTATCCTACACACTAGGGACAATTTACAACCAAAGTCAATTAAACTACTGTACGTCTTTGGAATGTGGGAGGAAACCAGAGCACCCGTATAAAACCTACACAGGCACAGGGAGAATGTACAAACTCCGCACAGACAACACCCGTACTCAGGATTGAACCGGGGTCTCTGGTGCTGTATCAGAGCTGAACCACCATCACACCATCATTACCTCCATCTCTCCTCCACTTCAATGTTGAATGGTGTGGTTGACTCAGGATTGTTTTATAGACTATAGGAATGTGAGGTGAGGAGTTCTGCCATTTAGGGTTCTGAAAAGAAAGAGATAGAGCAATTAGACAAGAAAGTTGCCTTGATTTCATTATAATTAGAACATATAGCAAGAGAAAATATTTAGTTTAGGAGTTGTTGGCACAGTGACATGTGCGGGTAGAGGTGCTGTCTTACAGCACGAGAGACCCAGGTTCGATCCTGAACTCAGGTGCTATCTGTGCATGCTCGCCCTGTGACCACATGGGTTTCCTCCGGGTGCTCCTCTTTCCCCCCACATTCCAAAGATGCGTGGGTTTGTCGGTTATTCGGCCTCTGTAAAATTGCCCTGAGCAAACAGAGAGTAGATGAGAAAGTGGGATAACATAAAACTATTGTGAACGGGTGATCAATGGTCAGCATGGACCATATAGGCCAAAGGAACTATTTCCATGCTGTATCTCTAATCTAAACTGAACTAAACTAAACTAAACTAAACTAAACTAAACTAAACTAAACTAAACTTAACTAAACTAAACTAAAAATGCAAGGGGAATCGTACAGATGAGCATCCGTATTATACAGTTAGAACAAGAAACAGAATGCTCAGCCAACTGGGCCTTGCTGGAGTTGATGTTCCACATAAGCCCTCTCCCAAATTACTTCATGTAACCTATCATTAAGTGCCATCAATGTTTGAAGAGACATTTGATTTTCAGTGCTCCTTACACTTGCTGAGTTCTTCAATTAGACAAGACACTAAGGGTTAGTGTCTAATTTTAGTCTGAGAAGAAGTTATGTGATGTTAGTACTATTCCAGTATCGTTTTGACATAGGTTATCCTCTCACATTCATGATGGCAAATGGGTTTGATCAATGCACAGCTCTTAGATAAAGGATCAACGTCTCCCTTTGGAAGCGTTTGCTGCAACTTGACTGTAATAATCTATGTCAACTACTCCAGAGAATTAAAATCGCAATACAGAGTGTACACTTGAATTGGTGTCAGGGATTGGGGAAGGGAGGGAGGAGGGGAAACATTTCAAAGTTTGTCTTCACTAATCTATATTGATTCATTCTAATTGCATTTCTTTCAGAAAGTAAAAAAATTATGTCATTTGAAAGGTCACGTGCTTCTTTGGCCAACTAGACCATTCGGCCCATGAAGTCTAGGGCAATTTTCACACCACTCCCATCAGTCTCAATCCCCCACTTATTTTCCTGTAATTTATTTTCTGTCATGTGCCCGTCATCTCTCCTCCCCCCCACCCTCCGCCCCTTATCCCCTGTCTATTCCCCAACTAACCACTACTGCAGAGATAATTTGCGGGTCTTATTAACTCACCAATCCTTGTGTCTTTCAGATGTGAGGGGTTATGGGGAGGAGGCAGGAGAATTGTGTTAAGAGGAAAAGATAGATAATTGAATGCAGTGCATACACAATGCTGTATCTCTAAACTAAACTTTAAAATGATTGAATGCTGAAGTGGACTTGATGGGCTCAATGGCCTAATTGTGTTCCTATCTCTTATGAATTTATGAACTTATGTGGGAGGAAACCGGAACACCCAGAGGAAATCCATGCAATCACAAGTAGAATGTGTAAGCCCCACATAGACAGGGCCAGAAGTCAGGTTTGATTCCAGGACCTTTGAGGCAACAGCTCTAGGAAGAAGTGGTGACTTTGGACCAGTGTTTGCCAAAGCCCTCTCTACCTTTGGGATATGTCTGCCTCACTCACTTGTTGCAGTTCAATGATGCTGATTTGTTTTAACAACATTGGTTTGTTATTGTCAAAGTGCATCGATATACAATGTAAAACTTTGCTTTCCATCCTATCCAGGAAGATCGTACCATACATGATTACATCAGGTAGCTAGGGTACATTAGGGTAGCTAATGTAACCCCACTTTTTAAAAAGGGAGGGAGAGAGAAAACAGGGAATTACAGACCAGTTAGTCTAACATCGGTGGTGGGGAAAATTCTGGAGTCAGTTATTAAAGATGGGATAGCAGCACATTTGGAAAGTGGTGAGTTCATTGGACAAAGTCAGCATGGATTTATGAAAGGTAAATCATGTCTGACGAATCTTATAGAATTTTTCGAGGATGTAACTAGTAGAGTGGATAAGGGAGAACCAGTGGATGTGTTATATCTGGACTTTCAGAAGGCTTTCGACAAGGTCCCACATAAGAGATTAGCATACAAGCTTAAAGCACATGGTATTGGGGGTTCAGTATTGATGTGGATAGAGAACTGGCTGGCAGACAGGAAGCAAAGAGTAGGAGTAAACGGGTCCTTTTCAGAATGGCAGGCAGTGACTAGTGGGGTACCGCAAGGCTCAGTGCTGGGACCCCAGCTATTTACAATATATATTAATGATCTGGATGAGGGAATTGAATGCAACATCTCCAAGTTTGCGGATGACACGAAGCTGGGGGGCAGTGTTAGCTGTGAGGAGGATGCTAGGAGGCTGCAAGGTGACTTGGATAGGTTGGGTGAGTAGGCAAAGGCATGGCAGATGCAGTATAATGTGGATAAATGTGAGGTTATCCACTTTGGTGGCAAAAACAGGAAAGTAGACTATTATCTGAATGGTGGCCGATTAGGAAAAGGGGAGATGCAACGAGACCTGGGTGTCATGGTACACCAGTCATTGAAAGTAGGAATGCAGGTGCAGCAGGCAGTGAAGAAAGAAAATGGTATGTTAGCATTCATAACAAAAGGATTTGAGTATAAGAGCAGGGAGGTTCTACTGCAGTTGTACAGGGTCTTGGTGAGACCACACCTGGAGTATTGCGTACAGTTTTGTTCTCCTAATCTGAGGAAAGACATTCTTGCCATAGAGGGAGTACAGAGAAGGTTCACCAGACTGATTCCTGGGATGGCAGGCCTTTCATATGAGGAAAGACTGGATAGACTCGGCTTGTACACGTTGGAATTCAGAAGACTGAGGGGGGATCTTATAGAAACTTACAAAATTCTTAAGGGGTTGGCTAGATGCAGGAAGATTATTCCCGATGTTGGGGAAGTCCAGAACTAGGGGTCACAGTTTAAGGATAAGGGGGAAGACTTTTAGGACCGAAAAATGAGGAAATCATTTTTTACACAGAGAGTGGTGAATCTGTGGAATTCTCTGCCACAGAAGGTAGTTGAGGCCAGTTCATTGGCTATATTAAGAGGGAGTTAGATGTGGCCCTTGTGGCTAAAGGGATCAGGGGGTATGGAGAGAAGGCAGGTATGGGATTCTGAGTTGGAAGATCAGCCATGATCATATCGAAGGCTCGAAGGGCCGAATGGCCTACCCCTGCACCTATTTTCTAAGTTTCTATGTTTCTATGTAATTCAAAAGAGAAACTGAACTGAGTCTAGAATTTAGTGCTGCGAATACAAAGAAAATGCAGCTAACAAAAAGCACAAGAGTCGCAGTAGCGTAGTTTGAATGATTTGGAATACATCCTTGGCATATGAGAGGTCATCCAGGAGTCTGATAATGGCAGGGAAGAAGCTGTTTTTAATCTGGTGGTATTTTTCTTTTACGCTTCTGTATCTGCAGACGGAGAGAGAGAGAATGGCCACGGTGTGAGTGGTCATTGATAATGTCAGCTTCTTTCCTGAGGCTATGTTGTGAGATTGAGTTGATGGGGGAGTTGGAGGGGGGGTGGGGGAGAAGTCTGGTTTACGCAATGGACTGGGCTATGTCCATAACTTCCTGTAGTTTCCTGTGCTCTTGGGAAGAGCAGTTGCCATACCAAAGACAGACACAAAATGCTGGAATAACTCAGCGGGTCAGGCAGCATCTCTGTAGAAAAAGGATGGGTGACGTTTTGGGTTGGGACCCTTCTTCAGACTCTTTCAAGTAGGGACCCTTCTTCAGACACAAGTTATGTTGCATCTGGATATATGCTTCCTTTGGTGCATCTGTAGAAGTTGGTTAGAATTACTCAGGGACATTGAATTTCCTTAGTCTCCTGAGGAAGTAGAGGCAGTGGTGTTCTTTTTTGGCTGTATTGTCGATGTGGTAAAGCTTAACAACACTATTATTGGTACATTGTAGAAGGCACACCGGATAGAACTCACTCCTCCTTGTACTGCCAACCTGTTGATTAAACACCTATCTCTGTATTCTGAGTCAGATTTGCACTTGAATCACCATGCCCAAACTTCATGGAGCCCATGGATTCTCTACCTTTCATAACTAACATCACTAAACCAACTCTGATAAGCACTTTCTAAGTTGAACCTCCGCAATCACCTTCATACCAATTTGTAACATGGAAACAAAATCTAAAATGTCAATACACTGAATCCTCAATTTGGTCTTATAATGATCTCATTAGATGTTTCATAAAGCTACACATATAAATAAGAAAGTTCCACGGTTCATCTGCATTTTTTATTATTTACTTGTATTAGATTCCTTTTACTATTTTTTTTATTACAACTGTTAAACTATGAAAAATTTCTATTGAAATACCAACATTAATTTATATCCTTGGGAATTTACTGACAGTTCCGTTAACCTAGTGTGAAAGTCTTGATTAACCACATGGTTACACTTTCCTTGACAATGTGTTGATGAACAGGACCCCTTTGTAGAGTTTCTTGCTCCAACAAACCTTTTAATAAGTGATTTTAATGAAGTGCTTCTCAGCTTTATTTATAGCTTGGTGAGCACTAGTCTGCAATAAATGCTGATTTTGTTTAATGCTGCAACAATATATTCTAATGACTCACAAGCTCCCTGCCTTTTCCAAGCGGCTCATGCTGCTGAGTTCACTGTGTCTCTATGATTGTTTTGATCATTATGTTTGGTATGTGTTGTCTGTGGTCTGTATGTTATGTAAAAGCAGGGGTGTAAATAGCTTACATTTCCTCTGGTACCATCATGGGACTAACCTCGCCAATTCAATCAATTCATACTAATTGTATCTGGCACTTTCTTCCTGATACTCTGTACCATCCCCTACTAATTTACATGTGTCTTTGTGTGAGTGCCAGGTTTAAATTCCATGTTCTACGCTGTCTGCATGGGTGTGTGTAATGTTTATGCATTTATGTGTTGTGCGTAGTTCATGTTGTGAGTCTGTTATATATGTTGTGTCAATCAAGTATGTTACATGTTCTTGTGTATGATACATGTTTGTATGCAAGGTTGTTGCGTGCATACATTGTGTGTCTATGCATGTTTTGCATGTATTTTGTGGCTGTGGTTCGTTGTAACCCACGTCCCCTTGCAACGTAACCCACCACCTCACCTCACACCCAATCTACACACTCTACCGCCCACCCAGTAATGAGGAATTGTGCAAGTTACACAAAACAGGTCTACACACATTACAAAAAAAACTTGGTCTTACACATTACAAAAAGAACTTGCCAAACAGACACCCCCGGCAACCAATAAAAGGGCTCTATGGAATAACTCTACAGCACTACAACACAGAAAAAAACAAAGTGCTGGAGGAACTCAGCTGGTCAGGCAACGTCTGTAAGGGAAATGGATAGACAACATTTCGGATAGGAACAAAGAACAGCGGATGCTGGTTTATACCAAAGATAGACACAAAGTGCTGGAGTAACTCAGCGGGTCAAACAGCATCGGAGAAAAAGGATGGGGACATTTCGGGTCTTGAAGAAAAGTCCTGACCCGAAACATTACCCATCCTTTTCCCCCAGAGATGCTGCCTGACCGCTGAGTTACTCCAGCACTTTGTGTCTATCTTTGGCAACATTTCGAGGTCAGGCCCCTACTTCAGACTGGAAGAAGTTCCCGATCCAAAATGTTGACTGTCCATTTTGTTCCATAGATACTGCCTGGTCTGTTGAGATACTCCAGCAGTTTGTTTTGTGCTCTACAACAGTATTGCCTGAGTGTGGAACAAAGGTAGTTGGCTTGTCTATGGGAACTAACACACCAGGAGACCAGTGCAAAAGAACTTATCTCCTGATCTTCCATCGGGACAGATGGTATGCTGGACTTTATTAAGAGAGGATTTGAGTCCAGGTAATTTATTGCCTTGGTGAGACCAGGGGTATAGTGTGAAGCTTTGCTAATCTTAATTAAAAATAGGAGTTCATGCCATTGAGGAGGAGCAGTGAAAATTTACTTGACTGGTTTCTGCAATGCCATATGGGGAGAGATCGAACAGACTAAGCCTGTACTCTCCAGAGATAAATAGAATGAGAACTCACTTAATTTTACAATGAATTGTAGGAGATAGCGCAGCTGGTGGGAGACTTTAATAGACAGGTTTTGGTGTCTTGCTGAGATAGGGGTCAGTTGACCTGGCGGCTGGGAGGATGTTTTCACTGGCTGATCATCGCACAAATAGATTAGCTGATGATAGTCACAAAAAGCTGGAGTAACTCAGCGGGACATGCAGCATCTCTGGAGAGAAGAATGGGTGACGTTTCGGGTCGAGACACTTCTTCTGAAGAGAAAGAATGGGTGATGTTTCGGGTCGAGACCCTTCTTCAGAAGGAGAGTCTCGACCCGAACCGCCCACTCCATTTCTCCAGAGATGCTGCCTGTCCCGCTGTCTTACTCCAGCTTTTTGTGTCTATCTTCAGTTTAAACCAGCATCTGCTGTTCCTTGTTACCCAATAGATAGCTGATGGTTGGTGTAGACTTTACTTTTTACACCGACCAGCGTTCACCCCGTACATTAACCGACACACGCTAGGGACAATTTTGCAACTTACCAAAGCCAATCAGCCTACAAACCTGCAAGTCTTTGGAGTGTGGGAGGAAAACCGGAGCACTGGATAAAACCCATGTGGTCACTGGGGGAACGTAACTAACTCTGTACAGACAGCACCGTAGTCAGGATTGAATGTGGGTCTCTGGCGCTGTAAGGCAGCAACTCTACAGTTGCACCACTAGTGGGCCAAAGGGCTCTGCTTATATGACACTCTCTACAAAGAACTAATTGTAATAACAAAGAAACCACCAAGGACATAAGGACAACAAACATTTTCATAGAGCAAACAATTTTATTCTTGGGTTGCGATCGCTTTCCAGTCAACTGTCAGTAATGGATTAATATTTAAGGAACAAAATTTCCCAACTGTGGCGTCAGGGTGACATAGTTCGTCTTTCATGCATTGCAGTATAATGCTGATTCCAATCTACCTTTCACATACTGTATTGTCAGGGTAGCAACATCCTTATACTACATGCACTCCGATACCAGGTGCATGTATTCATCCGTTATAGGAGCAGAGTTAGGCCATTCGGCCCATCAAGTCTACTCTGCCATTCAATCATGGCTGATCAATCTTTCCCTCTCAACACCATTCTCCTGCCTTCTCCCCATAACCCCTGACACACGTACTAATCAATAATCTATCAATCTCCGCCTTAAAAATATCCATTGTCTTGGTCTCCACAGCCATCTGTAGCAATAAATTCCACTGTATTCACAATATATTCTATGCTGATGAGCCTTCCCATTTCAAAGACTGAAATGGCATGATGTCTCCCATCCGCCACCTTGTTAGTTTACAAATATAGTTACTGATCACATTGTTCTCAGAATGTCCTACATTCTCTGCAGAAGTATTACACCTTGTTCTCACTTCACAGCAGAGGCTAACAGGTGAGACATTTCAGAAAGATTTGACAGAGGTGACCTCCTTCAGAATCTCTGCCGACATCCCACATGAACTTTATTTTAGCTATTTATTTTTGAAGCAGAGGATTGAGACAAATTTGACAAGCACGAGTGTGAAAGGTTACCAGTGGACTGGAATGCAGAGCAAGTGCACACAAACATTCAAACATTAGCGTCACCCACCCATACACCACACACGCAGACACACACTCATATGCGCACACATACACGCATTCACATGTGCACATATGCACTCATATGTATGCATGCAAACAAAGATGCGCACGCAGGTAAACACACACATGGATACACACACACACACACGTTCGCACGCGCACACACACATGCGTTGCTTTGACATTTAGCCTTGCTTCTTCATCATAGATTTCATCATAAAATCCCAGCTAGGGATTTGAGTACAAAGCCTGAAAATGGTGTCCGCATATTTGATGGAGATCCAGGATTACATCTGTACTCACAACTGGATGTAAAGATAATCAATGGCACTTGTCTGAAGATGAGCAGCATTGCTCTTTCTGGTCTCATGCCCAATAATACTGTGGTTACTCTTTGTAGGGATCATGGATAAATTGATTTTACATTTTACATTTTACAGGGCAGCACTGTGGCGTAGCGGTAGAGTTACTGCCTCACAGCGCCAGAGACCTGGTTTCAATCATGACTATGGGGTTTGTACGTTCCCCCCGTGAGCTGCGTGCCTCAGGATGGAATAGGGTCCACGCAGTTCCTAAGGACATGCCCTGGGACTCCGTCTGGGCCGTTGCTTTTCGTTGGTTCACTCTCAGGAAGACTGTTTTAACTTCTGTGTTGGTGTGCACGGGTCACTGGTCGGTGTGGACTCAGTGAGCAAAAGGGCCCTGTTTCCACGCTGCATTGCTAAACTAATCTGAACTAAATTTCCTAAATGACAATAGTGGCTGCGTGTCAGAGTGCGAACGGAGTCCAGAGGCTTAAAAAGGAGATATATAAATGCAAATGCTTTTCTTTTATCTGTTGTAAACACGGTTAAGGAGCAGGCCAAAAACCTCTTCTTGGAGACTCACTAATATTTCTAACAACCCACTTGAAATTAAGGGTTCCTTGGGGTTCATTTTGAATGTTGGGCAATATTGTTGATAGAGTGCTCTAATCCGGTTGTCAAGAGCAACCTACAGGTACATTAACCACAACATTAATTTTTGGAATCATTATAAATCCCCAATAGAGTGTTAGGTCCTCTCCTTTCAAAATCACAACTACCCCGTCGAAATCTTACCAGGCTGCCATTGTAAGGTTTGCCGATCTACTTCACTCCAAGCTCAAAGGAGGTGAAATGTCTAATGGGATGCGTCGTTAAGAAAGGTGCCTGTAAAGAGCGCATATTGCTAAATATTAGGCTCATGTTTACAGCATAATCTATGACAGGGAAGGGAAGCTAGTGCCCATGCATCCGATTCACTGAACAAGTCTCCCAGATCTTGCTGATTCTTGACCCAAGAGCTTAGTCAGCACTGCCTGCATCTGCAGTGCATGTACCAGCATCCGGAAAGCTTTGCTGACAAACTTGCATACGCAGGTCAGAATGCACCGAAGAGGTCATGCAAGTTAACCCAAAGGGTTAGCTGAGGAAGGGTCCCGACCCGATACGTCACTCATCCTTTTTCTCCAGAGATACTGCCTGACCCGCTGTGTTACTCCAGCACTTCAGTTAGACAAAGATGCTGGAGAAACTCAGCGGGTGAGGCAGCATCTATGGAGCGAAGGAATAGGTGACGTTTTGGGTCAAGACCCTTCTTCAGACTGATGTGGAGGTCAAAGATACTAGGTGGGGGCTGGGGGCGGGATGTAGAAAGGAAGAGGCGGAGAGCTGGGAGGGGAAGGAGGGAGAAAGCACTTCAGTTTTGTCAGTTTTGTCAGTCTGTTTAGTTTATTGTCACGTACAGTGAAAAGCTTTTGTTGCGTGCTAACCAGTCAGAGGAAAGACAAACCATGATTACAATTACAAGGAGGAGAAATTTAAGAGTGTGGAGTGATTGTAATATGTGTTTGTAGATCTGATCTGTGGCTAGTAGGTTGATAGTCACCTGGGTTGGGGGCCAGTTTGAAAGTTCTCTCCGGTATAAACCAGCATCTGCAGTTCCTTTGCACACAAGTTTTTACATTAGCATCTTTACATTAGGTAGGAGGTTAAATTTAGCTCTGAACTGACTATATTTTAGGCAGTGGCCAGTTTTTTCATCTTTAATCTGCATCGCCCTTCATTTTTATTCCCAACTTCCATCACTCACTGAGGTTTTACAAATAATGCCCTTCTTCTCTACCTTCACTTCATGTGACTGATATTTTGTTCCTGTACTTGTCCCATCGCCCCTTTGCACAATTACCGGATTTGTTCCTCCACCCTGTCACAAATCTTCCCGTGTAATCTCTTCTCCTCGCTTTCTTTGCATCTTTAACCTGTTTGTCTCTTGCCGTTACCAGTTCTGATGAAAGATGTTTCTTCTTTTTCTAGCAATGCTGCCGACCTGCTGAAAATTTAGTTCAGTTGTAGTTTATTATTATCACGTGTACTGAGGTACAGTTAAAAGCTTTTTTGTTGCATTCTATTCAGTCAATGAAAACACTATATATGGTTACAATCAGCTGCCCACAGTGTATAGATACAGGATAAAGGGTATATAATTTAGTGCAAGGCAAAGTCTGATAATGTCCGATAAAAGATAGTTCAAAGGTCTACAATGAGGTAGATAGGAGGTCAAGACCCCACTCTAGCTGGTGAGAGGTCATCAGTTGCTTGATAACAGTTGGGAAGAAACTGTCCCTGAATCTGGGGTGTGCGTTTCACACTTCTGTACCTCTTGCCTGATGGAAGAGGGGAGAAGAGGATGTGTCTGGGGCGACATTGGTCCTTGAGTATGCTGGTGGCCTTGCCAAGGCAGTGTGAAGTATAGAGGAGTCCATGGAAGGAAAGTTGGTTTGCGTGATGGACTGGGCTATGTCCACAATTCTCTGCAATTTCTTGCAGTCTTGAACGGAGCTCTTCCCAAACCATGCTGCTATCCACCCCGATCAAATGCTTTCAATGTCACATCTGTAACAGTTGGAGAGGATTATTAGGGACATGCCAAACTTCTTAAGTCTTCTAAGGAAGTAGAGGCATTGCTTTGATTTGGCTGGTCCAGGACTAATTGCTGGTGATATTTATTCCTAAGAACTTGAAACTTTTGACCATCTCTACTTTGGCAGCATCAGTGTATACTGGGATGTGTGTACTACTTTGCTTCTTGAAGCAATCAAAATCTCCTTTATGTTGCTGACATTGAGGGAGAGGTTGTTGTTTTGACACCAGGTTACAATGTTCTCAGTCTCCTTCCTGTAGTCCGTCTCATCATTGTTTGATATATGGCCCATTATAGTGGTGTTGTCTGCGAAATTGTAAATTGAGTTGGATTGGTATTTGGCTGCACAGTCATGAGTATAGAAGGAGTATAATAGGGGGCTGAGATTGGATTCTTGCAAGCACCAGTGTTGAGGATTGTCGTAGTGAATGATTTGTTGCCTATCCTCTCTGATGTTGTCTGTTGATCAGGAAGTCGAAGATCCAATTGCAGAGGGAAATGCTGACTCCATGAGTTGGAGATGAGCTTGGTTGGGATAATGGTATTGAAAACAGAGTTGTAGTCTATGTATAGGAGTCTGCTGTATGTGTCCTACTTCACCAGGTATTCCAAGGATGAGTGTAGGGCCAGGGAGATGGCATCAGCCATGGATCTGTTGGGGTATTAATGAACTGCAGTGGATCTAGGTTGCTTGGTAGGCTGGAGTTAATGTGCCAATACCAGCCTCTCAAAGCACTTTATGAACTTCATGATTGTGGATGTCAAGACTATTGGGCTGCAGTCCT
Organism: Malacoraja senta; assembly: GCA_038087875.1. Classification (NCBI taxonomy): domain Eukaryota; kingdom Metazoa; phylum Chordata; class Chondrichthyes; order Rajiformes; family Rajidae; genus Malacoraja; species Malacoraja senta. The sequence goes on from CM075979.1 coordinate 77,001,069, forward strand.
TATGGCATGAAATCTTGCTTTTCTTGACACCAGTATGATAGAGATCTTCTTGAAGCGAATGGGTAGCTCAGAACAGAGTGGGGCGAGACTAAAGATGTCCGTGAACACTCCCCTAATTGGTCTGCGCAGTGCTTGAGGACGCAGCCAGGGACTCTGTCCGGGCCAATTGCTTTCCTTGGGTTCAACATCAGGAAGGCCGATCTTACATCTGCAATAGTGACCCTTGGAAAAAGCATACTCGAGTGTGACGCCATTCTTGCATTTAGATCTTCTAAACTCCAAGGAATACAGAGCCAAACTATTTAGCCTCTCTTCGTAGGACTCTCTCATCCCAGGAATTAGCTTGGTGAATTTCCATTGGACTGCCTCCAAAGTAATTTATGTCCTCTGTTTGGTGATGGAACCAAGACTTTGTGCAGCATTTCAGGTGAGTCCTCACTAATACTCTGTAAAACTGTAACAAACCTTCCAACTCCCTTGGAATGAAGGCTCAAATACCTTTTTGCCTTAGCTACTTGTTGGATCAACATGCCGACGTTTTGTGATTCATGCATCAGAATACCATGATCCTTCTGAACTTCACTCACTTGTGGTCTCTCCCTATTAAGATAATAACATGCCTTTTGCTTTCCTGTTCCTTCCTCTAGGTCATTAAATAAATATTGAATGACCGTGCTCCAAGAATTGATCCCTGCGGCACTCCAGTACTCACTTTCTTCCAATTTGAAAATAACCCATTTATTTCCACTCTCTGTTTCAACAATCTGTTTTCTAAGAGAGAGGCAGTTTTCAATCCATACTAACAAACGTTCTCCAAAACCATGGGCTTCTAACTTATGCACCAGTCTCTTTCGTAGCACCTTGACAAATGCCTTTTGGAAATCTAAATACTCTTTGTCTCACAAGAAGTATTCACAGTAGAGGTGAATATATAATTGGTAGATCGAGGAATAGTGGGGTACGGAGAAAGAGTTGAGGCCAGCATGGATCAGCCATGGTAATATTAACTGGCAGCACAGGTTTGAAGGGTCTGATGACTCCTGTTATTATACGTTCCATTCTAACAACCCACCTTGTTACATCCACTGAGAATTCGAGCCAATTTGTCAATTGTGATTTACCTTTCATGAAGCCAAATTTACTAGGTTTAATTATATTCAACTTTCTCAAATGATTTGCAATTTCTCTTTAATTTTTTACATTAGCATCTTGCAATAACTGTTAAGCAAACTAGCTTTTTTTTCAAACTTCTGATTCTCTCTCAGAGTTTAACAAGTTATGAAAACATTTTAAAATAAAGTCCACTATCGGCACAGCCATCTCCCTTAAAAATACCCTAACTTGCAGTCTATCAGGTCAAAGGTTGTGGGCTTTTAGCCCCGTGAGTTCCTCCAGTATTTTATCCCTTGTAAATTAGATTTTTGTACGGTCCACAATGTTTTTTGAAGTCAGCCCGTCTAATATCTTAGGGATATGTATCAAGGAACTGCAGATGCTGGTTTAAACCAAAGATAGATGCTAAAAGCTGGAGTAACTCAGTGGGACAGGCAGCATCTCTGGAGAGAAGGAATGGGTGACGTTTCATGTCGAGACCCGAAACATCGCCCATTCCTTCTCTCCAGAGATGCTGCCTGTCCCGCTGAGTTACTATATCTTAGGGATATTAGCAATGCCTTCCACGGTGAAGACTGAGGCAAAAGATTATTCAACATGTCCGCCCATTCTTAGTTTGCTGTTAATAATTCATCAGTCTCATTCTCCAGAGGCCCCACATTTACCTTAGTCATCCTCTTCCTTTGTTCCTTCTTACACTCTTCCTATTTATGCATCCATAAAACATTTTGCTGTTAGTTTTCATACTGAGTGCAACTGTTCTTCCAAGATTCATTTTCTCCCTTCCTGATTTAATCTTCTTCTGTTGTATCACCATGAAAAATGCCCAGTCCTCCGGTGTTCCTGCAGCCCTTGCTATTTTGTATACTCTAATGTATTTTATGTATCCTACATCACTTCTTTTGGATTGTGCCTCTTTTTCTTGGAACCTCTCTCTGAGACGAACACTCGCTGAATATTATAAACATAGAACATAGAAACAGAACGGCAGAGGAAAAGTCTGTTCAGCCCATGCTTTCTGTGCCAAACATGATGCCTACTTAAACAAATCCCTTCAATCTGCACATTCTCTATGTCCCTCCATCCCTTATTACATCTTCATATATCTATCTAAAAGCCTCTTAAAATCCATTGTTGCATATACTCCAACCGCCACCCCTGGCAGTGCATTCCAGGCACCTCATTCTGTGTAAAAAACCTTGCCCTGCACATCTACTTTAAACTTTCTTCCCTCTGTCCTTATGCTCCCTAGTGTTTGATATTTTCACCCCAGGACCCCAGGAGAAGGCCCCATAGCAGAAGCGAACAAGTCGCAGGGCTGGAAACTGGAGGTATCCTGAGCTAATTCTGCTACCACCATCATATATTGCGACAAGTGATGGTTTCCACTGATTGTCGCCGGAAGCTTGCGTCCTTTTCAGGACAGACGATGACAGCGAGGTCAACATTTGTAACAAGATGGACACGAAAAGAAGAAGAAGACCCTAGGAGAAAGGTTTTGACTGTCTACCCTATCTAAGCCTCTCATCAGTTTATACACTTGTTCCAGGTCTCCCCTCAGCCTTTGCTACTCCAGAGAAAACCTTGGAAATTTGCCCAATTCTCCTTATGGCCAATACCCTCTAAAACTGGCAGCATCCTGGTAACGCTCTTCTGCAGCTTCAATGCCTCCACATCTTTCCTGTAAGGGGGTGAGCAGAACTGCAATCAATACTCCAATTGCAACCTACCCAATGTTCTGGAAAGCTGCAACTTATAGAGCAGCTGCTTGAAAGCCACTTCCTGGTTTATCTCGTTTACATCCTTCAGAGTCTGAAGAAGGGTTTCGGCCCGAAACGTTGCCTATTTCCTTCGCTCCATAGATGCTGCTGCACCCGCTGAGTTTCTCCAGCATTTTTGTGTACCTTCGATTTTCCAGCATCTGCAGTTCCTTCTTTAACAACCTGAAATATGAACTCCCTTTCTTTTCCCACAGATGACGCCTGTTTCAGCATGTTCTGTTTTTATTTTAGTTTTCCACTCTCTTTTTGTTTCGATTTTCATTTTGCAGGTGATCTGGTGGAAGAATCTCCTTGGAGACCTTCTTGGTGCAATCTTGTAGATGAATCTGGCTGAGCTCAGTACTTTGAGATTTTATCCTCGTTAAGCACAAAGGTAAGCATAAAGCAGATGATTAAATAAAGTTGTAATCATTATATTTAGATAGTTCACTTTTTATACTTTGGTTTGGACGAGTGGCTCTGTAAAATTACATATTTACAATGGGAGCACATTTCCATTGTCAAGACATCCCTGAATATTCAAACCCATTTGCTGGGAATCCGGCCACCCCAAAACTGTAGAAACGAGGAACTGCAGATGCTGGTTTACAGAAAAAAGACACAAAGTGGTGGAGTAAAGCCCTTGTCACACTTGGGCGACCTAAACAGCAACCTCTGACGACCTTGCCCGCAACCATGGTCGCTGCAAGGTCACCACGAGGTCACAGGAGGTTTTGGTCACTCGCCTGGAAAGCCTCGAGCTGGATCGACCGAAGCGCGAGCTGCATCTACAGACCGCACACACACACAAACACATCGTGAAGGTGGGGACCATGGAGAGCTGAGGAGCGCTATCTGCACGATGAAGAGGAAGGTAAACGGCTGCCACAGAGCACGGTAAGTCCTTTAGAGAGCGCGGGGGGGGAGAAGGGGAGAGAAGGAGAGAGAGGAGAGAGAAGGCGAGCGAAGGAGAGAGAAGGAGAGAGAAGGAGAGAGAAGGAGAGAGAAGGGAAGAGAAGGGGAGAGAGGGGGAGAGGGGAGAGAGGGAGAGAGGGGGAGAGAGGGGGAGAGAGGGGGAGAGAGGGGGAGAGAGGGGAGAGAGGGGGAGAGAGGGGGAGAGAGGGGGGGAGAGGGGGGGAGAGGGGGGGAGAGAGGGGGGGGAGAGGGGGGGAGAGAGGGGGAGAGAGGGGGAGAGAGGGGGAGAGAGGGGAAGAGAGGGGAAGAGAGGGGGAGAGAGGGGGAGAGAGGGGGAGAGAGGGGGAGAGAGGGGGAGAGAGGGGGAGAGAGGGGGAGAGAGGGGGAGAGAGAAGGGGAGGGGGAGAAGGAGTGGAGACAGTTTTAAGGTTTAATAAAGTTTAGCGGGCATTTTACCTTCTAGGTCTTCTAGGTCGTGAAACTTCAATGAGCCAATCAAAATGGCCGGTCAGCGAAGGAGATTGCCTTCGACTGCCTGTAAGTAAATAGAGACCCCACTCCACTGGCTTCGACCAAATGGCAACCTATTTTTAGTCGAAGCCGGTTTTAAACACGTTGAAAAAAAAGCAGCGACCTCGATGAAGCCTCGACCACGCGGAAACCACTTTCGACCATTAGGGAGAGTGACCAAAACCTCTGGCGACCTCATGGAAACCTTGGGTCGCGGGCAAGGTCACCAGAGGTTTCTGTTCAGGTTACCTAAGTGGGACAGTGGCTTAACTCAGCGGGTCAGGCAGCAGATCTGGAGAACATGTATAGGTGACGCTGCAGGTCAGGACCCTTCTTCAGATTGATTGGGGTGGAGGGGTGGGAAAAGCTGGAAGAGAGGAGAGGCAGGACAAAGTCCGGCTATCTTTCACATCCCCTCCACTATTCCCCCCCCCACCCACCCCCCCCCCCCCCCATATGCCTATCTCATGCCAGGCTTTGCCCTACCTCTCCTCTCTTCCAGTTTTCTTTACCACCCCCACCCCCCCACCCCCACCAGCCTAAAGAATGGTGCCGATCTGAATCGTTACCTATCCATCTTCTCCAAAGATGCTGTCTGACCTGTTGAATTACTCCAGCAATTTGTGTCATTTTTCCTTTACCACTGTACAGAGGATTAGCTCTTGGAATTTTAAAAAAAAGCAAATATTGATTGAGAAGAAAAAACAACTTTTACCCGGTCACTTAAAGTGGCACAACAACTAGTCCTGACCCCTACCTAATCTCATCCTGTAGGTTTCATGTTGTCCGACTAACATAATCACATTATCTCTTTCGGCCTTGTGTCTTTCAGTCTAAAGAAGTGTGCGACCCAAAATATTGCCCTTCCATTCCTTCCCAGATGCTGCCTTCTTCCTTCGTGTCCATGTTCCATGTTTCAAATGTTGACCGCTTTCATCGTCCGCCTTGAAAAAGACGCAAGTTTCCGACGACAATCAGTGGGAGGCCATCACCTGTTGCAATAGATGATGGTGGTAGCAGAATTACCTCGGGATACTCTCAGTTTCCAGCCCCGCGACGTGGATGCTTCTACTATGGGGCCATATGCTGCCTAACCTGCTGAGTTATTCCAGCACGTTGTGTTCTGCTTAAGATTCCAGAATCTGCAGTTCCTTTTGTCTGTGCAATCATATTATCTATTGATTCAATGTATGATTCAATGGTGCAATGTCCCATCCCGTAATTACAATTGAAGTATTTGAAGACTAGTTCTTGTTTGTATTACTGGCACCTACCCCAATAGCTCCTGAATAAAGTTACTCAAGATGAGGAGCGGACATTTAAAATTCAAGTGCATCAGAATTTCTTCTTACTGACTCCCTATAATTCTGTAAGCAAGAGGGTCATGGAAGCTGGATTATTGATGATAATTAAATTGGAAGATAAATATATGTTTGAAAAATCGGGGACTTGAGGGGCTATGAGGAGTTGTGATGGGGGCAGATCATATTGAATGGCAGGGCCGGACCAAGTGTCCTACTCCTCTAGTTTAGTTTAGTTTAGTTTAGAGTCTGGAAAAAGCACCTGCGGCCCACCGACTCCACCCTGACCGGCGTTCCCCGCACATTATCTTATACACACTAGGGACAATTTAAAATTATACCAAGCCAATTGGCCTACAAACATAAACGTGTTTGGAGTGTGGGAGGAAACTGGAGATCGCGGAGAAAACCCACGCTGTTGCAGGGAGAACGCACAAACTCCATACAGACTTCACCTGGAGTCTGGATCAAACCCAGGTGTCTGGCGCTGTAAGGCAGCCACTCTATCACTGGGCCATCATGCCACCATATTCATTGTAAAATGTAAACTAAATTTATGCACAACCCTTACAAAGAGTAACCATGGTATTAGTGGGCAAGATACGAGAAAGAGCAATACTGCTCATCTTCAGACCAGTGGCATTGATTTATTTTTACATCCAGTTGTGAGTACAGATGTAATCCCGGATTTCCATCACAAATGCGGGCACCACGTGGAGGCGTTGTGCTCAAATCCTTTGGTGCGATTTGAACGGCAAATCTTATGATGAAGAGGCAACTCCTGCTCCCATTTTCACGTGATTCTGTGAGAATTAATGATATGTGGAGCAAGGTGGTGGGACTTGGGGGGGGGGGGGGTGGGGAGTGTGGGGAAAGAACCACTCAGTGAGTGTGCCGCCTGGCTGTT
>CM075979.1:77007774-77067774 GCA_038087875.1 Malacoraja senta
GGGTTTGGCCTCATATCCCTCCATACACCTGTCCAATCCCTGTCCACACCTGTCTAACTGTTTCTTAAATGTTGGGATTGTCCCAGCCTCAACTACCTCCTCTGGTAGCTTGTTCCATACACCGACCATCCTTTGTGTGAAAAAGTTACCCCTCAGATTCCGATTAAATCTTTTCCCCTTCACCTTAAAACCTATGTCCTCTGGTCCTCGATTCACCCGCTCTGGGCAAGAGACTCTGTGCATCTAACTAGTTTATCTGCTACTGCTTCGTGCAACTTTCCAGCTGATCGAGACCCCACTGTATCCGTAGAATCTTCTTCGCTATGGGCGACTCCACCAGTTTTTATATTATTTATTAAAATTGTATTGAAAGCTGAAATGCAAATACTTAATTAAAAGAATTGACTGAACTAAACAGCAGTGTAACGAGGTTAATGAGCTGGCAATACTGCCAAGCTGTTTCTCATACATGGAGGTTCATTGCAGCCAAGTAAAGCGTGAGAGTGTTGTGCTCACCAGGTTACTGGTCCTATTCTGATCCCAGGTTCCGCTGCGTGCCTGGAGCAGAAAGCAAACTGCAGTTTGTTTCTTGCTCAAGGTTCCAGCATCTGCAGTCTCTTACAGTATGCTTCCCCCGCATGTGCCTGCTCCTCGACAGCTTTGAAACGTGCCTGATCTAATTGGCTTCTGAACTCTTTGGTTTATCAGCAGTAATAAGAATCATGTTGCTTCAATCAAGAAAGGCAATGAACGAACGCCTCCTGATTTAAAGGCTCTACCATGGACTACATTGGAATTTTTACAGCAATGCTCTGGTTCCACTCTTGTCAATGCGAGCACTCTTGCATTGATTAACCTGCAGTCTAACCAATGTTTCGTACAGCTGCAACATGGTGTTTCACGTCCTATACCCAATGATTCACTCTATGGAGGCATGCATACCAAACGCCTTTCTCACGTGGGTGGCCACTTTATGCAAGCTATGTCCATGTACTCCAGGATCTCCCAGTACATCAATGCTCCCAGGTCCCTGCCTGTTACTGTACATGTCCAGTTAGGATTTGACTTCCAAAAGGGCATTACCTCACACTTTCACACTGGACCAGCGAAAGGTACAAGGGTAAATTCTACATTGGCCTTGCAACTGTGCCACTATTTTGAAGATGGTTCACCATCTCCGAAGTCCATTGGGACATCTTCAAGTTTGGAATGATGCACTGCAGCTGAGGTTTCCGGCAACATGTCTTAGCTGGTTCCTTGGTTGCACCCACTTTTCTCTGCTTCCAAAACCAATATTTCTCTCTTTCTCTGGTCTGATGAAGAGTCCCTCCTTGCTCTTTAACAGATGCTCCCAACCTACAGATTATTTCCAACATATACTGTTTCTATTTCAAGTTTCCATTCTGTCTGGTTCCATTAATCAAAGACTCTTCTTCATTCAAGACAGTATTAAAATACCTGTATTTCTGTTGTCCCTTTTCTGGCAGCATCCCAAGAAACCTTGAATCATTGAAGTACATGGGCCACATGATTCCCTTCAACTAACTCCCACGAACAGCAATGAAGGAAAGGCTCGAATATCAGATTGTGGAAAAAATATTGAGATACTGTTCTTCAAATGTGCGTCATTATTTACAAATAGATACAAATTAGATTGAGGGGGGATCTTATAGAAACTTACAACATTCTTTAGGGGTTGGACAGGCTAGATGCAGGGGTTGGACAGCCTAGATGCAGGAAGATTATTCCCGATGTTGGGGAAGTCCAGAACAAGGGGTCACAGTTTAAGGATAAGGGGGAAGTCTTTTAGGACCGAGATGAGAAACTCATTTTTTACACAGAGAGTGGTGAATCTGTGGAATTCTCTGCCACAGAAGGTAGTTGAGGCCAGTTCATTGGCTATATTTAAGAGGGAGTTAGATGTGGCCCTTGTGGCTAAAGGGATCAGGGGGTATGGAGAGAAGGCAGGTACAGGATACTGAGTTGGATGATCAGCCATGATCATATTGAATGGCGGTGCAGGCTCGAAGGACCGAATGGCCTACTCCTGCCCCTATTTTCTATGTTTCTATGTTTCTAAATAGGGGAAAAGATTTAATAGGAATCTGAGGGTTATCTTTTCCACACAAAGGATGGTGTGTGTATGGAACAAGCTGCCCAATGCATTAGTTGAGGCTGGGACTATCCCGACATTTAAGAAACAGTTAGACAGGTACATGGATAGGACAGGTTTGCAGGGATATGGACCAAACGCAGGCAGGTGGGAGTAGTGTAGCTGGGACACGTTGGCTGGTGTGGGCAAGTTGGGCCGATGGGCCTATTTCCACACCGTATCACTCTCTCTATGACTCTAGATGGAAGTGGGCCACAAATACTACTCTGGTGAGTGGTGATCTTGGGGGTGGATGTTTCCCGTGGGGGAATGGGACAAAGGGTGATGGTACTGGGAAGAGCAATGTACTGGAGTGGGAGAATAGGACTGGAAAATTGCAAATGTAACTCCACTGTTCAAGAAGGGAGCGAGGCAAACAAGGGGAATCTATAAGCTAGTTGATGATGATGATGATACTCAATAGCCTGGTAGCAGGTTAGCCTGACTTCAGTGGATGGTAATAGTCCATTATTAAGGATGAGGTTTCCTAGTATTTAAAAGCACGTGATAAAATAAGCCAAAGTCAGCATGGTTTTGTGAAGGGGATCTTGCCTGACAAATCTGTTGGGATTCTTTGAGGAAGTACTGTAAATAGATGGATAAACTAAGGAGAATCAGTGGATGTTATCGACTTGGATTTTCAGAAGGCCTTGATGAGGTGCTGCATGTGAGGCCTGCTAAATAAGAAGGGAACTGTGGTGCTAGAGGGAAGATGGATAGAAGCTTGGATTGAAGCAATGGCTGAATGGCAGAATGCAAAGAGTGTGAATAAAGGGGGGCTTTTCTGGTTGGCTGCAGGTGACCAGTGGTGTTCTGTGGGGGCCGGTGTTACAGTCAGGTACACTGCTTTTCACATTATGTACTGTATTCATGATTTGGATAATGCAATTGATGGCTTTGTGGCCAGGTTTTGTGAATGATATGGAGGGGCAGGTTGTGTCGAGGAAGCAGGGAGTCTGCAAAGGACCTGGACAGTTTGAGTGAATGTGCAAAGAAGTGGCAGATGGATTACAGCGTAGCAAAGTGTGGAATCATGGAATTTTGGTAGTCAGAATAAAGGAGTAGAATATTGTCTAAATGGGGAGAGGATTCAGAAATCAGAAGTCATAAGGGCATAGGTGATAAGAGCAGAATTAGGCCATTCAGCCCATCAAGTCTACTCCACCATTCAATCATGGCTCCACCATATCTCTCCCTCCGAATCCCATTCTCCTGCCTTCTCCCCATAACCCCTGCCACACATAGGTGCAAAAGGACTTGGGAATGTTGGTGCAGGATTCCCAAAAGGTTAATTTGTAGGTTGAATCAGCAGTAAGAAAGGCAAATTTAATGCCAGCATTCATTTCAAGAGGACTAGAATATTAAAGTAGTTATGTAATGCTGAGTCTTTATATGGCACTGATCAGACTGCATTTGGAGTATTGTGAGGAGTTTTGGGCCCCATGTCTGAGGAGGCATGTCCTGGCATTGGAGAGGGTCCAGAGGAGGTTTACGAGAATGATCCCAGGGAAGATTGGGTTAACGTATGGTGAGCTTTTGCCGGTACAGGGAGCTTTTGACTGTACTGTACTTGCTGGTTTAGAAGGATGAAGGAGGGATCTCATTGAGAATTACTGAATAATGAAAGGCCTGGATAGAGTGGATGTGGAGAGGATTTTTCCACTAGTGGGAGTCTAGGACCTGAGGTCACAGCCTAAGAATAAAAGAACACACCTTTAGAAAAGAGATGAGGAGGAATTTCTATAGCTAGAAGATGGTGATTCTGTGGAATTTATGGCCACAGACAGTGGTGGAGGCTGTCATTGGATATTTTAAAAACAGAGATTGATAGGTTCTAGATTAGTAAGCTTGTCAAAGGTTATGGGGAGAAGGGAGGAGAATGGGGTTGAGAAAGAAAGATAGACCTGGCATGATTGAATGGCGGAGCAGACTTGATGGATCGAATGGCCCAATTCTGCTCCTGGAACATAAACCTATAAACTTATAATTGGGAGAGGTGGTAATAGGGTGGAGAATGGATGTGGTGTGGGAAGAGAATAGAGAAGGGGTGGGACAGGAACATGGAATGGGAGATCAAATGTGGAAGGGGAGAGGGAGATTGAAGGGGTAGTTTGGGAAGAGAGTGTGCATGTGAGATCAGTCCATATTCAGTAGAAACAAGAACACCTCCATCTATATACCAGAGACTTCTTGGTCTTACTTTCCCTATTTTTTTCAATCTATTTCCCAATCTGCTCCTGCTGACAGCCCTAATGCCTATAGGATTTCATTCCTACAGAGCTTTCGTATACAGTATTGAATTCCGAATTTAATTATTCCAACACTGAAACCAGGTGAAACATCTAACAATTAATCACCTTATTAGTGAAATTAACAGTAGTTAAGTCACTGTCCAGTTGAAAGTCAACCGGCTGACATGCTCACCAGCAACATGAGTGTGAAAACCTGCCATCATCGAACGTAAGATGGGTCTTGAGAATCAAGTGCTTTTCTGTCTGGACATTAAAACATTTAATAACTCGTGTTTGCCTGAAACAGAGATGGAAATGTAATGTCTTACAAGGAGATATATTTCCAATGATGCAGCAATCGCACGGAACTGCACCAGAGTGTGTTCCCACTAAACATTAGTGACATCTGCTCTATCATTATCTGTCGCCATCATCCAGTGAATGGGGAGATGTATGACAGAAACTGGGATTACGGGTGTTGGGAAGACGGAGAAGGAGGAAAAGAAAACATGATTGGAGTGAGAAGCACAGCAGGTATGACGTTCAAGCAAGCACCAACCGTTCTTAGACTCCCAACAGAGCTATGTGACAGATTGCATCTGCAGCTGAGCATACAAAGTATAGCCACTTCATAATTAGCGTGTAGTTATAGAATTAACAAAACAAGAACAAATGTTATTTCTAAATACCTGGGCTGCATATTATTAATGAACCACTTGCATTGTATAATTTTGCAATGGAAAAACACCAGACAATTAATCCTATATTATTAATAAATGGCATCTTAGAGTTCTGTTTTGTTGCAATTGTCCTTCATTATACATAATGCAATGTGTTAACATTCACAACGCAAAATTGTGAAACGTCTTGGAAAGGCATCAGTGAAATAATTAATAGTGGCTTTGAGGGAGGTTAATATATTCCCATACAAGAAACTATATACTGGATATATATTTATTGCTGGTTGATATATATTATATATATATATATATATATATATATATACTATACACACACAAACACATGTTATATATATATGTACATATAAATGTGTGCATGTGTATATTTATATATATCAACCAGCAATAAATATATATCCAGTATATAGTTTCTTGTATGGGAATATATATATTTATGTGTGTGTGTGTGTGTGTGTGTGTGTATGTGTATGTGCGTATATATATATTTTTTATTGCTGGTTGATATATATATATATATATAAGTGTTCAGCACGGACTAGAAGGGCCGAGATGGCCTGTTTCCGTGCTGTAATTGTTATATGGTTATATGGTTATATATATATATAACAAAACTTGATGTGCATTTTATCACTTGCATTACCTTTCCACATAAACTATGGAACCTATCCGATGTTTATAAAACTGAAGGAAAAGCAGGTATATTAAATGCCTTTCAGTCATTGTGATTATAAATAATTTTTCTTCACCACAGCTGCATTCAGCATTCGATATAAGATGGAGAGGTCGATCCTTCAAATATTGACAAAGCAGACTTCTTTTGAAATAAAACATTGACCTGGAAATTTAACCCTTCTCCAGTGACGCTACCTGAAACATATCTCTGGCACTTTCATTTGTTTTTAGATTCACAAAATCTGCAGTATCTTGTTTTTGAATGAATCTTGGCCCTCCTGTCAAAATTTCAATTGTGGTACCAAGGTTTGTCACATTTGCAATGCATCCCACTGAGAATGTATTGTGTGCTTTCAAGAGATCTGGCACTATTGCAAGCATTATAAAAAAGTCTGCCTGGTGTAATGTCACAAGTGTATCTATTTGGGGAGGGGGTTGTTGCATAATGGTGCAGTTTGTAGTGTCTTTGGGTCATGCAGCTGAATAACACGGAAACAGGCCCATGAGTCCACCTTGTCCAAACCCAATCAAATTGGTATACTGCACTAGTTCCACTTGTCAACATTTAGCCCACAACTCTCTAAACCTTTCCTATCCATACATCTGTCCAAATGACTTTTAAAAGTGGTAATTGACTCTGCTTCTTCTGGCAGCTCATTCCAGATACAGACTACCCTCTGAGTGAAAATGTTGCCCCTGAGGTTCCTCTTAAATCACTCCCCCCTCACCTTAAGCCTACGTCCTATAGTTTTAGAATTCTCTAACCTGGGCAAAAGTCTATGTGCGTTCAGTTTATCAATGACGCACATGATCTTGTACATCTCAATAAGGTCAACCTTCAGTCTGCAAAGTAAAAAGTCCCAGCCTATCCAACCACTCCCTATAACTCAAGCCTGCAAGCCCAGATTTCGTTAAGTTTAGTTTAGTTTTAGAGATACAGCATGGAAGCAGGCCCTTTGGCCATTGTCCACTGACCAGCGATCGCCATACATTAGCACTATCCTACACATGAGGGACAATTTACAATTTTTACCAAAGCCAATTAACCTACAAACCTGTACGTCTTTGGAATGGGGGAGGAAACTGGAGCTTCAAGAGAAAACCCACGCGGTCACGGGGAGAACATACAACTCTGAACAGACAGCTCCCATAGTCAGGATCGAATCCGGGTCCCTGCCGCTGTAAGGCAGCAACTCTACCACTGCACCACAGTGCCACCCTCAATGATAACTCTTCATATCGCCCCCTCTTGATAGCTTCCTCGAAAATGTATTTTGCACTCTTTGCAATCACATCCTTCCTATAGATGGATCATCAGTCTTGCACTCAATACTTCCAAGTGTGGTCTCACTTGTACAGTTATATCACGATGTGCCAACCTTTCCATGTAATACCCTTCCCAACAAAGGCAAGCGTGGCAAACACCTTCTTCACCACACTGTCCACCTTACTTGCCAGAGAACCACGCACCTGTACTTCCAGATCTCTCTTTTAGCAACACCCTTCAGGACTGCCTTTTACTGTCTAAGTCCTGCCCTGGTTCGACGTACGAAAGTGCAACACCTCACACAAATCAGAGTTCAATTTATCCACCTAAAAGCAATTTAATTCGGCCAATCTCTCTTGTTTGATCATCTGTATATGATCTAAGACATCACAACTACTGAACCTCAATGCCTTAGCTTCCGTGATCTTCACAGTAAGAATGGATGAGAATCTCAATATATATGATAGAATATATATTAATGGCTTAATATAGTTAATGGATTAATATATATATACAGTAAATCCATTAACCACACGCACACACACACACACACACACACACACACACACACACACACACACACACACACACACACACACACACACACACACACACACACATACACACACACACACATATATATAATTATATATATAAATACTTAATATCTCCCACATCTGTTATGGCTTTGCACAAAGACGGTTAGGCTGATCATTAAAAAGATCTATTCTTTCCTTAGCCACGCTTTCACTCCACAGCCACTGAAGGCAGTGGAGGCCAATTCACTGGATGTATTCAAGAAAGAGATAGATATAGCTTTTAGGGCTAACAGAATCAAGGGATATGGGGAGAAAGCGGGAACAGGGTACTGCTTTTGGATGATCAGCCATGTCATATTGAATGGCGGTTCTGGCTCGAAGCACCTATTTTCTATGTTTCTACTCTTAACGTTCCTATAGAAACTTTTCAGATTTTCCTTTACTTTGCCTGCCAGCTCCATTTCATGTGGTCTTTTTTCCTTCCTGATTGGCTTCTTACACTCACAGAGGAAATCACTTCATCCCTAGCCCACATCTGACAGATGTTTCCCTGACTAACCCTCAACATCTCTCGTCAACCAGGGTTTCCTATACCTTGCCTGCCTTGCCATGTTACCCTAACATGAACATGCTCCTCCTGCTTCTTGCTATCACACTTTTGAAAGCCTCCCACTGCCAAGTGTCCCTCATATGCTTCAGTTTCCTTACGCATCCAAAGGCGTACGGGTTGGTACATTGGTTGGCCACTGTAGATTGCTCCTCACTTGTAGGTGAGTGGTAGAATCTGGGGAGAGCTGATGAAAAGTGAGGAGAATAAAATAAGAGCAGTATAGGAAGGAACTGCAGATGCTGGTTTACTCCAAAGATAGACACAAAATGCTGTCGTAACTCAGCGGAACAGGCAGCATCTGTGGATGGAAGGAATGCGTGACGTTTTGGGTCAAGACCCAAGAGCAGTACAGGATTGGCGTAAATTGCCTGGTGATCGCTGTGGATCTGATAGGCTGAAGGGCCTGGGTCTTTCCTGACTACTGTTGCTGTCTCTACAGAGTTTGTACGTTCTCCCTGTGACCGCGTGGGATTTCTCCGGGAGCTCCGGTTTCTTCCCGTCCTCCAAAGACGTAGAGGTTTGAAGATTGATTTGCTTCAGGAATTGGATCATTGTAAAATTGTCCCTTGTGTGCAGGATCGTGCTAGTGCACGGGCCGATCGTCGGTTGGCACGGACTCGGTGGGCCGAAGGGCCTGTTTTTGCGCTGTATCTCTAAAACTACGAAACTAAATGGAAACATCGATGAGGTGGAGCAAGGCTTTGAAATGTTCTCATAGTAATAAGTTCATAATTTAATCAAGTTGGCGATGTCAGGGAGCGGCAAACCGCAGCAGAGTATCAAATATAATTTTCAAAACTATGGGTCATACAATTAACAAATAGCTTTTAGGTTACCATTTTGATTCATTTGATTGTACCATGGTGAAACAGATGAGCATAGTAAGTTCATCCACTTGTGATATCATCCATATCCAATTGGCAAGGTACTAATATATCCTTAGATGTCAGGGAAAATTGATTGTGCATCTCATTCTGGGCAGTCAACCTTAACAATAAAGTCTTCATGCATGATGTGACACTGTGATCCCCCATAGTACTGTAAAGATAATTGCTCACGCTGAGTCAGGATCTCATGCTTTATTATAATTAAATGGAGCTCTACCCCCTTAATCAATGAAGGAAGGTTGTGCGGGCATCCTCAGTGCATTTCCGTGATCAACGCATTCATAATATTTTGTGACGCTTGCTTTCCATTCTACTTTACGACTTTGCTTCACTGAAGTTCCAAACATTGCTTTTCTTTATTGGCGTGACCCCTGCCAGCCACGCTGGCTTCAACCATTGCATTACTCTCCTGATGATGAAGAAACAATAAAGCAACGGAGGCATGAGCTTCAAGCAGGTATATTGCTTTTGAGCAAACGCTCTCCGTCAAATTGCAAATGTTCATGCCAATCCACATGTACAGCAGAGTTTTCCCAGTTATTTATGCTACTTTCCCATGAATTCATCTCCACGCTTCCTGCACTAGCTGTAACAAGCTGTTCTCTGCAATCACTTTACATTTGAGCTGTGCATAAAATGAACCATTCTCTGTCTGCCCCTCCTAAATCACCTTCCACAGGATTCTTCTCCTTTTCTGTATACTTGTTGCGGCATTTTTCTTCATCGTCAGAACCAGCAACGAGGCAGAATCAAGTTCAGTGCACAAAAATGCTGGAGAAACTCAGCGGGTGCAGCAGCATCTATGGAGCGAAGGAAATAGGCAACGTTTCGGGCCGAAACCCTTCTTCAGACTGATAGGGGGTGGGGAGAAGAAAGGAAAAAAGGAAAAAAGGCGGAGTAGGAGCCCGAGGGCTGGGGGAGGGGAGGAGACAACCAGAAGGGGAGGGGAGGGGACAGCAAGGGCTGGCAGAATTGGGAGAATTCAATGTTCATGCCCCCAGGATGTAGACTGCCCAAGCGGAATATGAGGTGCATTTCCTCCAATTTCCGGTGTTGCTCGCTGTGGCCATGGAGGAGACCCAGGACAGAGAGGTCAGATACGGAATGGGAGGGGGAGTTGAAGTGCTGAGCCACCGGGAGGTCAGGTTGGTTATTGCGGACCGACCGGAGGTGTTCGGCGAAAACGATCGCCAAGCCTCCGCTTGGTCTCACCGATGTAGATCAGCTGGCATCTAGAGCAGCGGATGCAATAGATGAGGTTGGAGGAGATGCAGGTGAACCTCTGTCGCACCTGGAACGACTGCTTGGGTCATTGAATGGAGTCGAGGGGGGTGGTGAAGGGACAAGTGTTGCATCTCTTGCGGTTGCAAGGGAAAGTACCCGGGGAGGGGGTGGTACGGGAGGGAAGGGAAGAATTGACAAGGGAGTTACGGAGGGAGCGGTCTTTGCGGAAGGCAGGCATGGGAGGAGATGGGAAGATGTGGCGAGTGGTGGGGTCACGTTGGAGGTGGCGAAACTGACGGAGGATCACTTGTTGTATGTGACGGCTGGTGGGGTGAAAGGTGAGGACTAGGGGGACTCTGCCCTTGTTGTGAGTGGGGGGATGGGGAGAGAGAGCAGTGTTGCGGGGTATGGCAGAGACCCTGGTGCGAGCCTCATCTGGGGTGGAGGAGGGGAACCCCCGTTTCAAGTTCAGTGCATTTCATTTCCTTATGGTACCCCGAAAATCTCCCAGAGATATTGGCCCTGTTATGGTGGACAGACTTCCACCTGCTGCGTGTGTCTTGGTTGCTAACCAGTCTGCAGAGGAGCCGATACTTGCATTGCTTGCAAACAGTGATGATTTGAATATGCCAACTTTCAATTGTAACTGGGTCAGCTCTTGATGCTTAATGTGTGCGCCAACAGCTTTATGCGTGCTTTGTCCTTAGACCTTAGACCTTAGAGATACAGCCTGGAAACAAGCCCTTCACCCCACTGAGTCCATACTGACCAACTATCGCCCCGTACACTAGCACTACCCTCCACACGTGGGGGAATTTACAATTTGCAAAAGCCAATTAACCTTCAAGCCTGTATGTCTTTGGAGTGTGGAAGGAAACCAGAGCACCTGGAGAAAACCAATGCGGTCACAGGAAGAACATACAAACTCCGTACAGACAGCACCCGTAGTCAGGATCGAACCCAGGTTTCAGGCACTCTAAGGCAGCAACTCTACTGCTGCGCCACTGTGCCGCGTAGTCATTGCTTAATTCTGGCACAGGCACAACAGGCTGAATGGCCTCCTACTGTGTTCTACGTTCCTATAAAGCAGACTGTTTATCTTCTGCTTATGCTGTAAATCCTGCTGTCTAGCCTCCATTAACGGATTGTAAATTGCAGTAAAGGAAAAATCTACAGAAAGGTCACATAATATAGACCTTGGGAAACGTACTGTCATTTATATCCAATTTACAGCACAATAGCATATCCTTTGTAGTTGAGAGAAGAATTTCATCTTTACATGAAAATAACTAGTGAGGCAAAATAACTAGTGTGGCCCAAAACAAAAAGTGCTGGAAACACTCAGCGAGTCGTGCAGCATCTGAGGCAAGAGAAACAGTCTTAATGTTTCAGGTCTGGGAGCCTCCATCAAGGCTTTATTTTCCCTTTATTGTGATTAGAACCTCCATCCACCTCACTATGAAGTGGGTGCTTGGAACCCCTTCCTCCATCTGGTACCACTTGATATCAGCCAGTTTGTACATTTCCCCGTTCTAATTGTTGGTGAATCCAGACTTGTTGTTTACAAGAATTATCCCAGGAATCAGTAGGTTAACCTATGATGAGTGTTTCTCGGCACTGGGCATGTACTCGCTGGAGTTCAAAAGAATGAGGGAGGACCTCATTGAATAGTGAAAGGCTTGGATAGAGTGGATGTGGAGAGGATGTTTCCACTAGCGGGTGAGTCTAGGACCAGCCTCAGAATTAAAGGACGTTCTTTTAGGAAAGAGATGAGGAGAAATGTCTTTAGTCAGAGGGTGGTGAATCTGTGGAATTCTTTGCCACGGAAGGCTGTGGAGGCCAAATCAGTGGATAATTTTAAGGCAGAGATAGATAGATTCTTGATTAATGCAGGTGTGAGATGTTATCGGGAGAAGGCTGGAGAATGGGGTTAGGAGGGAGAGATAGATCAGCCATGATTGAATGGCGGAGTGGACTTGGGCGGTGGAATGGCCTAATTCTACTCCAATTCCTCATGACCTTATGATCAATTCCCAGTCGAGGATAGGATCTGTCTTACATATGTGCCGCTGAATGACCTAGTGGGTAAAATCACAGGGTCAAATATGCAGAGAGTAGCAGATTCTTGATGGAGGAGCACTTACTTCGCTTGCCATTAGCCCA
Source organism: Malacoraja senta (assembly GCA_038087875.1). Lineage (NCBI taxonomy): Eukaryota > Metazoa > Chordata > Chondrichthyes > Rajiformes > Rajidae > Malacoraja > Malacoraja senta. Next base: position 77,020,221 of record CM075979.1, read on the forward strand.
TCTAACGTATCTAGATTTTACTTATGCAAGTTTAGTAAGTTAGAGAGGAGCCCATTGATTTCCATTGGGGATCATCTAGATAGATGGCTATCTGCAATTTACAGCATCTTAATAACTGCTTCTCCCATTATGGAATGAAACACTGAATAAATGCAACACATGCTCGTTAAAGCAAGAGTTCAGTGTTTTGCATATTTAGACGAAAATCTGATCCATAATGCAGAAAATCTCTCTGGAAGCATTAGCTTAGGATGATGGTGATGGGACTGTGTGAACTAATTTATAAATATATAATTCCTGGCTACATTTTTTCCAAATGCAGCAAAACATTTCTATGCTAAGATGCACTTGGTCCATTTTCAAGTATCCTGGCGCATGAATTTATTAACAGAACATCATCAATCACTCGGCAGTTTTCTCGTCAATCACTGAGACACCTGAGCTAGAGTGAACCTACCTTCCATCATCTTCATGTCTGGTGTTTGGCGTTCCTTTGGCTGGTTGAAAATAGAGAGCTAATAATGGCTTGAGTCCTCTCAGTAGCTAAAGTAAAACTCCAGTAATCCAGCTCACCCAAGACTTTGGTGACCCTGGATTGGCAAATTCTTCTTTCAGTTCAGTTTAGAGGTACAGCGCGGAAACAGGCCCTTCAGCCCACCGAGTCTGTGCCGACCAGATCCCCGTACACTAGCACTATCCTGCACACACTCTAGGGTCAATTTACAAGTTTATCAAAGTCAATTAACCTACAAGCCTGCACGTCCTTGGAGTGTGGGAGGAAACCAGAGCACCCGGGGAAAACCCATGTGGAACATACAAACTCCATTCAGACAGCACCCATAGTCAGGATGCAGGAAATGGGACCCAGATCAGTTAAATGGGAGCACAAGAACCAAAGCCCCAATAGTTGAATGGGAGCATCGGTGAGTCAGAATGGAGCTCAGAATCTAGAGCCCCGGTGACAGGAATGGAGATCGGTACGTGGGACCCCAGTAAGCAGGAGGAAGCACAGGAACTAGACCACCCTGTCAGTGGAAATGAGTGCAGGAGCAAGGTCTCGATGACTGGAAGAGAGCGTGGGGACTGGGGCCCCCGTGAGCCAATGTGCAGCAGAAATTACCTGGGGAGTCAGATGCTGAACAGATGCGGAAATTCCAAATAATCAACTATTGATTATCAGAGTTTCACAATAGGTGCTTCTCAAGGAAGCTGCAGGTTTGTGGCTTTCTTGAGGGTGCCATGTTGGCTTTTCATCCCTCCACTGAAACATGCCCTGCCAATCCTAGTTTATCCTAGACTGGCACAATGGCACGACATCAGGGAAGGAGAGGAGACCTATATCTGGCTTTCGCAAACTGAGGGAATAGTGAGGAAGTCAACCTGAGAAGCCCGGAAGCAGAAGCTAGATGCTCTTGCACGATGTGGAATAATTCTAAATTTTCAAATAGGAATTCCATTTATAACTGAAGAAAGATTTGCCGGGTTGATTTAGCAGAATTATTCTCATGGAAGATCGGGATTCTAGTCTATGAATTAACAGCTGACCCACAGGGTGGCACGGTGGCGCAGCGGTAGAATAATTACTGTCTTACAGCACTTGCAGCGCCAGAGACCCAGGTTCAATCCCGACTACGGGTGCTGTGTGTATGAAGTTTGTACGTTCTCCCCGTGACCGCATGGGTTTTCACCGAGATCTTCGGTTTCCTTTCACACTCCAAAGTCGTACAGGTTTGTAGAGGTTAAACTGGCTTGCTATAAATGCAAATTGTGCCTAGTGTAGGATAGTGTTAATGTGCAGGAATCGCTGGTCGGCGGGGACTCGGTGGGCCAAAGGGCCTGTTTCCACACTATATCTCTAAAGTAAACACAACTAAGACAACAACAGCCTAATACAATGGAACGTAGAATCACATTTTATAGATCACTTCTCCCGGGATGCATCCTGTGACATAAGAAGAGGTGCTGGTAGTATGGAAGTAGCCTTGGGCGTCCTCAAGATTGAGACGCCAGATCCCATGGTGTCCCTTGGCATCAGGTCAAGCATGAGAAAGGAAACTTTTTTTTTCTGGTTGCCAGCTACTGCTCTTCCTCAGCTGTGCTCCTACATGTTGAGCAACACTCAGAAAAAAAGTCGGGATCGAACCGGGCTCTCTGGCGCTGTAAGTGGTGTAAGGCAGCAACTCTATCGCTGCGCCACCGTGCCACCCTGTGGGGCATAGACTAGAATCCCGACCTTCAATGAGGGCAGAATCTCCTCTGGGTGGGGCACTCAGTCATTAGCAAGAAACGCTTGGTAGCACCACCACTGACAAATATTGACTCAGCAAAGGAAGTGAATGCCAGACTGAATCTGCTACAAGTAGTGTGTGCATCTAGACAAAGGAATATACCTATTTGACCTCACTCTCACCAATCCACCTCTGACATAGGATAGTACAGGTAGACATGAATCCCAGTCCACACAGAGAGAAAATCCTATCACCATAGTTGTGCTAACTGGGATAGACTCAGAACTGATCTATGAGCTCAAAACAGTATGCAATGAAGGATCGACCGGAGGACTTCAACAAATAATTTCTTGATTTTTTTTGTTTATTATATATTATCTGCGTGTGTTGTGTTACAGGCCTGTTTTGTTGCTGCAAGTAAGAATTTTACTTTTCCGTTGACACCACATATGATCATTAAACGCTCTTGACGACTTTGAAGAGATTTGGAAAGTGAAATAGTAAAATGATCTGACACGCTGAGTTCCTCCAGCAGTTTGTTTTTTCGCTCAAGATTCCAGCAAACTGCAGTCTCTCGTGAAATGTTGTGAACCATCAGTAGCAGTGGAATGTACACCACCACAATATGTACCCTCATGGCCTGAGTGTCTCTTACACTACCAAAACAATTAGACCAGGGTTTAATGAGTGTAAACCATGCCAGGATCAGCACATTTACTGAAAGGTGAAGAGCCACTGCTGAATGAATGAATGAATACTTTATTGTCATTATAACATGTAAACATGTACAACGAAACTAGAAATGCCAACCAGTCAGTGCACACATTTTCTTAGAGCAAAAGTCTAAGATAAACAACTAAAATAAATAACATGAAAAAAAAACACATTCTTCCGTCGATTTCCCAGTCCCTTTGGTGTGTAGCACACCTGTACTCATTTGGTGGCTACATTAAGTGTATTTATTGCTGTGGGATAAAAACTGTTTTTGAGTCTGTTTGTCCTTGTCCTCATTGATCTGTACCGTCTGCCTGACGGCAGCAGTACAAACAGGGAGTGACCGGGGTGGAAAATGTCCTTTATGATCTTCTTGGATTTTTTGAGACAGTGGGAACTGTGTAGGTCCTTCAAGGTGAGGAGAGCGCAGCCGATAATCTTCTGGGCATTGTCAATTGCCCTCTGGAGCGCTTTCCTCTTAGCCGCTGTGCAGCTGGGAATATATTTCTCAGCCTTCACCGTCGCTGGGTCTAAGTTCTGGAGTTCCCTCTCCAATGGTACAGTGGGTGCACCTTCACCAGGGGAACTGCAATGGATCCTCTGTTCACTGGCAGTTCACTGCCAACATCACGGGAATAATAGTTCAATGGTTCAAAGGTGCTTTTATTATTACGTGCAACAATAATGAAAGATCGGCACAATATAATCAGCAATAATGTAAGATAAATACTAGCCTTGCCAGTCTGCATACACACTGTAACTGAATGATTACCTGTATAGTTAGCATGGACATTACCAGCTAAAAGGACTCCTTTAATCCTCTACTCATCGATGATTCGGGTATAGATCTCCCAGTTGCCACCAAACCGGACCCATGCCTGTTAGCAGCACTTAAAGTCTTTCCTTTGGCAAGAGTCCCAGTTGGCTTCTCATCTATTAACGGTCTGTCCTTGCAGCACGACAGCATGCTAATGAAATTGTTAATTACATGTTAATTATAATCTTAATTTCATCCAGTTTATGTCTTCATTTTTGTCCTCTAGTTTAACCTGCCTCCTGAGCCCAGAAAGAGAAGCTAGGTAGTCATGTACCTGGAATGCAGATTGGTGCAATACAGCCAGCAGATGACAATGATTCACTAAGCTGTTTAGTTTAGTTTAGTTTAGTTTAGTTTAGAGATACAGCGTGGAAATAGGCCCTCCGACCCACCGAGTCCCTGCCAACCAGCGATCACCCGTACACTACTTCCATCCTACAATTTACAGAGGCCAATTAACCTGAAAACCTGCACGTCTTTGGAGTGTGGGAGGAAACCGGAGCACCCGGAGAAAATCCACACGGTCACAGGGAGAAATACAAACTCCGCACAGACAGCACCCGTAGTCAGAATTGAACCTGGGTCTCTGGCTCTGTAAGGCAGCAACTCTACAGCTGTGCCACTGTGCTGCCCCTTTTATGTCTATTTTTATATTTTATATTTGGAAGGTATGCAAGAAGGTAACAACTTTCATACTGGAATGGCATAGACACCAGCAAAGGAAATAGTTAACCTTGCAAAGCCATCCTCTGAAGACTAGTCTTTAACTGAGTGCTGTCTTGCTGAATAGTCAAGGGACAGCCTAATTCTTAAGGTCATATTAACGAATAACTTATTTTACAGCAGAAGTAATTATGTGCCCTTCCGCTTGGCTTCGAGTAATACAGCGTATCATCTGCTCCGCCAGCTCCCAGCTTATGCTGGAAGTGCATGTTAGGAAAGGTCACCCTTCGAGTCTGCAACCAATTGCCACAATTGATCTCAAAGTGCCTGCCATTGGAGTCATCGTAGATGCCACAGCTCAAGCAATTCATTTATCCACTGACACAGCAAAGGCAGTGGATCTTATGTAGCACTGGCTAAGATACTGAAGGGCTGGTCATGCCCATTTGACTTGGTAAGGCTATCATACTGACATCTATCCAGAAATGTAAATGTTGGAAAACTTCCTAGTTCTCTTATCTAAAAAAAAGTTGAACATATCATACCTAAAGAACCACCATTAATTTCCTTTCTATTATCCATAAAGTGACTAAGGGAGTTCTTGAAAGGTGTTAGTACTCAGAGGGTCCTCTGTGTCCTTGCATATGAACCACTGGATGTTAACACGGAGGTAGCAATTAGGAAAGATATGTTATGTTAGATTTTAATACAAGAGGATTGATGTACAAGAAATTTGCAACCGAATAACAGAGCACTTTAAGATTCTTTAATTCTTTAATTCTTTACACTTCAATTCTTCATCCCACATCCACATTGACCTCTTTCTTCCACTGTTAAAGTGAGGCCCGATGCAAGCTTGAGGAACAACAACATCTTCCGTCTGGGCACATAACAGCCTTCCAGTTCCACCGCCAGATACTTGATTTTGCCATTGTATCAGTTGTCAATCTGCAATATTGACTCAACTTTCTTTTTTTTTTTTTGACCTCATCTTTCTTCTTTTCTCTTTTCTCTTTAGTTTCCTTCTGGGAGTGGAGGACTCAATGTTCTGCATTTAGCAACTCATACGTTCCTCCATTTGTGTTATTTGCCAACGTCTTCTCTCTCTGACTGCTCCCACACACATTGACCAAATAGCCTTGTTTTACTCCAGCAGAGCCATTCCTCACTCTCTTACCCACCCTGCAGCTTAATGAGCTTGTGTAGGAAGGAACTGCAGAAGCTGGTTTACACCCAAGATAGACACAAAATGCTGGACTAACTGGAGTTTCAAAAGAACAAGCTTGTTTTGTTTCCTTCCCAGTTCTGACAATCTGAACTGGGATCTGAAAAATTAATTCTGTTTCTCTTTTCAAGAATGGTGCAGCGGTAGAGCTACTGCCTCACAGCACCAGAGACCCAGGTTCGATCCTGACTACGGGTGTGGTCTGTACAGAGTTTGTGCGTTCTCCCCGTGACCTGCGTGGGTTTTCTCCGAGATCTTCGGTTTCCTCCCACACTCCAAAGACGTACAGGTTTGTAGGTTAATTGGCTCGTTGTAAATGTAAAATTGTCCCTAGTGTATGTAGGGACAGTGGCGGACTGGCCAGGGTGTCAGCAAGTGGGCCCCTGATGAAGTGGGCCCCCTATATCAAGTGGGCCCCTGATGAAGTGGGCCCCCTATATCAAGTGGGCCCCTGATGAAGTGGGCCCCTGTTTATCAAGTGGGCCCTGATGAAGTGGGCCCCCTAGATCAAGTGGGCCCCTTATGAAGTGGGCCCCCTTTGTCTCCTGGCAACCAATATTTTTAGACCCAGTCCGCCACTGTGTAGGGTAGTGTTAATGTGTGGGGATCGCTGGCCGGTGTGGACTCAGTGGGCCAAAGGACCTGTTTCTACGCTGTATCTCTAAACTAAACTAAAAAAAAGTAGCAGGCACGTGGGGAAACTGAAACCACTCTGAGTCAAGTTGTGTTCTTATTTCCATTGAGTCTAAGTGCTGGAACCTCCCAGACATAAGTAATGTAGGAGTATCCTTCCCCCAAATGGATAACAGCTGCTCAGCACCATTCTTACAAAGACAATTATTGATCCAGTAGTGTGATCAGAAAATGGCAATGTCCTATGAATGAATAACAAACAACAGAGACAAATGTTCAAATGCGTATTAATTGGTTGTAAAGCACTTTGGGGTCAAGTGAAATGAACTTTACAAATATAAATGAGTCTTTGTTCATTAACCTCAGGAAGAACACAACCTAATGAACAAGAGTGACACTTGTCCATTTGCCTTAACCTACTCTAGGTGAGTTTGATATTAGTACTGGTTTGTTATGGTCATGTGTACTGAGATGCGGTGAAAAATTTAGTTTTGTATGCTATCCAGGCAGATCCTACCACAGACGAGCACATCATGTAATGCAATAAGGAAGATAAATAGAGGGCAGATTATAGTGTTACAGTTACTGAAATGCTGTAATGAAAAAAGTGTAAGGGCCTTCACGAGATAGATTGGGATGAAGATTAAGAATTCATCCTTAGCAAATGAAAGGACCATTCAAGAGAATGGATGAAGCTGTAATTAAATCTGGTGGTACATGCTTTTGTATCTTCTGCGTGACGAGAGGGGGGAGAAGAGGGAATGGCTGGGGTGTGAGCGGTCCCTGATTTTGCTAGGTACTTTCCTGAGACAGCATGGCATAGATGGAAGCTATGGGGGAAGGATGGTTTCCCTGATAGACTGCGCAGTGTACACAACTCTCTGCAATTTCTTATGCTCTTGGGCAGAACGGTTGCCATTCCAAGATGTGATGCATCCATAATAGTATGTTATCCATACATATCTATAGAAATTGGTAAGAGTAATTGGGGATATGCCACATTTCCTTTGTATTCTGAGGATGTTTTCTGATTCAATATGATCGGTTAGCAAACTATGGTCTGTTATGGTATGGTACTTTATTTGTCACACGTACCAAGGTACAGTGAAATTTATTTTTGTATGCAGTCACAGTACAAATTCGAACTTCGAAACATATTAGATAAGCATCTCAGATACAGTACTAGTGTGTAGCAGTAGTACACTGAGGCAGTAAACAGAGTCGCCAGTTTGGTGCCATTTTCAAGTCCAAGTTGTTGTAAGTGCAGGGATCTTGATCTGACCATGAAGGTCTGTTGTCCTGGCGGCGTTGCAGGGTCGGCCTGGCCAAGCGTAGCCGTGGTGTCCTTCACCTTTTCAAATTGTTCTAATTTTTAATACAGGTGTTACAAGAAGATTACTAACATTTTAAATATATATATTTTTTATTAAGTAAGGTGGTCAGGCCGTTAAACAGCTTAAGCAGTTTATAGGATGACGAACTACCATAGACACCGACAGCAAGGAACGATATGCATACCGGCACCTGTTTATCTGTGACAAAAACCACTGCCTCCATCTATTACAATGGGTTGAAATCTCAATTGTGACACTGTCAGAATTACTAACAATCTTCTCTTAAATCTTCCTTTCATGTTTGGTGATCTTCCATTCATGAGGAACAATTGACTTCCCGAACCAACCAACGTGGCCTAGAATGGAGACTACCACAGCCCATTAGATCCCTGACGTGAACGTCTCCCCCTCCTTCCCACCTGCCACCTGGAGCACCCGGCCTCAAGACCAGACCACTGGACCGGCCCAAACAGAACTCCAGGAGCGGCCAGCTGTGTGGACCGACACGACTTGACTGCTGACGTTGGAACCATGGACTGTGATCGCAGCAGGAACCAGCAATCTACTGCTCTTTCCAAGGCCCAACCAGGAGAAGCACAAAGATCTGCGGGAGCGGACAACTTCGCCACCCGACCCCAAGGTCCGACTGGACAGTGGTCCCGACTTTGTGGAGTTCTCAACACCACGACCCCACATTAGGGCCCAAGCAGACCATAGGTCTGACCCTCAGGAGTCCAAACACTGTGATCTGAGAGGAATAGATCGGGTAGATGCACTGAATCTCTTACCCAGAGTATGGGAATCGAGGACCAGACGACATTGGTTCAAGTTGAAGGGGGAAAGATTTAATAGGAATCTGAGGGGTAACTTTTTCACACAAAGGGTGGTGACTGTGTGGAATTAGCTGCCAGAGGAGGTAGTTGCAGCTGGGACTATCCCAATGTTTAAGAAACTGACAGGTACATGGATAGGACAGGTTTGGAGGGATATGGACCAAGCAGGCAGGTGGGACTAGTGCAGCTGGGGCATGTTTGCCGGTGTGGGGAAGTTGGGCTGAAGGGCCTATTTCCACACTGTATCACTGGATGACTCTTTCTGTATCCATGTCCCCACCAGATAGAGTCATAGAGTCACACAGCATGGAATCAGGCTCTTCGGCCCAACTTGCCCACACTACCAAACATGTCCCAGCTACATTAGTCCCATCTGCCCGCGTTTGCCCCATATCCCTCCAAACCTGTCCTATCCACGTACCTGCCTAACTAACTGTTTCTTGGGATAATCCCTGCCTCAACTACCTCCTCTGGCAGCTCGTTCCATACATCACCACCAATTTGTATGAAAAAATTACTGTTCAGATTCGTATTAAATCTTTTCCCCTTCACCTTAAACTTATCTCCTCGATTCCCCTACTCTGGACGAGAGACCCTGTGCATCTAATATACCCACTTATCTTCTGGAACAGCAGACTGGCTCCCAGACCTTACATGAATCAGCCATTTACCCAAGAAATATGGAAGCCTCACTGGTCTCCAGGTGGGACTGAAGCAACTAGACCTGCATAATTCTGGCAAACACCCAAGCAATAGGAAACTAACTGGATCAACTCAAAATTAGAATCGACTGCCTAAGGGAACTGAGAGTCTGCTGTGTGCTCTGTTTTACAGAGACATGAGGATACAGGGTTACGGGGAGGAGGCTGGAGAATGGGTAGGAAACATAGTTCAGCCATTATCGGATGGCGGAGAAGGCTCGATGGGCCGAATGGCCTAATTCTGCTCCTATGTCTTCTGACCTCAAGGCTGAAATCTGCTTCTCCTGACTGTGTCAAACAACCAGCTTTCTCCTCCTATATCGCCAACAACTGATAAGCTACCAAACCAGCATCTCCTCCGTGCCCCAGCCCTCGCATGTGAAGCTATTGTCCTTCCATGTGGGAGCAGCCAGCTATTTCTATTTTTGTTACACTGTAACTCTGCATGATTCGATTGCCAGTGCCCAAGGAATCGTTAAAGTCTAAAACTGCATTGAAATTCACCTGCAGGAATAATTTTGCAGCTGTTATATCAGCAACTAAAGTCAACCCCAAGCATCCTCATAAAGCAGGAGGCAATCTGTTCTAACATTGATATAGTTAGTGTGCTACAAAAGTGTTTAATTGATTGTAGGGGTCGCCTAGAGGTTGTGGAGGACAATATAGAAGTGGGAAGACAGTTTGTTTTCTAGTTATCATAGTTCAGTAACAATTTGTTTCCCACTTCAACCAGGGCGACTGAGATAACTCACTGCCCTTACAAACATCCCTCTCTGTGGACTACTTCTAACCCGTATGTTTATAGATGTTTTTGAAAGTCCGAGTTGTTAGCGTTGCACCACCTGAATTGATTGGATCACTTCCAAATCGTAATTAGACACTGCTTGGCTGTTAGATAGAGCATTAAGCTGAGATGGCTTACTCCAGTCACACATAAAGTCAACCGTTCTAGACTGACTAATGGTGACAGTCTTACTAATAAAGTGGCGCATGGAAAGAGATTTATCTTTTGGTTCAAGTGAGTGGATTTTAGTAAGTAAATTTTTTTTAAAAATCTGATAAGGAACCTTTTGGAGTTAGCTGAAGAGGCTGGAGGCATCTGATTAAGTCATGTTAATGGTTGTTCAACAGCTGCATCTGCAAGTCCGTTTTGACTGTTAGGCCTGTTAAAACCATGGCTCTGAGGCATTTCCCCAGCATCTTGAAATGAGAATCGACGTGAGAAGCACCACGTCTGTGGCTCCTGTAACAAATGAAAGTACCGCTCCAGTCCTTCAAGCTAAAATAAGCTAACCCAAATAACACGTCTCCCACCCCAAGCACTAGTAACCTTCCCAATAAAATCACAATGATGCTGTATCATCAAAGACATCCTTGGGCCTATCACTAACCAGTCTGAAGAAGGGTCTCGACCCGAAACGTCACCCATTCCTCTCCAGAGATGCTGCCTGTCCCGCTGAGTTACACCACCATTTTGTGTCTACCTTCGTTTTTTTAAATTAATTTTTTTTAATTATTTTTATTAGAAGTACGGTAAATTACAGTAATACACAACACATATATCTTAATACATTTTTTGTACCGCTTCATTTTTTTGAGCTTTAAGAAAGAGATAGAAGTAAGGAAAGTAAAGAAAATGCGCAAGAGTCGTGAAGTGCAAGAGAGTGTTGGGAAAAGAAAGCCCCTTAGAAAAGAAGTTAGAGAAGGAAGTAAAGTAAGAAAGTGGACCCTAGAAAAGAAAGAAAAAGAAAGTAGGGACAATCGCTCTATTATGACATTATACTCCGCAGAAAGGGGACTACCAACCAAGTCTATTTTTGTTGTTTTACCTCCCATTACCAGGTCCTGATACCATTTATTTATTTATTTATTTATAAAATTTCTATTGCACCTCATGCTTGTAATAGGTCCAGAAACGTAGACCACGTCTTTTGGAATTGGTCTGCTTTACCTGCTAAGAGGAAACTCATCTCTTCCAGATGTAATGTTTCAAACATATTTGATGTCCACATTTTTATTGTTGGTGTGGGCGCATTTTTCCAGAATTTAAGTATGAGCTTTTTTCCCCATTATTAGCCCGTAATTGAATAAATTCTTCTGATACACGTTTAATTCAGGGATACCTTCCGATATTCCAAAAATGATCCATTCTGGTTTTGGTACCAGTTTTATTATAATTAATTTTGAAAAAATATCAAATATTTCATACCAGAAATTTTGGATTTTTGTACATAAAACAAAAGAATGCGCTATGCCTTCGGTTTAAACCAGCATCTGCAGTTCCTTCTTACTCATCCTTGTGCAAGATTGCTGCCACTTGGTGGGTGTGTTGCTCATGGAAGACAATGGGTGCCATCGCTGCTTTGTAACAAATACAGTGCATTGGTTAATGGCACAATGAATGAATGTAAAGAAAGCTGTGTACTGACTACAGCAGTCAGTTTTCTGTATACATTTTTATGAATAATATTCATTTTTGAAATAAAAAAAGCAGAAGGTTCGGGAGTTTGAGAAATGTAAATAGATTAGATCCTTCTGTCCTATTCCACACAGCCTCTCAACCTGACACCCCACATCCCACCACGTACCATCCCCTTAAGTACCACACCTCCATGTATCACCCATATCGCACAACCCTCCACGTACCTCATACTATGAAATAAAGCCCTCCAAACATGGGGACTGAATCAGAGAAAGGATTGGAGCTACAGACTGCAGCTGTGCCACCACCATGGGAGCAAATCAAATATCCACTCATACCCCACACTCCTCCATATATCACCCCTCATATCGCAGACCCTTTCTTGTATCACCCCTCATATCCCACAGCCCATATATCACCCCTCATATCACAGACCCTTTCCTGTATCACCCCTCATATCCCACAGCCCATATATCATCCCTCATATCACAGACCCTTTCCTGTATCACCCCTCATATCCCACAGCCCATATATCATCCCTCATATCGCAGACCCTTTCCTGTATCACCCCTCATATCCCATAGCCCATATATCATCCCTCCTATCCCATATCTCTCCCTGTATCACCCCTCATACACCACACCCCTCCCTGGATCACCCCACATAATTCACAACCCCATTGTATCACTCCTCATATCCCATTCATGTATCTCCCCTGTTCTGAGCAACTTTAATAGATTAATTTCTGTTGCTTTATGTTCTATCCAATATGTATTTGCTTCTTTCGCGGAGTGTTGGTGAGAGGGGAGAGGATTAGTGTCGGGGCTCAATCTCAGGTTACTACCATTTTAAAATCAAAATCATTGCTTATTCCAAAATTTCAGGTACATAGGACTCCGACACCCCATACCCCCTCCATGTATCCCACTGTTGGGTATGTGCAACAAGCTGCCAGATGCAGTAGCTGAGGCAGGTACCATAACAACATGTAAAAGACCTTTGGACAGGTGCAAAGGTGGGAAAGGTCTAGAGGGATATGGGCATAACTTAAATGGGCATCTTTGCCGGCATGGACAAGGTGGGCCGAAGGGCCTATTTCCATGCTAAATGACTCTGTGATTCTGACACCAAGACTATGATAATTAAGCACCTTCAGCACTGGGCCACTAACTGCATGAACACATCAGACGAACACTTTACCAAACAAATTCTCTGTTCTCAGCTCAGTCCTGACCAAAGGAGTTACCAAGGTCAAAAACAGCACTATAAGTGTAACTTCTAAGTTGCTCAGAATAAAAAGATATTGAGCTGGGAAGTTCCGCAGTTGAAGAAACCTTCTTGTAGGAATGTCTACGAGGAATCCACCCTTCCCGCCTTTGAAGAACTTCACTTCAGGCAGTGAGGTACAGCAGAAAGTGAGGGAGAAAGAAACGACAGTGACATCAGTTTTGTGGGCAAATGTCATAGAGTCATTGGTACATTGTGGAAACAGGCTCTTCAGCCCAACTTGCCCACACCGGCCAACATGTCCCAGCTACACTAGTCCCACTTGCCTGCGTTAGGTCCATATCCTTCCAAACCTGCCTTACTCTATTGGCGGATGGCGGATGCAGGAGTGGGCGCCGTTTGTATGACCGCCTGCCTGCAGTCCGTCCTCTAACTTTTTTATTGTCTAAAACATTTTTTTTGGAGTCTATTCTTTCTATGTGGGGTGGGGTGGGGTGGGGGGGTGGGGGAACTGTTTAAACCCCAGTCCTACCTGGTCGGAGATGCGGTTTTCCTCCAAATCGCATCCTCCGATCTCCCCATGCGGCCTTCCGTCGGGCTGGAGCGGCGTTCCTGCCGGGGGACCACAGCTTCGGCGGCACAGCGCTGGGACACCAACAAGGAGCGGGCGATACCTTGCCGGGTCGCCGCTCCGGAGTGCTGTGACCGCCGACCACCAACATCGAGCAGCCGCGGTCTGCGGTCTGCGGTTTGAGGGCATCCCGCCATGGGCGGGTGGCGCTGGATCGGAAGCACCGCGGAGTCGAAGCTCCAACCAGCGCGGCCTAAAGTCCACGGGCGTCGCAGTCTCCGGGGAAGGAGCGGCCGCTCCAGACATTTCTAAGCTGCTGAGGACTTTTCCACCCGATGCGGGTGGGGCCTATAATCATCGGGCTGCCGTTGCGGCGACTGGCTGCAGTGGCCTCAAACTGGCCCCGACATCGGCTGGACTAGGAGGAGGAGGAGGACTGGACATTTTGGTGCCTTCCCTCACAGTGGAGAGTGTAGATTCTACTGTGGGGGGATGTTCGTGTTGGATTTCTTATAGTGTGTTGTGTCATTTTTTTCTACCACTTTTTATTATTTGTATGGATAGTCTTCCCTGTAAAGCACTTTGGCTTTTGATTGAAATCGACTGAAAAGTGCTATATAAATAAATTAACTTTACTTTACCATGTACCTGTCTAACTGCTTCTTAAACATTGGGATAGTCCCTGCCTCATCGACCTCTTCTGGCAGCTTGTTCCATACACCCACCACCCTTTGTTCAATATCTGTTTATGAAACCACAATAGCAAGTGCCTCAGAAATCACAATTTCGGCCCAGACTCCCGTGATTATGGGGAAGATAATGTAGAAGTGAGCGTACTCAGCCCTGCCTAGCAACTCCAGTCCCAGTGATGCAAACTCCTCATCTGAAGGAACAAAGTCAAACATTTCAAACATTGGAGCTGACAGCTGACTGAGCATCGGAAAAGTCTGCAAAATATACAGAGCAGGCACTTGGAACATTCACTCTCTGTTTCCGTGTCCTCCCAGTGTGGTGATGCAACTCATTCCTTGTATATATTCACTAAACAACCTTGTCCTCCGCCATCAAATTCCACATTTACTTATACACGGCTGAAATTTTCCATTCCCTTTTGTGACAGTACAATATTTATCTCCTGAGCTACGAATCAGGTCATTATTTGCTGTATGCGCTGCTAGGTTTCTGGCAAGCAGCCCGCACATCTTTCAGCAGTATCCTCAGATGAGCTCCTCTCTCAAGTCTTTGTGCACATGTGTGCGTGCGCGTGTGTGCACGCGTGTGTGTACGCGCGTGTGTGAGCACGCGTGTGTGTGTGTGTGCGAGCGCACGCATGAGTGCGCGTGCATGCTTGTGTGCGCGTATGTTTGTGCGTGCCTGCGTGTGTGTGCGTGTGTATTTGCGCGCATGTGTGTGCATGCGTGTGTGTGTGTGTGCGCGTGTGTGCACATGTCTGTGCGCGCGTGTGTGTATGCGCGTGTGTGTGCGAGCGTGCATGTGTTTGTGAGTGCGCATGTTTGCAAGTGCACATGTGTGCGAGTGCGTATGCGTGCGCGTGCATGTGTGCGTGTGCGTTGGCGTGTGTGTGCGTGCATGCGTGTGTGTATGCATGTGTGTGCGTGCGTGCGTGGGTGTGTATGCATGCATGCGCGTGCGTATGCTTGTGTGCACGCATGTGTGTGTGTGTGTATGCATGCGTGTGCATGTGTGCGTGTATGTGTGCGTGCATGTGCGTGTTCGTGTGTGCGTGTGTGTGTGTATGTATGTGTGCGCTTTCAGTCCAGCTCGTCCCAGGGACCTGTCTGAATTGCAAAGGAAACAATAAGAACGGTAGATAGACACAAAAAGCTGGAGTAACTCAACAGGACAGGCAGCATCTCTGGAGAGAAAGAATGGATGACGTTTCGGGTCGAGACCCTTCTTCAGACCCAAAACGTCACCCATTCCTCCTCTCCAGAGATGCTGCCTGTTCCGCTCAGTTTCTCCACCTTTTTGTGTCTATCTTTGGTTTAAACCAGCATCTGCAGTTCCTTCTTACACAATAAGAACTGTAGTTGAGCTGATTATCTCCCTTAGAAGACTAGTTTGCTTTGCAACTAGCTTGGGGACAGCAACCAATAGAGTGTTGCTGTGTTTTAAGCAGATCACAAAGAATAGGAGCAGTAATTCCTTGGTGGATTGTGAGAATCTTCAGCAAGTGCCATTACCCACAGTGTGTTATTTTACACGTTTAAATAACTCTGTGGTTTGCCTTGGGGAATAGGATGAAGAATGTGCAGATGTCTCTCGCTAAAGGTGTTGAATGTTTGTTCTGATGCTTTGGGGTAATTCTGTTACTTTGCCTGCTTGTTTAAGGAGAAAATTTGCTTGTTTTAATACAGAGTCTGGTCGTTCTTCGTCATTGTTTTAAAGGTGACAAAAACTCAGCAGCTTGTTTGCTGTAATAAAAGCAGAAACGGCTGGAAGCGCTCAGCAGGCCAGGCAATGGTGGGGCGGCACGGTGGAGTTGCGGTAGAGTTGCTGCCTTACAGCGCCAGAGACCCTGGATCGATCTTGACTACGGGTGCTGTCTGTACAGAGTTTGTTCGTTCTCCCCGTGATCTGCATGGGTTTTCCCCGGGTGCTCCGGTTTCCTCCCACAATCCAAAGACGTACAAGTTTGTAGGTTGATTGGCTTCGGTAAACTTTGCAAAATGTAGATAGACATAAAAAGCTGGAGTAACTCAGTGGGTCAGACAGCATCTCTGGAGAAAAGGAATAGGTGATGTTTCAGGTCAAAACCCTTGTTCAGACTGAGAGTCAGGGGAAAGGGAAACAAGAGATATAGACGGTGATATGGAGAGATATAGAACACATTAATGAAAGGTATGCAAAAAGGTAATGATGATAAAGGAAACTGGCCATTGTTAGCTGGGGGCTAGGTAAATGGTCCCTCGTGGGCAGGGTAGTGCTAATGTACGGGGTGATCACTGGTCTGCACGGACTCGGTGGGCCGAAGGACCTGTTTCCGTGCTGTATCTCTAAACTAATCTAAACTACACATCTTAGATTTTTCTTTTAGTTTAGAGATACAGCGCGGAAACAGGCCCTTCGGCCCACCGGTTCCGCGCCGACCAGCGATCCCCGCACATTAACATTATCCTACACCCACTAGGGACAATTTTTACATTTACCAAGCCAATTGACCTACAAACCTGTGCGTCTTTGGAGTGTGGGAGGAAAATGAAGATCTCGGAGAAAACCCACGCAGGTCACGGGGAGAACGTACAAACTCCATACAGACAGCACCCGTAGTCGATTGATCGAACCCGGGTCTCTGGCGCTGCATTCGCTGTAAGGCCGCAACTCTACCACTGCGCCACCGTGACTGTGAGGAGAGAAAGTGAGTTAACATATCAGGTCAGAAAGTGGAGTCCTTGCCTGCCGGTCAGCTGTGCTTGTTGATCAGGTTTCCACCAGCGAGTGGCTCTTTTATCTCTGGCATTGTAACTGCAGAAAGCTGCAGGAGCCATCGCTTCCTCTAAACATGATCAAACCATTTATGAAAGGTGATAATGTATTAAGGAAAGTATTGACCATTTATTTGTAGCTGGGTTTATTTATTTCCAGAATGTAGAAACAAAGAACTGCAGATGCTGGCTTCAATAAGCAGGTCAGGCAGCATCTCCAGAGGACATGGATATGTGACGTCGCGACACTTCTTCAGACAGACGAAGAAATATCCCGATCCGGGGAGTCACCCATCCATTTTCTCCAGAGATGCTGCCTGACCTGCTGAATTACTCCAGCACTTTGTGTCCTTTTATTTATTTCCAATTGTGAGTGCCCAGGACAAAGGATGCTTGGGGTTCCATCCACCAACTCCAACATTTAGTGCCCTCCGTATCATTGGACTCCAGTCAATGCCATCTGTAAGGTGTACCATAGTAACTTGGCAAAGATTTATTGATAACACCTCCCCAAACCTGGCCTTCCACACAGTGAACAAAGGCAACAGGTGCTGGAGAAGTCCGTCACGTATAGTTTCCCCTCCAAGTCACACATCTAGAATTGGAAATCCATTTCTGAACCATGGGAGTAACTTCCACACACAGACGTGAGATGAGGGCAGTCTAAAGGGCCTGTCCCACTTTCCCGAGTTACTCACAAATTCCCCCGAGTTACTCACGAATTCTCTCGAGTTTTCCCCTTGATTCAAACCCAGAGAATGTCCGTAGCGAGTCCATAGGAGGCCATAGATATATCGTAGTGGCTCGTTATGCCAGCCGTAGGTACTTGGGGCATCAGGTAAGTCGGGACATTTTTTTCAGCTTGACAAAAAATGTCCACGAGTAAAAAGATAGTCGGGAGGAGGAGTTCGTAGATCACAAAAATCTTGATTTTTTTTTAAAGGTCCTTTCAACTCAGCAGAGGACTCGGGGAAGTGGGACAGGCCCTTTAAGGGGAGACACAGGACAAGATTTTTTGCACAGAGATGCATGGAACGTGCTGTGAGAGGTAGTGATGGAACCAGATGCAACAGTGGCGTTTACAAGGTTGTTAGATAGGCACATGAATATGCAGGGAATGGATGGATAAGTAGCAAGAGCTGGCAGAGGAGATTCGTTTAAGTAGTCATCATGTTCAGTACTGACGTCGTGGGAAGATTGGCCTGTTCCTGTGCTGTACTGTTCTGTGGTCATTCTCTGTCTCGCTTGTGAGTTAACTCTCCATTGCTTTAGCTCCCAATGTGCTAAAACTTGGATATTGAAATTACAATACAGGTTCAACACCGATTTTCAGGCACCCTTGGTCCCAGAGCTTTCTGGATGATCCGTTTTGCCGGGGCAACAGAGGTCACGGCCTGTGAGAGAAGTTGAATGATGCCGGAACCCTTTGCCTAGGCCACCGAGGGGCCGAGATACCGGCCCGCAAACTCGTCCTCGGAAGTCGGCTACAGCAATGGATCGGCCGTCTCCAGCCAGACCGGAGATCCAAAGCCCTGGCTGCAGGGGGCAAATTTGGCCCGACGATCGGCCACGGAAGTCCCGATGAGTTTGAGATTGGCCGCCTCACCCAGCCTAGGCAGCACATTTTCATGGGGACTTCTTAGAGGTGGGGGGGGGATTTCAAGTGCGCTCTCGTAATTTGGTCTGGATGAAAGGTGGTGCCAAAACATCAGGTGCCAGAAAATCGGTGGTGGACCTGTAGTTGTATCTCGATCATTCTGGGTTCAGGCAACCTTTGTCGCCTCCTCCGGCTTTATAACCACGCATCTTCTTCGCAATTTGAACTTTTCCTGCAGCATATCACTTCCTCCATTCCAACACGGTCCCAAGTTCTGGAATATTTTCTCTGAACAATTTTATCTTCATATTTCTTTGAGAATCAGGTGAAAATTTACCACATTCGTCAAATCCAAAAGCAAACGACCACCATTGTAAGAAATCTGAAACAAACGTTGAGAATGCTCTGCAGGTTGGGCAGCATCTGTGGAGAGAGATACAAGGTTAACATGGTCGATGCCCATTCATGTGAACGGGAGATTCACTCAACTAAAATTCTACTTGATGCAGGGTCTAAACCCAAAACATTGACATCCTTTTCCTCCACTGATGCTGCCTGACCATTACCTCCAGCAGTTGGTACTTTGCTCCAAATTCCAGCATCTGCAGTCTCTTGTGTTTCCAAAGGTCGTACTTGCTGAATGTTATCACTCTTCAAATCTAATGTTTGATCGCCTAACCTTGTGCCTCCATCTTTACCTTCTGAACCTTCTGAATTTTGTAGTCGGCAGGGCAGTACTCTGCATGTCGCCAACTTGGACAATTTAACATTTTTATCAAGCCAATTAATCAAGCCAATTAACCTACAAACCTGTACGTCTTTGGAGTGTGGGAGGAAACCTAAGATCTCGGAGAAAACCCGCGCAGATCACGGGGAGAACGTACAAACTCCATACAGACAGCACCCGTAGTCGGGATCGAACCCGGGTCTCTGGCGCTGCATTTTGCTGTAAGGCAGCAACTCTACCGCTGTGCCACCGTGACTGCTTTAGCTCAATTTAATTTTGTTTGGTAATGTTCTTTACAAACTTTTGCAGTGTTAAAGTCCTCTTCTCTTCAAGTTCCTGTGTTCTAGGTGACAAGGCTGTTCAAACACCCCCCTGCTGATGGTTTCATTCCTTTTCTATTCAACGCTTTTCAGGAGTTTTTTTTTTCACAATCGATCCTGAAAAATGTGAAACCGTTCCTTCTGTCATCCCATGAACTGTTTTTCTTGTACATTGCCCTTAGCTGTGGGATACAGTTCAATCAATGGCCATTGACTGTTGCCGTAACAACTAACTGTTCAACAGGGCAACTGGATCATAATTGGCATCAAAATGTTTGTGTCAGACGTTGTGATTCTCCTGTTAGTGCCCTCCTGTGCTTTACCAATGAATTAGTTTGATGAATAGCACGTCATCATTCATCTCAACTTGTTGTCACTTTCCGCACTCAATATGGTCTGAAGTTTCAGGTAAAGGGCCTGTCCCACTGTCTGAGGTAATTCAAGAGTTCTCCCCAGTTTCCCTTGATTCGAACTCGGAGAATTATGGTATAGCCGCTCATAGGTACTCGGGGCTCTCGTGAACATTTTTCAACATGTTGAAAAATCTTCACGGGCTTACCGCGATTCCCGAGTACCTGCCGTTAGAGTTACGAGCCGCTAAGAGACATCCCGAGCTCCGACATACCCGCTACGTACATTCTACGTACTTACCACGAGTTTGATTTTGTTTTTAACTCGGAAGAGCTCTTGGGTAAACTCGTATAGTGGGACAGGCCCTCAACTCACAGTTTTCGGTAACCCACTTTCTCGGTGTGTATCAGAAATGGCTAGTTTGGCTCTGAGTGTATCCAGTTGTAACATGACCACAGTTTGACTGATGCGCTGGGCATTTCCAGCATTCTCCTTCTTCCGTTAGGTTAAGCAACAACTCTGATCTGCATTTCACAGCTTTTACATGCCCACTTGTTTTCCCCCTCCTTCTGACTTCCTTCATTAATCTAACCAGGCAGCTGAGTAAAATTAAAATCACCGGAGCAATCCAGGATATGACATCGACGTCAATAATCGTGGGAGTGCAGCGGGAGTATCACGGGGAGCGTCGCGGCCTGTAGTCCGAGGATCCGCCTGGTAGGTCCAGCTCGCCTGCTGAAGACCGGGGACGTGCCCGCCACAGCGATGGACCCACGTCGCCGTGCAGAGCAGAGCCTGCCTGGAAGGCCCTGCCACCCCGCCTGCCCGCCGCCCACCGGGGATTCTCCCGGCTGCGGGAGGCAGTGCAGTGCCTCAACGGAGGAGTGGGACGCTGGAGGCTCTGCAACAATCTGGGGCTCGGTTGGACTGGGTGCCGCTCCAAGAGGCCGAGCACGTGGACTGCACGCAGCCTGCAGGGGCAGAGGACACCACAGCTAGGCTTGGCCAGGCCGACCCTGCAACGCCACCAGGACAACAGACCTTCACGGTCAGATCAAGATCCCTGCACTTACAACAACTGGGACTTGAAAATGGCGCCAAACTGGAGACACTGTATCTGAGATGCCTAACTAAGATGTATATGTGCTTATGTGTAGTGATACTTGTACTGAACTGTATACAAAAATGAATTTCACGGTACCTCGGTACATGTGACAAATAAGGCGCCATACCATAATCCTCTTTGTCTCATTCACCACTTTCTCAACTTAAAAGTAACACATGTCCTCCCTTCCTCAATTCCCATGTGAAAAGTCTTTTGAGAGTGGACACCCGGCGTTACTGGTGATGGAAATAGACCACCTCCCACCCACTGCCAGTGAATACCAGCCCCGGTTTTGGCAGAGTCCACAACTCCCTCATCAGCCTCGTCATTCTCCTCAGAACCCACCATACAGTGGTGGAAGCAAGTCACCATCAACCCTGCAGGACGGCAGAAGCAGGTGAAATGCTGTACCGTTCAGTTCAGTTTAGTTTATTGCCACATGGTGCAGTGAAAAGCTTTTGTTGTATACAGTATACAGATCAATGGCGGTATATCAACTCTGTGTTCCTTGAGAGAGAGCTGTGCACAAAGCAGGGATTGTTCTTGCTTGCCCCGTTACCTCATGGGGTCAACTCATTGTCAATAACATTGCAGGACATCCTCGATAAAGATGCGGCAAGTTGCTCAGCAATTTTTTTGTACAATCAAAATGATATTCCGATTGCATGCCCTACAGAGGAGAACTCTTTAAGATGTATTCAAACATCAAAATAATGTCAAGCTTTAAAAAGGTTAGCGAGCTGTGGCGTCAGGGCTGACACCAGGTTTGGCAATGACCACAATGGAAATCACAGAGGGGTGAACTTATGTGATATATTTTATTTACAGTGGCAAGAAGGTCCCGGACCTCATGGGGGCACTGTCCTACACCATCAGGGCGCATGTGCAGTGATGCTGGCGAGCATGGGACCTAGGAGCATCAGTCCTAGTCTCCGAAGGAGGAAGCGTGGCAATCTCAGGCTTCTCCCTGCAGTTCACGCTTGCCTCAAGAGGAGTTACTGGCAGTGTCGTTCATCATGGTGATCTCAGGTTTATCCTGCTGACTCAGCTTTGAGCTTGAAGAGGCAGCACAGGCGGTTTCTGGATGGCTCAGTCCTTGCCTCTGTGTGTGGGTGCAGTTCCTCATTGTCCATGAGCAGGTAGAAGCACAGGCATCTTAAGGCTTGGCCCGGCCACTCACTTAGCCTCATTGGAGGCACTGGCCATGTAGAGATTCTTCCCAGCAGTCCAGTCTTGACCACACGGTGGCGCTGGTGGCCTTGCATTTGTCCTAGTGGCTCAGTCTTCCTTGAACCTGCACCTTGGAAAGGCGGCTAGTGGTGAAGCATCCCACTTTGTCTCCCTTCCTCTGTCTCTTCTTTCTTCCTCCTTTCTTCCTCGCTTCTTCTTCCTCTTCCTCCTCCTCTTCCTCTTCCTCTACCTCTTCCTCCTCTCCTGCTTCTTCTCTCATCCTCTCCCTTCCTCTCTCTCTGGCTGGAATGCCTGGGTTTTATAGGGAGGATGCAATCTAACTTCTGCAAGAGTGACCCTGAGAAGAGGCACACTTGAGGCTGATGGGACGGATGTCATCGTCCCGTTGGTCTTCTCCTCAAAGCGAGCATAGAACACATTAAGTACATCAGCTAGGGCCACACTATCACCAGTGGTGTTGCCTGAATTTACTTTGCAGCCAGTTACAACATTCAGACACAACAAGTGATCCTCCGTCAGTTTCGCCACCTCCAACGTGACCCCACCACTCGCCACATCTTCCCATCTCCCCCTATGTCTGCCTTCCGCAAAGACCGCTCCCTCCGTAACTCCCTTGTCAATTCTTCCCTTCCCTCCCATACCACCCCCTCCCCTGGTACTTTCCCTTGCAACCGCAAGAGATGCAACACTTGTCCCTTCACTTCCCCCCTCCACTCCATTCCAGGACCCAAGCAGTCGTTCCAGGTGCGACAGAGGTTCACCTGCATCTCCTCCAACCTCATCTATTGCATTCGCTGCTCTAGATGCCAGCTGATCTACATCGGTGAGACCAAGCGGAGGCTTGGCGATCGTTTCGCCGAACACCTCCGGTCGGTCCGCAATAAGCAACCTGAACTCCCGGTGGCTCAGCACTTCAACTCCCCCTCCCATTCCGTATCTGACCTCTCTGTCCTGGGTCTCCTCCATGGCCACAGCGAGCAACACCGTAAATTGGAGGAAATGCACCTCATATTCCGCTTGGGCAGTCTACACCCTGGTGGCCTGAACGTTGAATTCTCCCAATTCTGCTAGCCCTGGCTGTCCCCTCCCCTTCATCAGCCATCTGGTTGTCTCCTCCCCTCCCCCCACCCTCGGGCTCCTCCTCCTCCTTTTCCTTTTTTCCTTTCTTCTCCCCACCCCCTATCAGTCTGAAGAAGGGTTTCGGCCCGAAACGTTACCTATTTCCTTCGCTCCATAGATGCTGCTGCACCCGCTGAGTTTCTCCAGCATTTTTGTGTACCTACAACATTCAGACCTATTGTGTCCGAATTGTTATACAGGGACTCATGTTTGTCCAGGTATTGTCTCTTGGGATTCTTGATGGCTTTGCGATGATTTTAATGATCATTATTGAAGCAGGAGATTATGTCAATGAGTGGATGAAATTCAACTTAGTTTAGTTAAACTTAGTTAAACTAGAGACACAGCGTGGAAACAGGCCCTTCAGCCCATCGAGTCCGCACCGACCAGCAATATCCGCACATTAAAACTATCCTAGACATGGGACAATTTTAACATTTTTTTATACCAAGCCAATTAATCTACAAACCTGTACCTCTTTGAGGTGTGGGAGGAAACCGAAGTTCTCGGAGAAAACCCATGTGGGTCACGGGGAGAACGTACAAACTCCTTACAGACAGCACCCGCAGCCAAGATCAAACCTGTGTCTCTGGCACTGTAAGTGCTGTAAGGCAGCAACTTTACCGCTGCGCCACCGTGTCGCCCCATAAGCTGGTAAATGTAAAGGTTGAAGGTGGAATTAGAGTCAGAAAACAGAAATATGACTAAGCTCTGGGCATTTTGAATTCCCAATCCTGTGTTAGCGTTCCACCTGACCTTGCCACAATGTCAACTCTCCCTGACCAGCTGATAGAGAAGGACGAGCCAGGAAAGTGGTGGAAAGATTGGCGAATCACACTGGATATACAGCAGGGAAGCCTCAGTGGAATGCAGTGTGACTGTTCACAGGAGCAAGGTCTTTACTCACTGACTATGACTGCAAATCACCTCTTCATGCCGGGCAAAGCAAGGATCCAACAGAAGGCAGGAAATTACGAAGCGGAGCTTTGCACAACACTGATGCCTAAGAGCAATGCACGGATGCATTTTAAGTAGCACGCACACGACAAGCTGGGAGACAAAATATGGTGCTTTCAAATTTAGAGATTGATAATGAAGAGGTTGTTATGATTATTAACACAGCTGTTGAATGCACCATCATGGATATTGATGTTGATGGATAAGGGATATTGATGTTTCGTGAGGTGTCCTTAGCAGAAAGGACATTAAAATTAAGAACATGTGCTGGCAAAACCCCAAGAACATTCCTCCATGATGAACAAAGGCAAAGCTATCAATTGTGAAGGCTGATTATGTGAACATAACACAGTGGTGCAGCTGGTGGAGCTGCTGCCTCACAGTGCCAGAGACCTAGTTTTGATCCTCACCTCGGTCGCTCTCAGTGTGGAGTTTGCACGTTCTCCCTGCGCCCGCATTGGTTTTCTCCAGGGGTTCCGATTACCTTGCATATCCCAAAGACATGTGGGTTTGGAGGTGAATTGACCTCTGTAACAAAATATGCCCCTAATGTTTAGGGAATAGATGAGAAAGTGGGAAAACATCGATCTAGTGTGAACGGCGAGGACTCGTTGGAGACGGGCCCTTCGGCCCAACACACCCATGCCGAGTGAGATGCTTCACCTACATTAGTCCCACCTGCCCACATTTGGCCCACATCCCTCTAAAGCTTTCCTATCCATGTACCTACCTGCCTCAATTATCCCCTCTGGCAGATTGTTCCTTATACCCACCGCCCTCTGTGTCAAGAACTTTCTACTCAGGTTCTTATTAAATCATTCCCCTCTCACCTTAAACCTATGACCTCTGTTTTTTGATTCCCTGACTCAGGGTGAAAGACTGAGCATCAAGGGCCTGTCTCCCTGCTATATCTCGAAATTTAAAAATATCAACTCAACCAGGGCTTTATTGACTGAAACAAAAGAGAAAGTGGATTAAATGCAATATAAATTCATCACAACTATATTAAAAAAGCTTCTGGACAGTGTAAAGTCACATTTAAGGAACCATATGAGGTCATTAAAGAAAACCAAGCTCACAGATGAGCATTAAAATCAAAAGCCAGACGAATTTATTGTAAATAAAAGCTAAAATGCTGGAAACACTCAATGATTTAATGATTCAATTACACGTTATTGTCTCGTGTACCTCGGCACAGTGAAATTGTTTTTGCATACAACTCGGTGAAATCATGCAGCAGACCTCACCTAAGCAGTACACAGTTGCCATGTCTCTGCCATCAGACGGGGTCTATAGGGAGAGAAACTTAGCTACTGTTTCAGTCATGGGGAGATTCAGAATGGAAACATGTCCTTTGGGTCATCAAACTATGCCGACTGTCAACTACCCATTTACGTTATTCCATCTTACTCTTGCCTATGGCGTGCACAGCCTAAAGTTGTAGGTCAACTTGTTCTATTTGTTTGTGCACGTCGGGTTGATTGCATTAGTCAAAGACAGGGTGGACCACGTGAAGGTTGCAATCTCCCACCCCATTATTCCATGAATCCTACTTTATATTATCCCCACATTCTCATCAATTCATCCCAGATTCTATTGCTGCCTACATATTATGGACTAATAACTGACTAATCTACGCACCTTTGGGATCTGTGAGGAAACTGGAGCACCCTAGGAGACCCATACACAGGGAGATACTTCTTCCCTGCTATTATCAGATTACTAAACGATCGTCCCATAAGATTGGGTGCAGTCCTGATCTCTTAACCTACCTAATTGTGTTTTTTGCACATTAGAGATAAGAAGATGGGATGGGTGGAAATTGGTATATGTTCCTATCCTATAAAAGATCGAGAAAAGATCAAATGGTTCCACTAGATCTGGAGAAATTGCGAAGAGAACTGAAATGAAAGATGATCCTTACGTGTATCCCAGAGTACGCTTGACCTGTTGAATTATCAAGTCATAGAGCACAGAAACAAAACTGCTCTAATAGATACATAGATACATAGAAAATAGTTGCAGGAGTAGGCCATTCGGCCCTTCGAGCCTGCACCGCCATTCAATATGATCATGGCTGATCATCCAACTCAGTATCCCGTACCTGCCTTCTCTCCATACCCCCTGATCCCTTTAGCCACAAGGGCCACATCTAACTCCCTCTTAAATATAGCCAATGAACTGGCGTCAACTACCCTCTGTGGCAGACAGTTCCAGAGATTCACCACTCTCTGTGTGAAAAAGTTTTTCCTCATCTCGGTCTTAAAGGATTTCCCCCTTATCCTTAAGCTGTGACCCCTTGTCCTGGACTTCCCCAACATCGGGAACAATCTTCCTGCATCTAGCCTGTCCAACCCCATAAGAATTTTGTACGTTTCTATAAGATCCCCTCTCAATCTCCTAAATTCTAGCGAGTATAAGCCAAGTCTATCCAGTCTTTCTTCATATGAAAGTCCTGACATCCCAGGAATCAGTCTGGTGAACCTTCTCTGCACTCCCTCTATGGCTATAATGTCCTTCCTCAGATTTGGAGACCAAAACTGTACGCAATACTCCAGGTGTGGTCTCACCAAGACCCTGTACAACTGCAGTAGAACCTCCCTGCTCCTATACTCAAATCCTCTTGCTATGAAGGCCAACATACCATTCGCTTTCTTCACTGCCTGCTGCACCTGCATGCCTACTTTCAATGACTGGTGTACCATGACACCCAGGTCTCGCTGCACCTCCCCATTTCCTAATCGGCCACCATTTAGATAATAGTCTGCCTTCCCGTTTTTGCCACCAAAGTGGATAACCTCACATTTATCCACATTATACTGCATCTGCCAAACATTTGCCCACTCCCCCAGCCTATCCAAGTCACCTTGCAGTCTCCTAGCATCCTCCTCACAGCTAACACTGCCCCCCAGCTTAGTGTCATCCGCAAACTTGGAGATGTTGCTTTCAATTCCCTCGTCCAGATCATTAATATAAATTGTAAATAGCTGGGGTCCCAGCACTGAGCCTTGCGGTACCCCACTAGTCACTGCCTGCCATTGTGAAAAGGACCCGTTTACTCCTACTCTTTGCTTCCTGTTTGCCAGCCAGTTCTCTATCCACATCAATACTGAACCCCCAATACCGTGTGATTTAAGCTTGTATCCTAATCTCTTATGTGGTACCTTGTCGAAAGCCTTCTGAAAGTCCAGATACAACACATCCACTGGTTCTCCCCTATCCACTCTACTAGTTACATCCTCGAAAAATTCTATAAGATTCGTCAGACACGATTTACCTTTCGTAAATCCATGCTGACTTTGTCCAATGATTTCACCACTTTCCAAATGTGCTGCTATCCCATCTTTAATAACTGACTCTAGCAGTTTCCCCACTACCGATGTTAGACTAACTGGTCTGTAATTCCCCGTTTTCTCTCTCCCTCCCTTCTTAAAAAGTGGGGTTACGTTTGCTACCCTCCAATCCTCAGGAACTACTCCAGAATCTAAAGAATTTTGAAAAATTATCACTAATGCATCCACTATTTCTGGAGCTACTTCCTTAAGTACTCTGGGATGCAGCCTATCTGGCCCTGGTGATTTATCGGCCTTTAATCCATTCAATTTACCCAACACCACTTCCCGACTAACCTGGATTTCACTCAGTTCCTCCATCTCCTTTGACCCGCGGCCCCCTGCTATTTCCGGCAGATTATTTATGTCTTCCTTAGTGAAGACGGAACCAAAGTAGTTATTCAATTGGTCCGCCATATCCTTGTTCCCCATGATCAATTCACCTGTTTCTGACTGCAAGGGACCTACATTTGTTTTAACTAATCTCTTTCTCTTCACATATCTATAAAAACTTTTGCAGTCAGTTTTTATGTTCCCTGCCAGTTTCCTTTCATAATCTATTTTCCCTTTCCTAATTAAGCCCTTTGTCCTCCTCTGCTGGTCTCTGAATTTCTCCCAGTCCTCTGGTATGCTGCTTTTTCTGGCTAATTTGTACGCAACATCTTTTGCTTTGATACTATCCCTGATTTCCCTTGTTATCCACGGATGCACTACCTTCCCTGATTTATTCTTTTGCCAAACTGGGATGAACATTTTTTGTAGTTCATCCATGCAGTCTTTAAATGCCTTCCATTGCATATCCACCGTCAACCCTTTTAGAACTAATTGCCAGTCAATCTTGGCCAATTCACGTCTCATATCCTCAAAGTTACCTTTCTTTAAGTTCAGAACCGTTGTTTCTGAATTAACAATGTCACTCTCCATCCTAATGAAGAACTCAACCATATTATGGTCACTCTTGCCCAAGGGGGCACGCACAACAAGTCTGCTAACTAACCCTTCCTCATTACTCAATACCCAGTCTAGAATAGCCTGCTCTCTCGTTGGTTCCTCTACATGTTGGTTTAGATAACTATCCCTCATACATTCCAAGAAATCCTCTTCCTCAGCACCCCTGCCAATTTGATTCACCCAATCTATATGTAGATTGAAGTCACCCATTATAACTGTTTTGCCTTTGTTGCACGCATTTCTAATTTCCTGTTTGATGCCATCCCCAACTTCACTACTACTGCTAGGTGGCCTGTACACAACACCCACCAGCGTTTTCTGCCCCTTAGTATTTCGTAGCTCTACCCATACCGATTCCACATCCTCCAAGCAATGTTTTAAATTATGTTATTGTACCTGCCTCAACCACATCTTCTGGCAGCTCAATCCGTATATGTATGGGGGGGGGGGGGGGGGGAAGGGGAGTCAGTCTACCCCACGACAGAAGGGGAAAGAGTTGTACAGTTTGATAGCCACAGGGGGAAAGGATCTCCTGTGGCATTCTGTGCTGGAACCAGTCTGTTGCTGAAGGTGCTCCTCAGGTTGACCAGTGTGTCATGGAGGAGGTGAGCTGTATTGTCCAAGATACTCCACTGCTTGAGGAGCATCCTCCCCTCCAAGACCACCTCCCATGAATCCAACTCCACCCCCAGGATGGAGCCAGCCTTCCCGGTGAGCTTGTCACATGTACTGATATAAAGTGTAAAGGTTTGTTTTGCATGCTATCCAAACATGTCTGAAGCAGGGTCCTGAGCTGAAACTTCACCCAATTATGTTCTCCAGGGATGCTACCTGACCTGCTGAGTTACCTCAGCATTTTGTGTCTTTCCAAGGTAAACAAGTATCTGCATTTTCTTGTTTCTACGATTCAGATGTACTATACAAGAGATTGGAAGAATTTCAAAATCATATGGTTATATTTGTAAATACATTCAATCAGTTTGGATATCAAACAAAAATAAAGCTTTATTGTTTTGAATAATAAATCTATAATGACACTATATGCAAACATTGGAAATGTAATTTACTCCATGTTATGGCTGTGTGCATGGGCATACTGATGTAGAGGTTCTGAGTAAATGAGATGTCTTGTCTGAGCTTCTCATATCTTAAGCGTTTTAGTCTGTGTACTTTGCAATGGACCATTGGAAGTTAAGAGCTCATTACCTTAGGAGGAATGCCAATTCTTAAGGACGGGGAGGAGTGGTTGGAAGAAAATCTTTAAGATTAGGAAGAGGTTTGATAGGATATAGAACATAGGACCTTTCTATTTACAGGCAACACAAAACTAGGGCCACATATTTGATGCCTTTCTTCTTGCATTCCCTCTTTACACCAAAAAATACCGAGCACAGCTTCCAACAATCCTCTGGCACTCTGGGCAATGAGTTTTTTAAAGATATTATTTGGAGTTGTAGAGAGCTCTGCTTCATTAGTTGACGGGAAATTCGGCATGTCTATGTACACCATAGAAAACATACTGCCGGATTGCATCACAGCTTGGTTTGGGAACAGCTCTGCTGAATCCCAGGGAGGCATGGTGGCGTAGCGGTAGATCTTTGGTCTCCAAGATCTTTGGTCTCCTCTCACACTCCAGGGACAAACAGGTTTTTAGGTTAATTGGCTTGGTATAAATTTAAAATTGTCTCTAGTGTGTGTAGGGTAGCGTTAATGTGTTGGGACCACTGGTCAGTGTGGACTCTGGTGGGCCGAAGGGCGTGTTCCCGTGCTGTATCTCTAAACTAAACAAAACTAAACGAAACTAAATTCCGCAAGAAATTGCGGAATTGTAGATCGAGCCCAGCCCCTCACACAGACCTGAATTCCCACCATTAACTCCATCTAAACTTCAATGCTACCTCAGAAAAGCAACCAACGTAATCAAAGACATCCCACCTTAGTCATTCCTTCTTCAACTTGCTCCCATCGGCAGAAGGTACAGAAGTTTGAAAACGTGCCCCACCAAATTTAGGAACAGCTTCTTCCATTCTGGTAGCAGTCATCTGAATAGTCCTTCCATAAGCTAGGGTACTGTCCAATTCACCTCTACCCCACAGCGGACATTGGACTTTGTCTATGGAACTGATGCACGACAATGCTGAGAACTATATTCTGCACTCTGTATCTTGTACTTTGCTCTACCTATTCTACTTGATTGCATTGATGTATGGTATTATCTGATCTGATTAGATACGATGCAAAACAAAGCTTTCCATCTTTTCACGTTGCAGGATGCCTTCAAAAACCTTGCCTTGAGACCATGGAAGTCCTGCCCTACTTCTCTATTTCCCTTCCCTCCTACAAGTACCTTCCTCAAAGTATAACGTTTTGACTTGTCCGAATATCTCAGTGCATAAGCTCGTATGGAAGAGGACACCAAGAAGCACTTTGGTATTCATATTGTTGACTGTAATTGTTTAGCACTCCAAAGCCACGTGGCTAATTTCATTGCTATTGCACACTTAGATGATTGTCTCCGATGAAGGCTTGATATCAGAATGCGGATAGATGATAGATCTGATCACAGTTGAACTTTATAAATTATTCACACCTTATCAATGGTTGGGACAAGTGTGCTGGTTGAAGTTTGGAACAGATCAGGCTTCTCTATGATATCACCAGTTCTTTCAATTCAATTACTGGCAAGTTCAAAGTATTGGAGCACCCGACTTATGTAAGTCTGATTTTACATGTCGGAATCACCAACACTGAAGTGGCAATCAAGAAAGCACATCAGGCTATTTACTTCCTTAGGCATCTTAGAAGATTTAGTATGTCCACAAGGATTCCCTTGAACGTCTAGGGATGAACTAGGGGAAGTATTGTGACAGGATGCCATTTGCTCTTGACTGCCTAAATCTACAGAGTGGTGAACACAGCCCAGTCCCTCTTGGGCTCACCACTTCCTTCCATCCAGTCCATCTTTGCCTTTGACCGCACTGGGCCTGTACACGCTGGAGTTTAGAAGGGTGAGGTAGGACCTCATTGAAATGTACCAAATAGTCAAAGGGCTGGATAGAATGGATGTGGAGAGGATGTTTCCACTAGTGGGAGAGTCTAGGACCAGAGTTCATAGCCTCAGAATAAAAGGACGTACCTGTAGAAACTCCCCCGTCAGGGCGGTCGAAACCCCCGCGGCTTGGAGTTCCCGAAGAGGGTGGTGAATCTGCGGAATTCATTGCCACAGAAGGCTGTGGAGGCCGTCAATGAATATCTTTAAGGTGTTAGGGTGTTGAGGGTTGCAGGAAAACAGCAAGAGAATGGGGTTGAGAGAGAAAGATGGATCAGACATGATTGAACGGTGGAGTAGGCTTGATGGCCTTATTCTGCTCCTACAACTTATGACCTTATATTCACGGGATGTTGCATCGGGAAGGCTGGAAGTATTGTCAAGGATGCCTGCCACTCCCTTTTCTCTCTTCTCCTTCCTGGGAGAAGATACAGGAGCTTGAAAGCTCAAATGTCCAGACAAGAACAGTTTCACATAGGAAGGAGCTACAGATCTTGGTTTCAACTGAAGATAGACACAAAATGCTGGAGTAACTCAGCATAACTGGCTGCAACTCTGGAGAAAAGGGTCTCGAATAAGTACAGTGTGAGTCTGCACAGACCAGCGATACCCACACATTAGCGCTGTCCTACACACACACTGGGGACAATTTACATTTAAACCTGTAAATCCACAAACCTGTGCGACTTTGGAGTGTGGGAGGAAACCGAAGATCTCGGAGAAAATCCACGCGGTCACGGGGAGAACGTACAAACTCCGTTCAGACAGCACCATTAGTCGGGGTCGAACCCAGGTTTCTGGTGCTGTAAGCGCTGTAAGGCAGCAACTCTACTGCTGTGCCACCGTGCTGGATAGCTTGGGCTCAGAAACACAGATATAACACATGTGGTCACGAAAAGCTGGAGTAACAGCGGGACAGGCAGCATCTCTGGAGAAAATCCACATGGTCACGGGAGAACGTACAAACTGTGCAGACGGCGCCCATGGTCAGAATCGAACCCGGGTCTATGAAGCTGAGGCAGCAACTACCGCTGCACCACTTACTGGTGCCCCCTAATTCCCCATTTACTGGTGCCCTCCCCTAATTCACCATTTACTGGTGCCCTCCCCTAATTCCCCATTTACTGGTGCCCTCCCCTAATTCACCATTTAATGGTGCCCTCCCCTAATTCACCATATACTGGTGCCCTCCCCTAATTCCCCATTTACTGGTGCCCTCCCCTAATTCACCATTTAATGGTGCCCTCCCCTAATTCACCATATACTGGTGCCCTCCCCTAATTCCCCATTTACTGGTGCCCTCCCCTAATTCCCCATTTACTGGTGCCCTCCCCTAATTCACCATTTAATGGTGCCCTCCGCTAATTCCCCATTAACGGTGCCCTCCTCAATCCCAAATGCTTTAGGATTGGCCTACAAACCCTTACAACCCAAACCACGGGAAGAACATACAAACTCTGCACAGATAGCACCCATAGTCAGGATTAAACCGAGGTCTCTGGTGCTGTAAGGCAGCAACTCTACTACTGCTCCACAAAGTGCTGGAGTAACTCACTGCATCAAGCAGCATCTAACAGACATGGAAAGGCTGCAGAAGGGTCCCAACCCTAAATGTTGCCTATCCATGTCCATGGATGTTGCCTAATCTGCTCACATTGATTAATGAATACAGATTGCTCAGTACTAGAAAAAAAAGTTATATATTGCCATTGGATATTATACACGGCTGAGAGGCTCAGTGCTACATCTGAAATATAGAGACTTTTACTTTAGACATTAGACTTTAGAAATACAGCAGGGAAACAGGCCCTTCAGCCCACCGACTCTGCGTTGAACAACAATCAACCCATATATTAGTTTTATCCTACAGTAAGGATAATTAACTCACAAACCTGTATCTTTGGAGTGTGGGAGGAAGAGAAAACCCACACAGTCACAGGAAGAACATACAAACTGTGTACAGACTGCACCCGTAATCAGGATCGAACCCGGGTCTCTGGCGCTGCAAGGCAGCAACTCTTCCACTGTGCCACTGTGCCGCCCTGAGCTTTGCAGGAGATACAGTGAAGCTATACTATAGTGAAGCTTCAGGCTGAATTATGGTCTTGAGCCTTTTGACTGGGACTTGAACCCACCACATTTTGACACAGAAGTACCAATGATGTCCACTGTGTCCAATTGCTACTACTAGGTTACAGAGAGCAGTCTTGTCCAGTTACAGGTTGTGCGACCAAACTGCTTCTGAATCGTTTTATTTTGCTTATTTGCTTCCAGAGACAGACAAAGACACAGAGCTCAGCTATAAATCAAGCCGCAGCCACTTAAATGGTGGAATAGGTCATGTTGGCCCTCTTCCAAATTATACAGTGAATTTTAGTTGATCTTTGTTGAGGCGCGGAGTGACCTGTCTTCCCACATAAAACCAACCGAGCCACTTAAAACTTAACCCACTCATGGAACTTCCTGTCTCCTTTACAACTCTAGCCTTTGTCCGCCCATTTACCAATCATCCCCGCACTCACTTATATCCACATCACTTACAAGACTTTGTCCCACCCCACGTCTTTTCCAGATTTCTCCCCGCAACTACAATCATCTTGAAGAAGGGTCCTGACTAGAAATGTCTCCTATCCGTGTCCTCAACAGATGCTGCCTGATCCATTGAGTTACTCCAGTGCTTTCAGTTATTTGTAAGATTCCTGTTCCAAGTGTCTCCACTTAAATTCTGGGTACACAGAATTAATTACCTTTGTGTAAAAATCTCAGCTGGAAAATCCGTGCTTAAATGAAGTGTGGTCGGCCCAGTCCAACGTCTCCCTTCTCGTTTGCTGGATGTGAGATCTCCAAGTGATGAAAGTTTTCTCTCCCCTTGGCTTTGCATCTCGCAAGGCTCGAGTCTCGGTAGCTGACCAGCATGTAACGATGAAGCAAACGATTCTCATTTATTTATAATGAGCTCCGCAGTCCAGTTCAATATCTTGAGCATGCGAAAAGCCAACACCTTAGTTGTGAGAAATAAAAAAGACACAAAGTGCTGGAGTAACTCAGCCAAACCGGTAGCATCTCTGGAGAACAAAGATAGGTGATAGATACAAGGTGCTGGAATGACTCAGCAGATCAGGCAGCATCTCTGGAGAACAAGGATGCGTGATGTTATGGGTCCGGACCCGAAGAAAGGTTATCTATCCCTTTTCTCCAGAGATGCTGCCTGACTCATTGAGCTCCTTGTGTCTATCTTTGGTATAAACCAACATCTGCAGTTCCTTGTTTGTACATTATGGATAGGTGGTGTTTCAGTCTAAAGAAGGACCCTGACCTTTCGGGTCACCAGAGTTATCCAGGGATAATGCCTGACCTGTTGAGTCAATCCATCACTTTGTGTCTTTTTTTTAAATAAACCAGCATCTGCAGTTCCTTGTTTCCACCTTATTTGTAAGGTTCCCAAACAAAGTATGGAATAGGCTTACCTACATGGTTTCTTTAGACCCATTGAGGAAACAACCCACCCTTCCCAATAGGATGTCTGTCGTCCCCAACCAGCCCACTACCAAGAGCCTCCCCTTATTTTGGATAATAAATAGAGAAGAGTTCAACCACAACAATTATTGAAAAAAATAACTAATTTGTGTTTTATTTATACAAAAATTCAAGTTTCTGCAGTTGGAGATTATTGTAAGCTTGGTTAGGAGTACTGTTCAAAGCAAGTGTGCCAATGCTTGGGCTTTGGGAGAGGGGCTGAGAATTTAATAATCCATCAGCATTCAACAGTAACCACCTCTCATGCTTATGGAATTTCTGTGGTCTATCAGTGATTTAGGATCGACCTCTGAACCATCTGTGGTATGTTTCTGGCATGTAGCGTGTCTCTTTTCTATTCCTGGTCCATCACTTTATTTGGTCTCTGGCTGGATGGTCTCTCAATTGCCAGGTCTGTTGTTATTCTTTGATGTTCCTGTGGAAGGTCTAGTCTACCTTGATTAGATAAGTGAGAGGCCTGGAAAAGATAGTGAATAAATCACCCAGTATATGTTGGATACGTCCTTGTGTGATGAGGGCTGAAAATTGTGAATTTACTGGCAAGAATAATATTGCAGATACATGGGAGGTGCCAGGGAACTGGAAGATTGCAAATAGAGCCAACACGTCATAGAGCGTGGAAACAGGTCCTTCGGCCCAACTTGCCCACACCTACCATCATGTCTCATCGACACTAGTCCCACCTACCTGCATGTGACCTATATCTCTCTAAATCTGTCCTATCCATGTACCTGTCTAATTGTTTCTTATATGTTGCAATAGTCCCTGCCTCAACTACCTCCTCTGGCACCTTTTTCCATACATCCACCACCCTTGTTATACCTTTAGTTCAAACATAGCAGGCACGAGCAAACCAGTTCCACCTCAGTGCTGGGATAATATCAGAGGGAAGAAGCAGAGACAGAGTCAATGGTCACTGGACGTTGTTGTGGCACAGACTGTCCACCTCACGGGGGACTTCAATGTTCATCACCAAGAGTGGCTTGGTAGCACCAGCACTGACCAAACTGGTTGAGTCCTGTCAGGCTAGCTCTGAGGCAGGTAGTGAGGGAACCAACATAAGAGACAAACATATATGACTTTGCCATCGTCAATCTACCTGTGACAGTTGCATCTGTCCATGACAGTGCTGGTTAAAGTGAACACCACGCGGTCCTTGAGGAGGCAGAGTTCTGCCTTCCCACCAGGGGGCACTCTCCATCATGTTGCAGGATATCGTGCTGAATGCGGTAGATTCAGAACACATGGGTCCAGAATGGGGCGGCACGGTGGCGCAGCAGTAGAGTTACTGCCCTACAGCACCAGAGACCCATGTTCAATCCTGACTACGGGTGCTGTCTGTACTCATTTTGTACGTTCTCCCCGTGACCGCGTGGGTTTTCACCCAGGTCCTCCGGTTTCCTCCCACACACCAAAGATGTACAGGTTTGTTGGTTAATTGGCTTTGGTAAAGATTGTAAATTGTTCCTTCTGTGCAGGATAGTGCTAGTGTACGGGGAACGCTGGTCGGCGCGGACTCGGTGGGACGAAGGCCCTGTTTCCGCTCTGTATCTCTAAACTAAACTAAAGTAAACTAAACATCTGGCAGTGCAAAACTAGGCATCCATGTAGACCATCGACCACAGCAGAAATGTCCACTACTATAATCTGTAACACCATAGCCCACCATGTCACTCACTCCATTATTACTGCCCAGCCAGAGGATCACAGAGGTCATGCTGGAAGCAACACTGGTGTCTCTAAAAGTGAGGAAATACCAGGCAGGTGAAGTTGCAGTCCAGCTAAACAGCCTGCAGCAGATAGAGATAAGCAATCTCACAACCACCACATCAGGTCAAAGCTCTGACCTACCACATCTAGTCATGTATGGTGGCGGACAACTAACAAAGAGAATGATGCTCCAAGATCAGTCCCAACCTCAATGTTGGTCGGGCCTAGCAAGGGAGTGTTAATGTAAAGGCTGAAAGCTTCACCAACATGTTCAGCCAGAGATGCTGCCAGCATGACCCATCTCAGCTTCCTGCTTACTCCCCACCACCACTAAAGCCAGAATCTAGCCAATTTGTTTCACTCTGCGTGATGTTAACAAATTGCTGAAAGCACCGGATACAGCAAAGACTACAGGAGCAGACAACATCCCAGTGATAGCACTGAAAACTTGCGCTCAGGAATTAGCAGTGCCTCCAGCAAACTGTTCGAATACTTAAAGCCTGGGCACTTTTGTGACAAGTGAAAAATTGTCCAGGTATCTCCCGCACAAACAAACAAAAATTGTCTAATTACTGACCTGTCATCAACAAGTCATTGTTGGTCAAGCTATCAAGTGACACTGACCAGATATGGACCACTGACTGAATGCCACATCTTGTCTGCAACCTTCAGATCCCAAATATGAATTAAAAAAATGACATTGATTAAAGAATGTCAGTATAAAGTTGTCAAGCGAATCATGCGTAACCAACTAGATAGAATTGTTGATGTGGTAGCAGAGGATTAATGAAGAAAATGCAGTTGTTACAGCACATACGGATATTCTGAAGACATTTGATAAGTTGCAACATAATAGGTTTGTGATCAATTGAAGCCCCGCCCATGGATTAAAAGTGGTATAGCAGGGTGTGTACAAAAAAATGACCTAATGACAGAAACAGAGAGTAGTGGTAAATGGTTTCTATTTGATGAACTGGACTGCACAATAAAGTTCCCATGCTATTCTCTGTATATAAGATAATGAGATTGGAGCAGAAATGGCCCATTCAGCCCATCAAGTCTACTTTGCCATTCAACCATGGCTGATCAACCTCTCCCTCCTAACACCATAACCTCAGACACCTCCCTCCTAACACCATAACCTCAGACACCCATGGCTGATCAACCTCTCCCTCCTAACACCATAACCTCAGACACTCCCTCCTAACACCATAACCTCAGACACCCATGGCTGATCAACCTCTCCCTCCTAACACCATAACCTCAGACACTCCCTCCTAACACCATAACCTCAGACACCCATGGCTGATCAACCTCTCCCTCCTAACAACATAACCTCAGATACCCGTACTAATCAAGAATCTTACCCATGGCTATCGGGACTACACTTCTTCCAACCCCGCTTCCTGTAAGGACTCCATTCCCTACTCCCAATTCCTCGTCTACGCCGCATCTGCACCCAGGATGAAGTGTTCCACACCAGGCATCGCAAATGTCCTCATTCTTCAGGGAACGCGGGTTCCCCTCTTCTACTATAGATGAGACTCTCACCAGGATCTCTTCTGTACCCCGTGACTCTGCTCTCACTCCCCATCCCCCCACTCATAACAAGGGCAGAGTCCCCCATATCCTCACCTCCACCCCAACAGCCGTCACATGCAACAAATAATCCTCCGACATTTTTGCCCCTCCAACGTGATCCCACCACTTGCACATCCTCCCATCTCCTCCCCTGTCCGCTTTCCACAGAGACCGCTCCCTCCGTAACTCCCTGGTCAAGTTGGGTGAACATAGCACAACTTACAAATGTGCAGATGATACACATCGTGAACGCTTTGATGGTGGGAAGTGGAAAGTCAAAGACTTCAAGATTAAAACAGATTGGTCACTTAAAAAAATCTAAGTAATTAGGCCGTCAACGTGCTTTTCTGAAAGGGAAATTTTTGGACTAATTTATTGGAATTCTTTGAAGAAGAAACATATGCTGCAGATAAATAGACTGCAGCTGATGTACTAAGATTTCTGGAACGCATTAAATAAGGTGTTTGTATCAAAGGATGTTGCAGTAATTAAAAGGCATGTTTTGCGAAATAATATATTGGCATAGGTAGAGGATCAGCTGGCTAATAAAAATAGGGATTAGATATAAATTAACCCTCTGACTGGCAAAATGTAATGTGCAGTATGCCACTGGATCAGTAAAGGTTTCCTGTTTATTATAATTTATATAAATGATGGATGAAGGCACCAAAGGTATGGTTATCAATTTGCAGTTTAGTTTACTGTAGTTTTAGTTTAGAGATACAGCGCGGAAATAAGCCCTTGGGCCCACCGACTCCACACCGAACCAGTGCTCCCTGCACATGAACACTATCCTGCATACACTGGGGACAATTCATACCTATACCAAGCTAATTAACAGGGTCCGCGCCAACCAGTGATCCCCGCACATTAACATTATCCTACACCCACAAGAGACAATTTTTACATTTACCAAGCCAATTTACCTACAAACCTGTACGTCTTTGGAGTGTGGGAGGAAGCTGAAGATCTCGGAGGAAACCCATGCAGATCACGAGGGGGACGTACAAACTCCGTACAGACAGCGTCCGTAGTCGGGATCGAACCCGGGTCTCCGGCGCTGCGAGCGCTGTAAGGCAGCAACTGTACCGCTGCGCCACCGTGACCGCCCTGAATAGGTGGGAAAGCGACTTGTGAAGAGGTCAGAGGAGGTGACAAAAGGATACAGATAGGTAAAGTTTGTGGGCAAGGGTTCTAGCAATTAGAACATAATGTCCGAAAATGTGGCATTGTCCATTTTGGAAGGAAAAAGTGAAGAAGAAGCATCAACATTTGAGAGATTGTGGAGGGATCTGGGAGACCTAGTGTGTGAATTATAAATGGCTAGATTACAGGCACAGGATAGAAAAATAAACCAAACACTGAGACCACAACTGAAGCAAAGCCAGAAAATGCTGGAAACACTGAGCAGGTCAGGCAGCATCTGTTTGAAGAGAAGAGTTACCTTTCTCCGTCTTTATCTCTCTCTCCACAGATGTCGCTTGACCTGCAGAGAATTTCACTATTTTTAATTTCCTGGCACCTGCAGTTTTTTGATGAATCACAGTGGGTTTCTCTGCAGAGTTTTGGGCTCCTTATTGCAGGAATGATCTTAATGCAACAGTGGCAATTCAGATACCTGGAGTAGGCAGGTTGTCTTATGAGGACATGTTAGACAGGCTAGATGCTGGAGCTTTAAAGAGTGTGAGGAGTTTGATGAAACATTTAAGAGGTTTCACAGGGCAGATATATCATCTCATGGCGGAATCTAGAAATTGCAATCCATGTTGAAATATAGGGGGAATTTAACATAGGGGGTCTAGAATCCATGGAACTCTCTTCCTCAAAATTGATGGAAGTTAAATCTTTTGAGCATGTTTAAGGCAGAGGTAGATAACTTCTCGATATGCAAGAGAGTGAAAGGTTAAGAGAAGTAGATGAGAATGTAGGGTTACAATTATATCAGCCACAATCCCATTGAATGGCAGTGAATGCACAAGGGTCATCTCCCACTCCTACCTGATATGTTCAGACCTATTTCATTATAATCATTGAATGGCCTCCTAACCACTGCACAATAGTTAACAATTAACCCCATTGTTTTGCCCAAACTACTCTCCATTACAATGCACAGCTAAACCAGCCCAAAAGCAGGGGCATTTAAGACCCTTTTGCGACTGTATCTTAGACTTCAGACTTTAGAGATACAGTGTGGTAACAGGCCCTTTGGCTCACTGAGACCGCACTGATCAGCGATCACCCCAGACACTAGCACTATCCCACACACTAGGGGCAATTTACAATTTACAGAAGTCAATTAGCCTACAAACCTGGACGTCTATGGAATGTGGGACAAAACAGGAGCACCTGAGAAAACCCACACGGTCACAGGGAGAACGTACAAACTCCATACAGACAGCACCCACCACAACCCGGGTCTCTGGCGCTGTAAAGCCCCTGCCCCACTTGGGCGACCTCCACCGCGACCTCTGGCGAGTTTGCTCGTGACCAATAGTCACGAGGTCGTAGGAGGTCTTCGTCACTCTCCTTCATGGTCGAGAGTGGTCTCTGCGTAGTCGAGACTTCATCTAGGCCACGGCGTATTTTTGAAGATGTTAAAATTGATCACGACTAAAAATAGGTCGTCGTGGAAAAAAAGCAATATTTTTTTAGTCGTAGGTCTAGTCGAAGCCGGTCATAGTAGGTCATGATGCTAGACGTAGGTAGTCGAAGGTGGTCGAAGGTAATCGAAGGTAATACCTCCGGGGTGAAAAAAGGTCAGTAGAAAAAAAAGGTAATTTAAACAGCAGAACGTCACCTCATTCACTCCAAGGCATGTTCATTCACAGCTGGAGAGTTTTTTGGAGAGGAGACTTGTGTTTTAGAGATGGCACCAAAAAGGCAGCAGCGCAGGGGGAGGGCACAACCCTAAAAAAACCCTGTCATGCAGGTGTTGCCCACCCAGTAGGAGGAGTGGCAGGAGGTGATGCCACAGGAGGTGATAGTGCAGGAGGAGGTAGCCCTTGCATGAGAGACCCCTGAGGAAGAGACCAGGGTGGCAGTATATGTCCCCACCACCACCCCATCCTTCACTGCCTCATTTGAAGACAGCAAAGCAGCCCTTTCTCCTGTGTCTGACACAGCATCAGAGGCAGATGCCCCATTGGTGGTGAGGGAGGGCTGGAGGAAGGTTATGCCCTACACCTTCACCAGGCAGCAGGAGGGGGACCTTGAGGAATTGTTTCAGCAGAATGCCATCCTGTACGAAAAGGAAAAACCTGGGAGCAATTTTATAATGAGAAAAAAATGCAGACATGACATCATTTTATCAGGTGATCATTTGGGCTGTAGGCACTCGTCACTGGTTTGTTGTTGGTTTTCGTGTGGTCTTTTAAGGTGGAAGGGGGTCGTGCTCATTCACGGACCAATTTGCCAGAGACCATCATCGAGTAAAACGTACATGGTCGAAGCCAGTCTTCAACATAGTCGAAGGAGGTCGAAGGAGGTCTTCTTCATAGTAGAGGGAGGTCTTCAACAGTCGTAGGAGGTCGTACACATAGTCGAGGAAGGTCGCAGGAGGTCGTAGGTCACCGCAACCTTGATTTTATTTTTAGTCGTTTAAGGTCACCAGAGGTTGCGGTGGAGGTCTCTGAAGTGGGACAGGCCCTTAAGGCAGCAACTCTACCACTGTGTCACTGTGCCGCCCAAGTTCTAAATACCTAGTTCCGTGGTCAGTACTACTGAAACAAGCTTTAAAAAAAAAAATCATTTCAGATTCCTTAATTTACTAAATTTAAATTCTGCAGACTCCAAAGTACATTTGAAATCATTCTCCAGATTATTAGAGACATAAGGAACTGCAGAGGCTGGTTTATAAGCAAAAACACGAAGTGCTGGAGTAACTCCACGGGTCAGGCAGCATCTCCAGAGAGCATGGGAAGATGAGATTTTGGTTAGGAGTCTTCTTTAGCATGAAGACATCTGCAGAAGGGTCTCATCCCAAAACATCACCTTTCCAGGTTCCCCAGAGATGCTGCCTGATTCATCGAGTTTGCTCCAGCACTTCGTGCCTTTTTTTCTCCAGATTATTAGTTGTGTAATTCAAAACTAGTGGTGTTGTAATTTATCCACCGTGCTGGCACCAACCATCTCAGGGTTCTCACTGGTCTGTCCCTTCAACTTCTCC
Organism: Malacoraja senta; assembly: GCA_038087875.1. Lineage (NCBI taxonomy): Eukaryota > Metazoa > Chordata > Chondrichthyes > Rajiformes > Rajidae > Malacoraja > Malacoraja senta. Next base: position 77,062,727 of record CM075979.1, read on the forward strand.
ACATTATCTCTAGTCCACCTCTCGTGTGCTTCTTTGTTCATCCTCAGGATAATCTCTGCACTGTCTCAGGAGTCTGTGGACTGTCACTTCTTTGCACAATGTTACTCCTGGTCTCACCTTGCCCTATCTTGGGACTTTGTTTGGACAGTCTTGGGACTTTGTTTGTCTGTCGCTGCACCGTCTCTGACTGTCCTTGTCCTAGATATGGCCTTCCTTGCTTTGTCACCCATCTTTCTCTCTTTGAGCTTTCTAAAAGCCGACACCCCATTGTGGTTCACTGTTTCTCTTTAGAATGGTAGTTCCCGTACTGCTCTTGCTGGTGAGAAGTTGCTTTAGCTTTGGTTCCCATGGTTTCACACCGAAGCAGCTCCTAATGTTGATATTTTATTACAGTTTCCCTCGGACATTTTATTCACAATTTTAACAATCAACATGAAACCTCAAATGTGTTCATCTGTCACAATGTGGTTTCTAGCTCAGCCAGTTTCACAATTTCTGCACTTTTTACAGGTAATGAATCCAGGGTTTCATGGAAACAAAGAAAATCAGAACAAGAGTAGGCCAATCAGCCCTTCGAGGTTACTCTGCAATTGAATGCAATCATGGCAGATCTCCTGTTTCAGTACCATATTCCCGCTCTCACTCCCTCCCCTTAGTCCTTTGATGATAGTTGAAGCTTAATATTTCTTAAAGTTGGTATTGCAAACTTCAATGATTCTTCACCTCTTACTGAGGTCCAGGCACAGGCTGGCAAAGACAAGTGCTGGCACACCCCTGCTCCAAATGAGCAACTTGCTGGAGTTTAACCAGCAGAAATTGTAGCCATCACCAGTATTTACCATATTCCGTTGCCAGTCCTCCTTTATCTCCTTGAACATCCACAGCTTGAGACCAAAGCTGGCCCTCCACTGCTACCAAATAAGTAGAAGGTATTCATCTGGAACCTTACTCACCCTCTCTGGTTGGTGCATAAGACTAAGTGGACGGACTGACCATGTTATTATCCTTCAACCAACACTGAAAACAGATCAGAGACATGGGAGATGGCCGTTGCTGGAATCTGGATTCCTTTCCATCTACAGACCCATGGACTGCCTCCAGTAGATGAGATGGAAAAAGGATTAACTGGTTACTATCTCTGTGGGATCTTACAACACGTGTTTTTCATTTTCAACAGTGTCTCTTCTTTTTTGGCATGTCCTGAGATTATAGATGTTGCCACGGAATTGTAAGTAATCTTCACCTCACATGCTGTACTCCGAGACTGCACTATATGCATTATCTACCAGGCAGATAGAAACATAGACACATAGAAAATAGGTGCAGGAGGAGGCCATTCGGCCCTTCGAGCAAGCACTGCCATTCATTGTGATCATGGCTGATCGTCCCCAATCAATAACCCGTGCCTGCCTTCTCCCCATATCCCTTGATTCCACTAGACCCTAGAGCTCTATCTAACTCTCTCTTAAATCCATCTAGTGATTTGGCCTCCACTGACTCTGTGGCAGGGAATTTCACAAATTCACAACTCTCTGGGTGAAAAAGTTTTTTCTCACCTCAGTCTTAAATGGCCCTTTTATTCTAAGACTGTGACCCCTGGTTCTGGACTCGCCCAACATTGGGAACATATTTCCTGTATCTAGCTTGTCCAGTCCTTTTATAATTTTATATGTTTCTATAATGAGATCCCCCTCATCCTTCTAAACTCCAGTGAATATAAGCCTAGTCTTTTCAAGTCTTTCCTCATATGACATTCCCACCATCCCAGGGATCAATCTCGTGAACCTACGCTCACTGCCTCAATCACAAGGATGTCCTTCCTCAAATTAGGAGACCAAAACTGTACACAATACTCCAGATGTGGTCTCACCAGAGCCCTATACAACTGCAGAAGAACCTCTTTACTCCTATACTGAAATCCTCTTGTTATGAAGGCCAACATTCCATTAGCTTTCTTCACTGCCTGCTGTACCTGCACGCCAACTTTCAGTGACCGGTGTACAAGGACACCCAGGTCTCGCTGTACCTCCCCTTACCTAACCTAACCCCATTGAGATAATAATCTACCCTTGTTTTTTGCCACCAAAGTGGATAACCTCACATTTATCTATATTATACTGCATCTGCCACGCATCTGCCCACTCACTCAACCTGTCCAGGTCACCCTGCAACCTCCTAACATCCTCTTCACAGTTCACACTGCCACCCAGCTGTGTGTCATCCGCAAAGTTGCTAGTGTTGCTCCTAATTCCCTCTTCCAAATCATTAATATATATGGTAAACAGTTGCGGGCCCAACACCGAGCCTTGCGGCACTCCACTCGCCACTGCCTGCCATTCTGAAAAGGACCTGTTCACTCTACTCTTTGCTTCCTGTCTGCCAACCAATTTTCTATCCATGAAAACATCCTACCACCTATACCATGTGCTCTAATTTTTGTCACCAGTCTCCCGTGCGGGACCTTATCAAAGGTTTTCTAAAAGTCTAGATACACTACATCCACTGGCGCCCTTCGTCCATTTTACTTGTCACATCCTCAAAAAAATCCAGAAGATTAGTCAAGCATGATTTCCCTTTCATAAATCCATGCTGACTTGGACTAATCCTTTTACTGCTATCCAAATGCCCCATTATTACCTCTTTAATAATTGACTCCAGCATCTTTCCCACCACTGAAGTGAGGGCTAACTGGTCTGTAATCCCCGTTTTCTCTCTCGCTCCTTTCTTGAAAAGTGGGATAACATTAGCTATCCTCCAATCCACAGGAACTGATCCTGAATCTATTGAACATTGGAAAATGCTCACCAATGCGTCCACTATTTCTAGAACCACCTCTCTGAGGACGCTGGGATGCAGACCATCTGAAGATATCTGAACATGGAGATATTTCAATTTTAGGCATTTGAAAATTGTAATTACACAGTAGAGCTAGAATATCAAGACTTGGGATAATCAACCCATCGCATCCAAAGAGGTAGATAGGTACAAAATGCTGGAGTAACTCAGCGGGTCAGACAGCATCTCTGGAGAAAATGAATAGGTGATGTTTCGGGTCAAGAGGAGCAACAACAAGAGGAGGCTAAATTGTAAACATGGGAACACAGAAAGATGGCAAAAGACCTTTTTTTTCAAAATGAGAAGTTTTCAAAACAGCATTCAATGTACTATTATAGTAATTATAGGGCCTGAAGAAGGGTCTCAACCCGAAATGTCACCTATTCCTTTTCTCCAGAGATGCTGCCTGACCCGCTAAGTTACGCCAGCATTTTGTGCCTATCTACGGTGTAAACCAGCATCTGCAGTTCCTTCCTTCACATTTGCCTTCTGCAGGAAGATAACCAGTTCATCTGATACAATCTTAATACTGTAGTTTTCTGGCCTTTTACACAGTTTCTTCAAATACAATTCTTTCTCTTATGTAGCCTCTGAATTCCATCTGCTGCAAGTTTTATCTTATCACAATCATAATCACGGAGTGCTATGTTTACATATCTATGGTGCTGCTGCAAGGAAGGATTTCATTGTCCTGATTTGGGACATATGGCAATAAAACACTCTTGACTCGACTCTCGACAATGCCCAAGGTTAAAATAGATGGATAGATTGGAAAATGCATCAATTGATTTTGTTAACACACTTCAATCAGGCACTAGCTGAGAATAGCTACCCTAAAATGACTATCACATTGAATGTTGGTTTCTAAAACCTTTCATTAGACCCAAAAAAAGCACGCTTTTACCATCTTCCTGTGTCCTATTATTACAATTTACCTCCTCTTACTGTTAATCTGTTGAACGGTGCATGCAGTTTGGATTGATGCTGTTTTTTTTCTCCAAGTTTCTCTGGCTGCAGTTAAACATATCAGCTCCAATCATTTCACTTTTTTACTACCAAGCCCTGGCCACTTCTCCTCTTAAACTGAAACATAAGCAATCACAGCAGTTCATCAAAGATAGACACAAAATGCTGGAGAAACTCAGCGGGACAGGCAGCATCTCTGGAAGAAATGGGTGATGTTTCGGGTCAAGATCCTTCTTCAAACATCACCCATTCCTTCCATCCATAGATGCTGCCTGTCCTGCTGAGTTAAGGGGCTGTCCCACTTGGGCGACCTAATCCGCCAGTTCTGGCGAGTTTGCCCTCGACTCATACTCGCAGCATGGTCGACACGAGGTCGTAGGAGGCTTTGTAACTCTCCTTCATGCTCGAGAGTAGTCACCGTGTACTCGAGGCCTCAGCTAGGTCGCGGCGTATTTTTCAACATGCCCGTGAGTAAAAAAAGGTCGCCATGGAAAAAATCGATACTATTTTACTCGTAGGTTTAGTCATAGTAGGTCGTAGTAGATCAGCATGTTAGTTGTTGAGTAGTTGAAGGTAGTCGTAGATAGTCTTCATCATAGTCGAAAGAGGTCGAAGGGAGGTCGAAGGAGATCGAAGAGAGGGTCGTCTTCACTCTCCACTATTCGGCGTCCAATTTTCCCGAAGTTAGTTGTAGCTGGTCTTACAACATAGTTGATAGAGGCCTTCTACATAATCGAAGGAGGTCTTCAACATGACATTTTTCAAACTCTCCTAAACTCTTCTAAACTTGCCATTAGGTCGCCCAAGTGGGACAGCCCCTTTACTCCAGCATTTTGTGTCTATCTTCAGTGTAATTCAGCACCTGCAGTTCCTTCGTTCACAACAGTGAGACATACTAAATTTGTGACCCAATCACTATAGTTATTTTGGACTTCCTTGTCAACCTTTCCCATGTCCAGACTTTAGACTCCAGAGATACAGCATTGAAACAGGCCCATCGGCTCACCGAGTCCACGCCAATCATTGATCACCCATACACAAGCACTATTTATCAAAGCAATTTGTGCTTTCTTCACCTCCAATCCCACCAAAGAGAAACGTTGAATACATTTTCTCATCTTCCCACAGTTTCCTTTTCCCTTCATTATCTTTCGTAATGGAAATTGGAATTGGAACTTACAGAGGCAGACTGACTGAATATACGGTAGAAAGCATGTTCTCTGGCTGGGGTATTTGGGATGAAGGGT
>CM075979.1:77069689-77115080 GCA_038087875.1 Malacoraja senta
CAGTGGACCGGTGTACAAGGACACCCAGGTCTCGCTGTACCTCCCCCTTACCTAACCTAACCCCATTGAGATAAATAATCTACCCCTTGTTTTTGCCACCAAAGTGGATAACCTCACATTTATCTATATTATACTGCATCTGCCACGCATCTGCCCACTCACTCAACCTGTCCAGGTCACCCTGCAACCTCCTAACATCCTCTTCACAGTTCACACTGCCACCCAGCTGTGTGTCATCCGCAAAGTTGCTAGTGTTGCTCCTAATTCCCTCTTCCAAATCATTTAATATATATGGTAAACAGTTGCGGGCCCAACACCGAGCCTTGCGGCACTCCACTCGCCACTGCCTGCCATTCTGAAAAGGACCTGTTCACTCCTACTCTTTGCTTCCTGTCTGCCAACCAATTTTCTATCCATGAAAACATCCTACCACCTATACCATGTGCTCTAATTTTTGTCACCAGTCTCCCGTGCGGGACCTTATCAAAGGTTTTCTAAAAGTCTAGATACACTACATCCACTGGCGCCCCTTCGTCCATTTTACTTGTCACATCCTCAAAAAAATCCAGAAGATTAGTCAAGCATGATTTCCCTTTCATAAATCCATGCTGACTTGGACTAATCCTTTTACTGCTATCCAAATGCCCCATTATTACCTCTTTAATAATTGACTCCAGCATCTTTCCCACCACTGAAGTGAGGCTAACTGGCCTGTAATCCCCGTTTTCTCTCTCGCTCCTTTCTTGAAAAGTGGGATAACATTAGCTATCCTCCAATCCACAGGAACTGATCCTGAATCTATTGAACATTGGAAAATGCTCACCAATGCGTCCACTATTTCTAGAACCACCTCTCTGAGGACGCTGGGATGCAGACCATCTGAAGATATCTGAACATGGGAGATATTTCAATTTTAGGCATTTGAAAATTGTAATTACACAGTAGAGCTAGAATATCAAGACTTGGGATAATCAACCCATCGCATCCAAAGAGGTAGATAGGTACAAAATGCTGGAGTAACTCAGCGGGTCAGACAGCATCTCTGGAGAAAATGAATAGGTGATGTTTCGGGTCAAGAGGAGCAACAACAAGAGGAGGCTAAATTGTAAACATGGGAACACAGAAAGATGGCAAAAGACCTTTTTTTTTTCAAATGAGAAGTTTTCAAAACCAGCATTCAATGTACTATTATAGTAATTATAGGGCCTGAAGAAGGGTCTCAACCCGAAATGTCACCTATTCCTTTTCTCCAGAGATGCTGCCTGACCCGCTAAGTTACGCCAGCATTTTGTGCCTATCTACGGTGTAAACCAGCATCTGCAGTTCCTTCCTTCACATTTGCCTTCTGCAGGGAAGATAACCAGTTCATCTGATACAATCTTAATACTGTAGTTTTCTGGCCTTTTACACAGTTTCTTCAAATACAATTCTTTCTCTTATGTAGCCTCTGAATTCCATCTGCTGCAAGTTTTATCTTATCACAATCATATCACGGAGTGCTATGTTTACATATCTATGGTGCTGCTGCAAGGAAGGATTTCATTGTCCTGATTTGGGACATATGGCAATAAAACACTCTTGACTCGACTCTCGACAATGCCCAAGGTTAAAATAGATGGATAGATTGAAAATGCATCAATTGATTTTGTTACACACACTTCAATCAGGCACTAGCTGAGAATAGCTTACCCTAAAATGACTATCACATTGAATGTTGGTTTCTAAAACCTTTCATTTAGACCCAAAAAAAGCACGCTTTTCCATCTTCCTGTGTCCTATTATTACAATTTTACCTCCTCTTACTGTTAATCTGTTGAACGGTGCATGCAGTTTGGATTGATGGCTTGTTTTTTTTCTCCCAAGTTTCTCTGGCTGCAGTTAAACATATCAGCTCCAATCATTTCACTTTTTACTACCAAGCCCTGGCCACTTCTCCTCTTAAACTGAAACATAAGCAATCACAGCAGTTCATCAAAGATAGACACAAAATGCTGGAGAAACTCAGCGGGACAGGCAGCATCTCTGGAAGAAATGGGTGATGTTTCGGGTCAAGATCCTTCTTCAAACATCACCCATTCCTTCCATCCATAGATGCTGCCTGTCCTGCTGAGTTAAGGGGCTGTCCCACTTGGGCGACCTAATCCGCCAGTTCTGGCGAGTTTGCCCTCGACTCATACTCGCAGCATGGTCGACACGAGGTCGTAGGAGGCTTTGTAACTCTCCTTCATGCTCGAGAGTAAGTCACCGTGTACTCGAGGCCTCAGCTAGGTCGCGGCGTATTTTTCAACATGCCCGTGAGTAAAAAAAGGTCGCCATGGAAAAAATCGATACTATTTTACTCGTAGGTTTAGTCATAGTAGGTCGTAGTAGATCAGCATGTTAGTTGTTGAGTAGTTGAAGGTAGTCGTAGATAGTCTTCATCATAGTCGAAAGGAGGTCGAAGGGAGGTCGAAGGAGATCGAAGGAGGTCGTCTTCACTCTCCACTATTCGGCGTCCAATTTTCCCGAAGTTAGTTGTAGCTGGTCTTACAACATAGTTGATAGAGGCCTTCTACATAATCGAAGGAGGTCTTCAACATGACATTTTTTCAAACTCTCCTAAACTCTTCTAAACTTGCCATTAGGTCGCCCAAGTGGGACAGCCCCTTTACTCCAGCATTTTGTGTCTATCTTCAGTGTAATTCAGCACCTGCAGTTCCTTCGTTCACAACAGTGAGACATACTAAATTTGTGACCCAATCACTATAGTTATTTTGGACTTCCTTGTCAACCTTTCCCATGTCCAGACTTTAGACTCCAGAGATACAGCATTGAAACAGGCCCATCGGCTCACCGAGTCCACGCCAATCATTGATCACCCATACACAAGCACTATTTATCAAAGCAATTTGTGCTTCTTCACCTCCAATCCCACCAAAGAGAAACGTTGAATACATTTTCTCATCTTCCCACAGTTTCCTTTTCCCTTCATTATCTTTCGTAATGGAAATTGAATTGGAACTTACAGAGGCAGACTGACTGAATATACGGTAGAAAGCATGTTTCTCTGGCTGGGGTATTTGGATGAAGGGTCACAGTCTCAAGGTAAAAGCCCAGTGATTTAGATGAGAAGAAATCTCTTCACAGTAAGGTTGGTGGACCTGCGTAATTCTCTACCACACTGGGCAGTAGAGGCCAAATCAGTGAATACACTTAGAAGAATATAGGTGGAATTTCTGGACACAACAATTGTACAAGAATTTAGTTTAGTTTAGTTTAGTTTGGAGATACAGTGGGGAACAGGTCCTTCGGCCCACCAAGACCGCTCTGGCCAGCAAACCCCACGCACTCACTATCCTACACAATTTACAATTATACCAAGCCAATTAACCTACAAACCTGGACGTCTTTGGAGTGTGGGAGGAAAGCTGCTGTAAGGCAGTAACTCTACCGCTGCACCACCGTGCCGTCCCAAAGCGTCACACATTTCTTCCATCCTGGGATACTGCCTGTCCCGCTGTTACTCCAGCACTTTGTGTCTATCTTTGCTGTAAACAGCATCTGCAGTTCCTTCTGTGGGCAGAGAGTAGACATATGTCTTGAGATAGGTGGCCAACCATGATCGTGCTAAATGGTGGTGCAGGTCAAAGGGATGTGTTTCTGTGATCACGCCAAAGCCTCAAATAACATCCATATGCACTACCTCTCTGTGCTTTCTATACATACTATGCCTGTTATCTGTTGAAATCTCTTCTGGCTCTTTTATTTTATTTCGAACCTGATAATGTGGCAATTTTATTTGTAATTTGACACTCTAAAATTTTTCCTGACAACACATAATAAACTAACGTCTGTAATTATCCAGATTAGTTCGATGTCCTTATTCCAAAATGAGTGCTGCCTTGGCCACTCTCCAGAGCTCAGGCACTTTCTCACATGAGATAAGATCTGAATGATAATTCTGAAGGCCTCAGCACTTTCCTCCCTCACCACAAGATGAGCCCCAAGATGTGCACTGCTATGTTCCTATCACTTTAGGTATTCAATAATACATTCACTAATCTGTTACTTTTCCATTTATCCAATATAGTGTTGCCTCTCTCTCTCACTCTCTCTCCCTCTCCCTTCCATTTTCTCTCATTCCCTCTCCCTTTCCCTCTCCCTCCTCACATTCCTCACTCTCACTCTCTCTCTCCCCCCTCACCCTCTCCCATTCTCTCTCTCTCTCTCTCTCTTCTCTCTCCCTCTCTCTCTCTCTCTCTCTCTCTCTCTCTCTCTCTCTCTCTCTCTCTCTCTCTCTCTCTCTCTCTCTCTCTCTCTCCCATTCTCTCTCTCTCTCTCTCTCTCTCTCTCTCTCTCTCTCTCTCTCTCTCTCTCTCTCCCCCATTCCTTCTCTCTCTCTCCCATTCCTTCTCTCTCCCTCCCATTCCTCTTCTCTCTCTCTCTCTCTCGCTCTCTCTCTCTCTCCCTCTCTCTCTCTCTCTCTCTCTCTCTCTCTCTCCTCTCTCTCTCTCTCTCTCTCTCTCCCCTCTCTCCCGTTCTCTCTCTCTCTCTCTCTCTCTCTCTCTCTCTCTCTCTCTCTCTCTCTCTCTCTCTCTCTCTCTCTCTCTCTCTCTCTCTCTCGTTTGTTACTATTCGCTGGCTCGATGCATAACTTTCATACAAATCAAGTAACTTAATTAGACTGATCAGTCTGAAGAAGGGTTTCGGCCCGAAACGTTGCCTATTTCCTTCGCTCCATAGATGCTGCCGCACCCGCTGAGTTTCTCCAGCACTTGTGTCTACCTACGATTTTCCCGCATCTGCAGTTCCTTCTTAAACAAGTAACTTGATTACCTGTTGTTTTTTTTGCTTTTACCTACTAACTAAAACAATTTCAATATAGTTGTATTTTCAATCAAATATTGAATTAACCAATACGATTTTGGTCGGTGGCGAATGTGCATCTTGTTTATTCCATTCACACACGTTCATGAATATATCTCACATTTACAAACACAAGAGAAATGGAGTCCTTTCAAAAACACCATGAAAGTACATATGATCAATTCAGTGACGCCTTGGCTTTGTTTGTCTGTCCCCAGATATAGAGATAGAGAAATCGTGGAAGTCAGAAATAAAATGAATTGAAGGAATTGAAGTAATTGTTCTGTCTGGGGACATATGACAATAAAATCTCTTGACTCTTGAAAATAAGACTCAACTGTTTTCTAGTGTTTGCCAGTGAAGAGACATATAGACACAAAAATGGTGGAGTAACTCAGCAGGACAGGCAGCATCTCTGGAGGGAAGGGAAGGGTGATGTTTTGGGTCGAGGCCCTTCTTTAGACTGATATATTTGTCAATGAGAGTCAAATGAGCTGAACTGAAATGAGGGGTGTTTTACTTATTCCACACTGGGGCAAGCAATGTTGCTGTGGGCTTCTTCGCATCCAGGGATAAATTAAATGGGACAATGCTCCTTGTGGGGTAGGTAGGGTGAGCCAAGGTGGAAGATTGTGGTGACAGTTACCCGGGACTCCCCTCCATTCTCGGTAGCAGCCCGAGAATTGACAAGTGAGGCCCCTCGGGTTGACCAAGTGAGGATAGACTCGGTTAGAAGGGGGTGGTTAGCACCCAGAACACACAGACAATATCCAACTTCCAATGGGCGGCACAGTGGCACAGTCTGCCTTACAGGGGCAGAAACCTGAAATCAATCCTGACTATGGACCGCTGTCTATGTGGAGTTGGTACGTTCTCCCCATGACCTTCGTGGGCCTGCGTGACTTTTCTCCGTGTGCTCCGGTTTCCTCCACACTCCACAGATGTACATACAGGTTTATAGGCTAATTGTCTTGGTAAAATTGTTAACTTGTCCCTAGTGTGTGTAGGCCAGTGTTAGTGTGCAAGGATCGCTGGTCGGCGTGGACTCGTGGGGACGAAGGGCCTGTTTCTGCACTGTATCTCTAATCAAAAATGACCTAAACTAAAATCTATGGTGGGATCGGGCTGGCCCTTTGGAAATAGGTAAATAAAAAGCAGGAATGGGACAAGTACAGACTGATTGACTGTATTTTGGGATCTTGGAAAGGAATTAGTTGATGCCCTGCGTGGTTGGGGTATTGTGAGGCTGGGGGCGGTGTAGAGCGAGTCTCCAGAAGACATTGTGGTCAGTGGTGTTTGATGGAGGGGTTGTGGACCACGCTGAGCCAAATGGGAGGCAATTGGCCTTTCTCAGGATTGCAGTTGGTTCACCAAAAACAACAGCTTGTCCTTGCTAGCAATTTACGGGTGTGCAGGGTTGAGATTCTAGAAAGAGGAGGAATACAGAGGAAACCAATTTCACGCAACAAAGAGACTGAGAAGGCATTGAGCTTGTGGAAGGGGTGGCTGGTCTACAGACTGGGCCCCATTTACAAGGGGGGAATCCTTGGTCATTATCATTCTGTTTTTCACAGGAATCGGTGTGTAGCCCTTACCATGACTACACTTCCAAATTGCTTCATTACAAGATACAAGATACAAGATACATTTATTTGTCACATGTGCCAGTTGGCACAGTGGAAATGTGTGGTCACCATACAGCCATACAATAAAAATAAAGAACACAACACACGATAGAGTTCAACATAAAACATCCCCACACAGCAGAATCAAAGTTAGCCACTGTGAGGGAAGGCACCAAAGTCAGTCATCTTCCTCTAATGTTCCCCAATGTTCACCCGTGGTCGGGGCTCCCCGAGCCCTCCACAGTCACCGCTACGGGCGGCCCGATGTTCAGGCCCGCTCGTGAAGCAGCGAAGCAGTGAAGATGAAATTCTGAAAGGCATTAAAGTGATTATTTGTTCTTGTTCTTGCTTCAACATCATGCTTGTACATTTCACCTGAGGTCAGCCAGCTCAGCTGAGACTGGGAGTCAAACTGCCGTCTCCCAGCCCTTCTATCATCATCATCATCATTGAAAACATCAGCGACGCAGTGGTGCTGGTTTCTGACGGGCACGGTGACGGACGCACCACACATCTCTGTCCTCCATGCAGCTGGCAAGCTCCTCTTTTGTCTCAACACATGCGTCTTCCATCAACATCTTCAGCATGGTCTTGACTGGCCGTCCGGGTCACTTCTTCCCATGGGTGGGTTCCCACAGCACAACCTTGTTTGCTGGCATTTCTGGGTGGCGGTGGCGGTGACCAGCGAGCCTCATCCTTCTCCACCTGATCTTCTCGGTCAGAGGCATTGGTGATGTGGTCCTCCCCAACTGACATTTTGAACTTTTCTGAGCATTCGGGTGTAGATACCATCGAGAGACTTGGACGGAGCTCAAGTGAGAGTCCATGCCTCACACCCGTAGAATAATATGGTCTTCCAGCTTATTGGTAAACCTGTTGAAGGGAAGGTCCCGGTGAGCGCTGCGCTGTGAGCTGTGCTGGAGCAGACTCAGCCGCCGGGGTGGAGCCGATCACGGCCGGAATCTTCCGGTAGCCACTGCGATCAGGGACGAGCCCGGCGGCCAAAGTGACCGCCAAGAACAAGGAACAACTACAGGCCTGGTCACTGAGCAAGGCGGGCCGTCGGAGACTGAGGAGGGCCATCGGTGAGGAAGGAGGGCCATCAAAGAGCCATCGGTGATCGAAGATCCGTCACCCACGTGATTGCCGGCAATGGTCGAAGACGGGCCCGCAGTGGGTGCCGGAGGTTGGTCAAGGATGCGCCTCAAGAGAACAAGGAAGGACCAGACAGAAGGGGGAATATAATGCCCAGAACAAAGAAAGACCCAGCATGGGGGGGGGGGGGTCGTTGAAAGACTAAAGGAGAACTAAGAGGGACCCTGTGGTGGGGCAGCAGAGAAATAAAAGAGGGACCCGTCGTGGGGGGGGGGCTGCTGAGAGGGAAGAGGGACCACGTTGAACACTTTTTAACTTTGTCAGAGCCCTATACGTGGCAAATCTTTGCATACTTTGTGTATGATGTGCAAAGCAAAGTATTTCACTTTAACATCACATGAGATAATAAAGTATTATTCATCGTTCATTCATTCCTGGTCTCAGAGAACTGCGCCTGTTTTTTTTCCCAAAAGATATTCCCTCTTTTTATTCCTCAGTAGTTTGAGGCTCAAAAATATTCCTGTGCAGTGTTCGTACAAGTTAGGAATTCAGTAAACAGGCTGGTTCACTTAATTGGCCCCTCAGGCTTTTCCAATCAATTTCCAACCCATTAAGTATTGATTACAAGTGCAAGTCCGACAATGACCTTTCGGCAATGAACACAAACTTCTCATCTCTGTTCCTCTCATGAATCTTCCTGAGTTAATCAGGCTCATAACTTTTATTGATGAGACTCGCTGCAGTAATGCTGGGTGTGTCCATGAAGTCAGATCGCTTTATGGGGACTGAGTTGCGGGATTTCTAATTGGCGTCATTGAGATTCTGTTCTGCTGTGAATTCTCTCCTCCCGTCTGGGCGGGTGAATTATGTGCTCACCCTGACGAGGAATGCACTAACAATGTGGCGGCAGGGTGGAATTCAAATTCAGTGCATTAAGGAATCTCAAATGATTTTTATTTTAAAAGCTTGTGTCAGCAGTGCTGACCATACTGACAATGGAACTAGGAGCATAGAATTTGGGCGACACAGTGGCGCAGTGGTAGAGAAGCTACCATACAGCGCCGGAGACCCGGGTTTGACCCTGATCACGGATGCTGGTTGTACGGAGTTCGTACGTTCTCCCCGTGATCTGCGTGGGATTTTTCTGGGAGCTCCGGTTTCCTCCCACACTCCAAAGACGTACAGGTTTGTAGGTTAATTGGCTTTGGTAAAATTGTAAATTGTCCCTACTATGTGTAGGATAGTGTTGGTGTGTGGGGATCGCTGGTTGGCGGGGACTCAGGGGCCGAAGGGCCTATTTTCATGCTGTAACTCCAAACTAAACTAAATCTCAGTTCTGGTGTCAAACACATGGGATGTTGAACCTCAAGGGCATTGCAAGAACAACACATTAACCTTGAGTTAACTGTCGAGGAGCCAAGCTGTATCTCGATTACAGTGGCAAAGGCCACAGGATCGGATGGTTAGGATTGTTCTACTGGAACCTAGCATGGATCCCCCGGGTTGAACGGACACTTTCTGTGCCATAATAAGTAAATAAATCATTAAGCAGGAAGAGTGCAGAGAGGTTTAACGTGGATGTTGCCGGGACGCGAGAGCCTGAGCTATTGGGAAAGGTTGGGCAGGATAGGACTTTGATCCCTGGAGAGCAGGGGGCTTAGGTGGTGATCAGAGAGTGGCGTGTAAAATCAATGAGCAAATAGATGTTGAATGCATCGATTATTTTACCCAGGGTGGTTTTATGGGGCAATTTTTTTAATTCAGTTGGTGGTTAGTATATGGAAAGAGCTGCCAGAGGAGATAGTTGAGGCAACTACTATAACAGCATTTAAAACACATTTGGGCAGGTACATGGAAAGAATAGGTTTAGAGGGATCGAGGCCAAATGTGGGCAAATGGGACTAACTTAGATACATAGATACATAGAAAATAGGTGCAGGAGTAGGCCATTCGGCCCTTCGAGCCTGCACCGCCATTCAATATGATCATGGCTGATCATCCAACTCAGTATCCCGTACCTGCCTTCTCTCCATACCCCCTGATCCCTTTAGCCACAAGGGCCACATCTAACTCCCTCTTAAATATAGCCAATGAACTGGCCTCAACTGCCCTCTGTGGCAGAGAGTTCCAGAGATTCACCACTCTCTGTGTGAAAAAGTTTTTTCTCATCTCGGTCTTAAAGGATTTCCCCCTTATCCTTAAGCTGTGACCCCTTGTCCTGGACTTCCCCAACATCGGGAACAACCTTCCTGCATCTAGCCTGTCCAACCCCATAAGAATTTTATACGTTTCTATAAGATCCCCTCTCAATCTCCTAAATTCTAGCGAGTATAAGCCAAGTCTATCCAGTCTTTCTTCATAAGAAAGTCCTGACATCCCAGGAATCAGTCTGGTGAACCTTCTCTGTACACCCTCTATGGCTATAATGTCCTTCCTCAGATTTGGAGACCAAAACTGTACGCAATACTCCAGGTGTGGTCTCACCAAGACCCTGTACAACTGCAGTAGAACCTCCCTGCTCCTATACTCAAATCCTTTTGCTATGAAAGCTAACATACCATTCGCTTTCTTCACTGCCTGCTGCACCTGCATGCCTTCATGGAGACAGATACCGATAACACGTAAACCAAACTTAGATGGGGCATGTTGGCCTGCATAGACGAGTTGGACTGAAAGGTCAGTTTCCATGTTCTATGGCTCTATGACTATGATTCCAAATCAACTATCACCAAGGGAGAGATGCCAGCAACCTTCTTGTGGCCTCTCCTGTTAAACCAGTTAGTCTTCTCTCTTGTGGAATACTTCATGGAGACAGATACCGATAACACGTAAACCAAACCAAGTAACCTGGCTTCTCAACACCCGGCTTGAGATCTAACTATTCCTTTGGTTTATGTTTCATTCGCAAGAAGAAGAAGAAGAAGAAGAAGAAGAACTATCACCACCAATTCCTTCTCCATTTCCCATGTCTTCATGATTTAAACCTTTCTATCACTGGTTCTTCCTGTTCATTGATCAAAATACTGCAAACGAACAATATGCTGGTAGCAACTTCACTGCACACAGACTGTAGTGTTTCCAACAGTGATTCCTGAGCATCAGCTAAATGTTTAGTTCATAACTGCCAAGAAATCTCCATGCACCAGGAATAAAACATGGTGAGGATTCAGTGAGGAATGCTGAAGCCTTCTGATTAGTTTACGTTTGCCATGTCAACCAACCTGTGCCCAGAGACAGTGGGGAAAAAAACTACAGATGCTGCTTCACACAAAAGGACACAAAGTGCTGGGTTAACTCGGCAGGTGAAGCAGCATCTCTGGACAATAGACAATAAACAATAGACAATAGACAATAGGTGCAGCAGTAGGCCATTCGGTCCTTCGAGCCATTCAATGTGATCATGGCTGATCATCCCCAATCAGTACCCCGTTCCTGCCTTCTCCCCATATCCCCTGACTCAGCTATCTTTAAGAGCCCTATCTAGCTCTCTCTTGAAAGTATCCGGAGAACCGGCCTCCACCGCCCTCTGAGGCAGAGAATTCCACAGACTCACAACTCTCTGTAAGAAAAAGTGTTTCCTCGTCTCCGTTCTAAATGGCTTACACCTTATTCTTAAACTGTGGCCCCTGGTTCTGGACTCCCCCAACATCGGGAACATGTTTCCTGCCTCTAGCGTGTTCAAACCCTTAACAATCTTATATGTTTCAATAAGATCCCCTCTCATCATCCTAAACTCCAGAGTGTACAAGACCAGCCGCTCCATTCTCTCAGCATATGACAGTCCCGCCATCCCGTGAATTAACCTTGTAAACCTACGCTGCACTCCCTCAAGAGCAAGAATGTCCTTCCTCAAATTAGGGGACCAAAACTGCACGCAATACTCCAGGTGTGCTCTCACTAGGGCCCTATACAACTGCAGAATGACCTCTTTGCTCCTATACTTGACTCCTCTTGTTATGAAGGCCAACATGCCATTCGTTTTCTTCACTGCCTGCTGTACCTGCATGCTTACTTTCATAGACTGATGAACAAGGACCCCCAGATCCTGTTGTACTTCCCCTTTTCCCAACTTGACGCCATTTAGATAGTAATCTGCCTTCCTGTTTTTGATACCAAAGTGGATAACCTCACATTTATCCACATTTAACTTCATCTGCCATGCATCTGCCCACTCCCCCAATCTGTCCAAGTCAACCTGCATTCTCATAGCATCCTCTTCACAGTTCACACTGCCACCCAGCTTTGTGTCATCTGCAAATTTGCTCATGTTACTTTGAATCCCTTCATCCAAATCATTGATGTATATTGTAAATAGCTGCGGTCCCAGCAACGAGCCTTGCGGTACCCCACTAGTCACAGCCTGCCATTCTGAAAGGGACCCGTTAATCCCTACTCTTTGTTTCCTGTCTGCCAACCAATTTTCTATCCATGTCAGCACTCTACCCCCAATACCATGTGCCCTAATTTTGCGTACTAATCTCCTATGTGGGACATTATCAAATGCTTTCTGAAAGTCCAGGTACACTACATCCACTGGCTCTCCCTTGTCCATTTTCCTAGTTACATCCTCAAAAAATTCCTGGATTTTTTGGACATGGATAGGCGATGTTTTGGTGCCAGAAATGTGGCAACTTTTTGTGAACGGCCTCTTGTGAACGGCTGTATGGTTTTATTGGATTGCATTAAAAAAAAAGATTTTCACTGTACCTAGGTACATGCGACAATAAAATGAATCATTGAATCATCATTGAATCATTGAATTGAATCGTTGAAGCATTGACCCTTCTTCAGACTGAACCGATAGTTTGGCACTGAGTGTGTATACACCAAACCTGAGTCTGAATGCTATGGTTCACCCCATCCTTAGCGTGACCTGACCCTCTCTGTGAGTGTGACAGTCTTGGGTTTGCTCTTCAATTGAGGTGATGCTGGATGAATCAGGCTTACCTGAAGGGTGTTGGGCCCAGCTGATGTGGCATGGCCTGATTCTCCCCCCAATTGTTTGGTTGGAGTACGCAACCGTTGAAGCCAGAGCACCAGAGGACAGCCAGGCTCCTGTCAAACCGCCCGATTCCTTTCACGTAAAGGAATTTTCCCAACCGTGTCAGATCTTGGGATATCTCAAACAAGTCGCAACCTTGGAAGCAAAATAGATTGCAAGTGCTAGAATCTGGAGCAAAAAACAGAACGCTGGAAGAACTCAGTGGGTCAGGCAGCATCTGTGGAGGCAAAAGGTATAAGTCAATGTTTTGGATTGAAGACACTACATTAAAGCTCTAGATGTACTGACTCATGATGCCAGGTGTGCTGAAGCAAAGCCTTGACTTCTATATGTTGCCTCCACAAATGCTGCTTGACCCGTTGAGTTCTTACTGTGTTCTTCTAGATAGAAGAAACTGCAGCTGCTGGTTTATAGGGAAGCAAGGCCATATATATCCAGGACAAGGATAGTCGGAGACGGTGCAGGGACAGACCAGAGACTGTCCAAACAAAGTCCAGAGATAGGGCAAGGTCAGACCAAGACTAACATTGTGCAAAGAGGTGACAGTCCACAAACTGCTGAGACGGTGCAGTGATAATCCTGAGGATGTCCAGAAGTACACTGGAGGTGGACCAGAGATAATGTAGAGAAATTGGAGGGACCGACCAGTGAGAACCCTGAGATGGTTGGTGCCAGTTAAATTACAGCACGACTAGTTTTGAATTACAGCAAAACGAATAATCTGGAGGAAAAAACTCAACTGGCCAGGCAGCAGCTCTGTGGATCACAGATAGGTCATGTTTCACGTTGGAACTCTTCTTCAGACTTAGGACTTCTTCAGACTGTAGAAGGGTCCTGACCTGAGACATTACCTATCCATGTTCTCCAGAGATGCTGCCTAACCCGCTGAGTTACTTCAGTACTTTGTGTCTCTTCTTAATGTTTCTGTTTCTCATTCCATTGAAACAAGGTGGTCCAGTTAACAATAAAGGTAATTTTGTTATTCCTAACCATATGAACCATTTCTACCTGCCTTCCTTATATCATTTGCTCTCTGTGTAGAGTGTGGACATATCCCACCTTTGAAACTAATTTTACAGCTGTAGTAGCTTCATCTGATCCCACCTGCACGTTACCTCACCTAGTCATTCCTTTTGTCCCTTGTATGCCCCTTCCCTTCCTTCGATGTTGCCTTGACTAACTTGTCTCTCTAACTTTCTCTGGACTGATGAAGAGTCAGAAACACTGACTTTTTCTTCTTCCACAGATACTACCCGACCTGCTGAATCTTTTCCAGCATATTTCAGATTTTAAACTTCTGGATCAAAGGGATCTACAGGAGATAGTGCCGCAAAATGGCAGCTAATATCATCAAAGACCCACACCACACTGGCCACACATTCATCTTGCTGCTACCATCAGGAAAAGAGGTAGAGGACCCTGGGAACCATGACCTCCATGTTCAAGAACAGCTTCTTCCCATCAACTTTCTTGGACCACCTTGCACAGCCCCTAACCAAACCCTATCTCCGCAACGATCCACTATGGACTATGCATAGTTTGCATTGTGTCCTTCAGCTTGCACTACAACGGACTTGTTACCTCACGTTACTGAGGATTTATTATATTATATGATGATTGCACATTTATTTGTTATGTTATTTCAATAATGAGCCCGTGAAGCTGCAACAAGTAAGAATTTCATGGTTCCGCTTACAGTGCATACGACAATTAAACACTCTTGGAGCTTGAAAGTTGAAGGATCTTGCATGGTTTTTTTTTAAACTTCAGTGATCATTACAGGTGATTGTATGAAGAGAAATGGCTGGCTGGGCGTTTTTTGGATAAGGGAGCAATGGGTCAGCTCACCTTTCAACACCGGGCATCTGAACGTACTTTGAAGACTCCTCAGACAGCCGGCGCACCCAAGAATGAAAGGCTCTTTAAATAAATATAAGAGCGGTAGCCAAGGTTACGTGTCTTTGAAGTGGGAAATCTGAAGGCACAATGTTCTTCTATGGAGCAGAGAGCCTGGCTGCCAGTCTGATCTTGATTTCAATCCATCAACCTGCCCAAAGATTTTGACCTTAATACTGAACTTCTCCAAATGGACAAAAAATTGTCCATTTTTTAAAATTTATGATGCCATGAATTCATCTTTAACTTACCACGTTCTACCCATAGCAGGAGGAGAATTCCACCCTTATATCCATTATCAGAGCAATCTCGCCTCCTATTAATTTTCTATGTCACGTTCCCTTTAACCCTCTCCTCATTCTGTCGCCCACCCACACCATTTTCAATGAACCAACCAAAGCCTGCCTTTGGGATGTGAAAGGAAACCGGAGCACCTGTGGGAAACCCATGCGGTTCACAGGGAGAACGTGCAAACTCCACACAACACCACAGGAGGTTGGGATTGAACCTGGGTCATTGGAGCAGTTAGGCAGCAGGCCTACTAGCTGGGCCACCGTGCCGCCGTCGCTAATTCCTCCAGAGCATCGAAGTGTTTTGTCCTCCATCTTTGGTTTAGTAATTAACTTGAACTGTACAGTACTCCACCATGGGTGTGGTGGGGTGTGGCAATCAACTTAATCAAAGGTCGGCCTTTAGATCATTGTACAAAATGGTGGTGAGGCTAACTTTGGAGTTCTGTGTTCAGTTCTGATCATCCGGTGTAGGAAGGATGGTATTAATCTGGAAAGAGTGCAAAGAAGATTTATAAGTATGTTGCAGGGGACAAGGGCCTGAAATACAGGGAGAGGTTGGACCTAGAAATGGCCCTGTCCACCCAGCGCACATTAGGACTGGGTCCTTCACTCTCAGTTTGAGAAGCCACACATGTTTTCTGCAGAGTGGAAGTAGCCTGTACGTTTTCCGTGGTGAAGATGATTGCCAGTCTATTCAGTGGTGCTGCTGGACTTCCACAGATGGCGCAGGCTCATACATTGAACATTTCCTGGCGACATTCAAGGAAAACATGAAGATTCGCAATCCTTTTTCAGTTTAGTTTAAAGGTACTGCGAGGAAACAGGCCTTTTCATCCCACCGAATCCGTGCCGACCAGTGATCCCCGCACACTAACACTATTCCACACACAACTAGGGACGACTTACAACTTATTTACCAAAGCCAATTAACCTACAGACCTGTACGTCTCTGGAGTGTGGAAGGAAACCGGAGCACCAGGAGAGAAACCCACGCAGGTCACAGGGAGAACGTACAAAATCCGTAGAGACAGCCCCCGTAGTCAGGATCGAACCCGGTTACTGGTGGTGTAAGGCAGCAACTCTACTGCTGCGCCACCGTGCCGCCGCTGTTGAGCTGAATTGTGTTGAGCAATGCCCCTTGCACAAATGATATTACCAGGTACAAATTATCATTGCATTTTTGGGACATCACTGTGCACAAAATAACTGTCACATTTCTTTGCAAAGAAACAGGAAATGGCTGCAGGTGAGCGACTGGGAACATTGCTACAAAATGCTACACAAAGCCTTTTGTGTTACCATTACCATTACTTCAACTGAAGGGACCAATCTTTCCATTTTCTGACATGTTCTGCTTTCAAATCCTTGGAGAAATTAGCCCCTAGCTTCTATTCCCGCTGTACTCTTTAGGTCAAACATGGATTTAGTGCCATGGCCATGAAAAACATAATTGCCGAGACGGTGAACTGAAAGTTATATTTTTTATGTATTCCTTGTTTTATAGCAGTTTGCCTTTTTCTTTGTGATGAGAGAAAACAAAGAACAGAAATGCCTGTGTGTTGGGAGTTATAATTCACAAAAGAGCAGGTGGATCTGGTTAAGATAGATTGTAAATACAGTAATTATCCCAAACAGTAACCCACATGGGTTGTGGTGTGGGTGTGGATGGGCAATCAACTTACCCAAAGTTCGGCCTTTGCATCTTTGTACAAAATGGTGAGGCCTCAACTCGGCGAAAGACGCCCTTTGGTCTGCCCGAGCCTTGTTGACCTCCCAACAGAGCGAGATGCCTGTCGTGGAATGTTGCCCGCTCCAGACTGCAGGAGTATGTGCTGAGGAACACACTGAAGCTTGGTGCAGCCAACGCCAAGGCTCTGTGGGGGAGGACCACAGTCTAGGGCCCTTCTGCTGCTGGACATTGGGGAGGCAGGGTGTGGTGAAGAACCCCCTCAAAATAAGGGAAGGGATTTCACGCCAGTGGGCCACATGAGTGGCAAGGGTGTGGGGTAAAATTGTATTTGGGGAGTTAATTCAGTAAATTGAATGTATGTATAGCCTCTGTGAATGTCGGATGGAAGTTTTTGCATGGTACATGTATTGTATATATTTATTACCTGAATAAAGTCTATTTTGAAATTAAAAATATATATATATATTTGGAGTACTGTGCTCAGTTTTGATCACCCTGCTATAGGAAGGATGTTATTAAGCTGGGATGAGTGCAGAGAGGATTTACAAGAATGTTGCAGGGCCCAAGGGCCTGAGCTGCAGGGAGAGGTTTGTTGCATGCTCGGGTTTAATAGCTTGGAATGAAGGAGGTTGAGGGCTGATCTTGTGGAGGTGTACAAAATCATGAGGAGAACAGATAGAGTGAATGCAAAGGGTAGGGGAATCAAGAATCAGAAGATATAGGTTGAAGGTGAGAGGAGCAAAGATTTACCTGAGAGGCAGCTTTTTCACTCAGAGTGGGAAATGGAATGAGCTGCCAGAGGAGGTAGTTAAGGCAGGTACAATAAGAGCATTTAGGAGACATTCATGAAGGAAGGAACTGCAGATGCTGGTTCACACCGAAGATAGGCACATGGGTAGGAAAGGTTTAGAGGGAAAAAAGGCCAAATGCAGGCAAATGGTACTAGCTTAGATGGGGCATCTTGGTTGGCCTTGACAGTTAGGGCCAAAGGGAATAGTTCCATGGGAGAAACGAAAGGACATAAAGACCTGTGCTGGGAGTTCTAAATCGTAAAAGTACCGCTGGAATTGGGTGAGATTGGTTGTAACTATAGAAAATATCCAGAACCGTATCCCACCGTGGGTTGTGATATTGGGTGTGGGTGAGCAATAAATCCACTCATAGTTAACCCTCTACATCTCTGATGCTTGGTCCTGCACCTGTAACGTTAATTCAATGTTTTTTATCTCCACAGACGCTGTTCGATCGGCTGAGTATTTCAAGCATTTCTTAATTTCAGTAATGTACCTCAGCAACTTTCATTGCCTTATACTTACACTCTTTCAGGTGGTATTGATGTCCTTATTTAAGGAAGGTTGTTGATATATTGGAAACAGTTCAGAGAAGATTTAGTCATTTAGATTAGTTTAGTACCGAAATACAGTGAAAAGCTTTTTTTTGCATGCTAACCAGTAGAGTAGTGCCTGGAATGCCTGACAACAGCTTGTACTTGTACTCGCTTGTACTCGCTTGTACTCGCTTGTACTCGCTTGTACTCGCTTGTACTCGCTAGAATTTAGGAGATTGAGGGGGGATCTTATAGAAACGTACAAAATTCTCAAGGGGTTGGACAGGTTAGATGCAGGAAGATTGTTCCCGATGTTGGGGAAGTCCAGGACAAGGGGTCACAGCTTAAGGATAGAGGGGAAATCTTTTAGGACCGAGATGAGGAAATCATTTTTTACACAGAGAGTGGTGAATCTGTGGAATTCTCTGCCACAGAAGGTAGTTGAGGCCAGTTCATTGGCTATATTTAAGAGGGAGTTAGATGTGGCCCTTGTGGCTAAAGGGATCAGGGGGTATGGAGAGAAGGCAGGGATGGGATACTGAGTTGGATGATCAGTCATGATCATATCAAATGGCGGTGCAGGCTCGAAGGGCCGAATGGCCTACTCCTGCACCTATTTTCTATGTTTCTATGTTTCTATGAGAAAAACTTTTTTCACACAGAGAGTGGTGAATCTCTGGAACTCTCTGCCACAGAAGGTAGTTGAGGCCAGTTCATTGGCTATATTTAAGAGGGAGTTAGATGTGGCCCTTGTGGCTAAGGGGATCAGGGGATATGGAGAGAAGGCAGGTACGGGATACTGAGTTGGATGATCAGCCATGATCATATTGAATGGCGGTGCAGGCTCGGGGCCGAATGGCCTACTCCTGCACCTATTTTCTATGTTTCTATGTTTCTAACATATTAGTAAAAGGTGTTCAAGTTAAAGTTATATCTGATCTGTTTTATTCATGCATCTTAAATGTTTTAAACCTGTATCTTGTATTCTTCAGTCAAGTCCTGCCTCACTCTTATATGTTGAGAGACTTGAACAAAACATCTAACAGGGAATCTCGACAGGGTGGGTGTGAAGAGGATGTTTCCTCTTAAGGGTGAATGCAGAACAAGAGGCACTGTTTAAAATCAAGACAGAGATGAGGAGAGTCTATTTCTCTCTCAGAGTGTTGTGAGTTTTCCAACTCTTCTTCAAAGGGCAGTGCAAGCAGAGTTTTTGAATATTTTTAGGGAAAAGGTAGGCAGATTCCTGACATGTCAGGGGTGCTGGTTCACCCTTGGGTAGAATGAGATGTGGCAATGAAATTGCAATCAGATCATCCATAATTCTATGTCTTTTCATCTCCGGCCTTTGTCCAACTATCTGTCTATCAACAACCATCCCCACCCCCCTCACCTGTATCCACCTATCACTCGGCAGGCTTCACCCTGCCCCTCCTCTCTTCTAACTTTCTTCCCACCCCACCACAATCAATCTGAAGAAGTGTCCCGATCCGAAACGTCACTTACCAATGTCCGCCAGAGATGCTGCCTGACCCGTTGAGTTACTCCAGCACTTTCTGTCTTTTTCTTAAACTGAACTAGACATTGACCGGACGACCAGAGCAATGCATCAAAGATCTTCTGCATGCAACTGCTAGGAATGACGGTGCTGGGATTCATGTCCTACATCTGAAAGATCCAGACATGTCTTACTGCTTCGTATGTTTTACACCTTAGATCGTGGGACACTGGCCTCCTCAGGACCTTTTGCCAGTGACTGACCATGAAAATCAGTGATTCCCCAGAAACCATGCAAACGCTTGATCACTCCATCTGGATGACCCCACCATCCAACAAGGCACTTCCATTGTGTCCATTCTTTGTCCAAAGCAAAGAAAAAACAAGATGCTGGAGGTAAGCAGGTCAGGCAGCATCTGCGGTGTAAATAGAGAGTGGACCTATCATATCTGGCATCTTCAGTCTGTTATATCGCCATTATATCCTTCTAGATTTTAGACTTTAGCATTTAGAGGTACTGCGTGGAAACAGGACCTCTGTCCCATGAAGTCTGCGCTGACCAGCAGTCACCCACTAGTTTAGTTTAGTTCAGTTGAGTTTAGAGATACAGCGTGGAAACATGGCCGTCGGCTCACAGAGTCCACGCTGACCAGCGATTCCTGCACATTAACAATACCCTACACACACTAGGGACAATTTTACATTGTGTACCAAGCCAATTAACCTACAAACCTGTACGTCTTTGGAGAGAAAGGGGAGAAAGTGAAAATTCTGTACAGACAGCGCCCGTAGTCAGGATCAAACCAGGGCCTCTGGTGCTGTACGGCAGCAACTCTACACTGCATTACTGTGCACCCCCCCCCCCCCCCCCTCCAGTAACAGCCAGCTTTGTGTCAGTGATCGCTATATCTAATCAAAGGCATTTGCAGGCATCAATCATTGCATCTTGAAGTCCTTGCAGAAGAAGGCTGAATGATGAATGGCTGTCTTGCATTTGTCCATGTAGATAATTAATTGCACACTAACAGGTGATTTAATGAAAATAACGTTGCCATTTATTGGAGGATTTTTTAAAAAGTATTATTTTATTTTTTTATTTTTTTTATTAGAAGCATTGTACATACATCTTAATCATGATATGCAACATAATACATTTCGTGTACAACCTCTTTTTTAAACTTTAACCTGTAATAGAAAAAGAGAAAAGAGAAAGAAGAGAAGAATGAGGATAGTAGTGAAGTGTAATCCACAGTAGTTGACGTTAAATGAACGATGATCGTTAAGTAGACTGCGTCTTGAGAATGTGAAAAAAAGGAAAGAAAAAAAGAAAAGAAAACAGGCCCCAAAGAGAAGAGGGCCTTAAGAAGGGAAAGGAAATAAGTAAAAAATCCAAAGAAGGTAGAGCTAAACAAAAAAGAAAGGGATTGTGCCTAGGAGGATTTGTTTGTGGAAACAGGAACTTACATTGGGTGAAATAATTAACAGCTCTTTATATCCTACCTCTCCTACCTGGCTGGAAGTACAGTTGCCATCTGAAAATATGGGCATGTTCAAAAAAAAAAATCAGGTGTCCTCCCAATGTCCCCAGACGTGGACTCCCAGTTGCTCTTCAGGTTTTGCGGTTTACACAACTGAGGATCTTTGAAGAAGGGTCTCAACCCAAATCGTCACTTATTTCTTTACTTCAGAGATGCTGCCTGACCTGCTGAGTTGTTCCAGCGTTTTATGTTGATCTTTGTTGTGTGACATTGCTTTCCTCAGTATTCCTCCTCTCTCTAGAATCACAACTCTGCACACCCATAAACAGCTGACAGGTATTGAGCTGAAGATAGACACAATAAGCTGGAGTAACTCAGCGGGACAGGCAGCATCTCTGGAGAGAAGGAATGGGTGACGTTGCGGGTCGAGACCCCTGTTGAGCTGTTGTTTTTGGTGAACCTACTGCTATTCTGAACAAAAGACACCTACCTCCAATTTGGCTCGGCGTGGCCTACAACCCCTCCACCAAACTCAACTGACCACAAAGTCTTCTGGAGACTTGCACGACACTGTCCCCAGCCTCATAGCACCCCAACCATGCCCAGGCATCTTCTAAGGTGGACACAAAATGCTGGAGTAACTCAGCGGATGAAGCAGCATCTCTGGAGAGAAGGAATGGGCGACGTTTCGGGTCGTGGGCCTTCTTCACACTAGAGATGCTGCTTCACCCGCTGAGTTACTCCAGAATTTTGTGTCTTCCTTCGATTCAAACCAGCATCTGCAGTTCTTTCTTACCCACAGGCATCTTCTAGTTCCTTTCCAAGATCCCAAAACACAGTTTTTCAGTCCGTACTTGTCCTATTCTTGCATTTTGACATACTTATTTCCAAAGGGCAATCACACATTAGATGTTGGACATTTTCTATGTTCTGGGTCCTAACCACCCCCTTCTAAGCGAGTCCATCCTCACTAATCAACCCTACTCCAGCATTTTGCCTCTATCTTCAGTGTAAACCAGCATCTGCTGTTCCTTCCCACATACTCAGGATCTTTGATGTGGATCTTGTACTGGGGGATGGAAATAGTTGCTCATGTTTTCCCCTCTCCTTCCCCCATTGTGTAATTACACTGAGCTTCCATGGCTCAGAAAACTGCTTTTTAAACATTTTAGCAATGTAAGGAAGCAGCGTGCGGTTGGGGAAATGCTTGTTTAAATGGTGCGTAATGACTTTAGGAATGTTCTGAGATCATCTGTGGGGACTGCTGTATTGACAATGATTTGGTTATTTGTTGTTGGAGAATATTCAATTTGTACGTGTAAGTAGATTTTTATGAACGGATGATTGGGCAAAGAGTGGTGAGCTCCCAACATGCATCTCCTGATAAATGTTTCAGGATTACCAGATTCATCACACTGGTAAACATTCCCTTCGGTCTCTATTTACTCATTAGAGTTTACTTGGCTCCTTCTGGTCCAATACAAAGCATCGGAGGGAAGCCAGAAGATGGAATCAATCCATTTGGCCCCAACAATCAGCGTTATCATTAATCCCCAACAGATGTACTGCAGGATGTTACATTTGCTCAGTACGCCACACGAATGTAATCTGTCCAAATATCGTGTGAACACACATACAGCCCAGAGATGCGTAACCACCCTTGGGATGACCCTAATGCCAGACAGTGCGGGAGAATCACAACAGGGCCCATGAATATGAAGACTTCAGATTAAATGATAGGACAGTGGACTTGGATTTCAAAATGCACAGACGTATTCGTAGGATATATCAGATGTGCGAGAAAGTGTGAGTGGTAAAGAGAAGATTTACGAGGATATTGCCAGGACTTGAGGGCCTGAGCCACAGAGAGTGGATGAGCAGGCTAGGACCAGTGATGGAAATGGGGGGGTACGCCATGGTACGGCGTACCCCTAGTTTTCAATTTCCAGCTCAGATTTAATGAGTACTGCAGAAAGATTCGAGTCGTTTATCACTTTATTCAACTTAGAAGAAAATGATTTGTTAACTGCCACTGTTAGCACTTGTTAACAGCCAGTAGGTAACAGTAGTTATACAATGTGTTGTAGTGCGTGGG
Source organism: Malacoraja senta (assembly GCA_038087875.1). Lineage (NCBI taxonomy): Eukaryota > Metazoa > Chordata > Chondrichthyes > Rajiformes > Rajidae > Malacoraja > Malacoraja senta. The sequence goes on from CM075979.1 coordinate 77,092,530, forward strand.
TCTCAGAATGAAGCACAGTCGTATTTTGAGAGGCACTTTTTATTATGTTCCTCCCAGTTGTAGCGAAGACCAAATGAGAGGAAGATGGCACCCAAACCCCGGCCTTTAAAGCCTCCGGCTAAGGGCCGCCTCCGGACTGAACCACTCCTGTGCCGAGGGGTTCGACACTATGATGGCACGACCCTTGGGAGCCGCCACAGGACCCCCCCCCCCCCAGAACCAGAGGCACGAAACGCACCGGCGGGCGAACGACCCGGCCGGCCCGCGTGCGGAAGTTAGCCGCTCGTGGGGCTTGCGGAGGCATAGGTGGAGGGACAGGACGAGGGACCGGCGGGAGGACAGGTGGAGTGACAGGCGGAGGGAGCCGTGAAGGGGGGCGCCCTCGAGGCCGAGGTATTTATCATCGTTCGGGGGGTCTGCGAGGAAGTCCGTGACCTCTTCAACCGCATCCTGGTCGAGGGCTCCCATCAGGTAATAGAAGCGGGTGGCATCGACCGTGATGCCCCGCAGGTTGAACTGGGCCTCCGCCTGCTGGAACCAGATGAGCGGCCGGGTGGTCCAGAAGTTGGGCAGTTTTATGGAGACCGCGTCCAGAGACAGGGCCGGGCCGGCCTGTGAGGAGGTAGGGCTTTGTCTTCTCTCCATCATGACGCCAATGGAGCGTCGGGGTCACCAATGTGGTGCGTGGGTCTCAGAATGAAGCACGAAGTCGTGTTTTGAGAGGCACTTTTTATTATGTTCCTCCCAGTTGTAGGGAAGACCAAACGAGAGGAAGATGGCACCCAAACCCCTGCCTTTAAAGCCTCCGGCTAAGGGCCGCCTCCGGACAGAACCACTCCTGTGCCGAGGGGTTCGACACTATGATGGCACGACCCTTGGGAGCTGCCACAGTGTCATCAATACTTCGATCCACATTCCTCAGTAAATGTAATTGTGATTTAACACCGCGTTCCTTTGAATAAAATTCAAGGGAGAATTTCTTAAACTCTCTGTCAGGGCTACCGGACCGCGAGCACGGGCTCAAGTAAAGTCACATTATTTTATTATTCTACGTTATTTTATTTGCCTCCATGCGTCTCTGCCTCCGTGCCTGTCTGCCTCCGCGCCTGTCTGCCACTCTCCCCTCTCCGCCGCTCTCCCCTCTCCGCCGCTCTCCCCTCTCCGCCGCTCTCCCCACTCTCCCCGCTCTCGAAAACTCGATGATGTATTTTGGGAGGTATTTTGGAGAAAGGAGTTGCATAAAATGTGCACATTTAAAAAATCAGGGTTCAGATATACAAACCTTCAAAAGCAAATGATATGCTACATTTTCCAATGGGAAATAATGCTTTAGAAACTTGTATAAATCATTGGTTGTGCCATGGTTAGAATATTGTGTTCAATTTTTCTGGAACGATATGTTCTTCAGCTAACAAAAATAATGAATAATTAGTCTGAGTTAGTCAATTAGTTAATGGTGCAGTAACGCTTGGCTAGCAGTCACCGTTCAATGGTATTCGGTATACTAGTTAAGAGGGAGAAGGATGAGTTAGAAAACAAGGCTCTAAATTTAAGTAAACTTTGGGAAAGTGAGGCAGAAGAGTAGACTATGCAGAGCATTGACAAACAATGTGAAATGTTCCAAGATCTTCTTGGTAATACACCTGTAAATTTTGAATTGAATTGAAATTATTTGTCATTCTAAAATGAATGAAAATAAATGAATGTTATCCCTAACAACTAATTTCAGGTAGATAGTAATATGGATAAGGGAATGACAGTGGATGTAGTGTACCTGGACTTTCAGAAAGCCTTTGATAAGGTCCCACACAGCAGATTAATGGGCAAAATCAGAGCACATGGTATTGGGGGTAGGGTATTGACATGGATAGAAAATTGGTTGGCAGACAGGAAACAAAGAGTAAGAATTAACGGTTCCCCTTCAGAATGGCAGGTAGTGACTAGTGGGGTGCCTCAAGGCTCGGTGCTGGGACCGCAGCTATTCACAATATATATTAATGATTTAGATGAAGAAATTAAAAGTAACAATAGCAAATTTGCAGATGACACAAAACTGGATGGCAGTGTGAACTGTGAAGAGGATGCTATGAGGATGCAGGGTGACTTGGATAGGTTGGGTGAGTGGGAAGATGCAAGGCAGATGCAGTATAATGTGGATAAATGTGAGGTTATCCACTTATGGTGTCAGATTAGGAAAGGAGAAGTGCAACGAGACCTGGGTATATGTGTACATCAGTCACTGAAAGTAAGCATGCTAGAAACAGCAGGCAGTGAAGAAAGCTAATGATAATGATAGGATTTGAGTATAGGATCAAAGAGACCCTTCTGCAGTTGTACAGGGCCCTGGTGAGACCACACCTGGAGTATTGTGTGCAGTTTTGGTCTCCTAATTTGAGGAAGGACATTCTTGTTATTGAGGGAGTGCAACGTAGGTTCACGAGGTTAATTCCCGGGATGGCAGAAATGTCATATGATGAAAGAATGGAACGACTGGGCTTGTATCCACTGGAATTTAGAAGAATGAGAGGGGATCTTATAGAAACATAACATTATTAAGGGATTGGACACGCTGGATGCAGGAAACATGTTCCCGATGTTGGAGGAGTCCAGAACCAGGGGCCACAGTTTAAGAATATGGGGTAGGCCATTTAGAACTGAGATGAGGAAAAACCTTTTCACCCAGAGTGTTGTGAATTTCTGGAATTATCTGCCTCAGAAGGCAGTGGAGGCCGACTCACTGGATGCATTCAAAAGAGAGTTAGATAGAGCTCTTAGGGCTAGTCGAATCAAGGGATATGGGGAGAAGGCAGGAATGGGGTACTGATTGTGGATGATCAACCATGATCACATTGAATGGCTCGAAGGGCCGAATGGCCTACTCCTGCACCTATTTTCTATGTATATGTAAAATGCTGGAATAACTCAACGGAACAGGCAGCATCTCTGGAGAGAAGGAATGGGTGACGTTTCGGGTCGATACCCTTTTTCAAACTGATGTCAGGGATGAGTGGGACAGAGATAGAATGCAGTCGGAGACAGTAAGACTGGTGGGAGAACTGGGAAGGGGGCGGGGATGGAGAGAGAGGGAAAGCAAGGGCTATTTGAAGTTAGAGAAGTCAATGTTCATACCGCTGGGGTGTAAGCTACCCAAGCGAAATATGTACTGTTCCTCCAATTTGCGCTGGGCCTCAACCTGACAATGGAGGAGGCCCAGGACAGAAAGGTCAGCTTGGGAATGGGAGGGGAATGGCGTGAATTCACAGCTCTATCCTGCGTTACTTATTCCAAGGGCGAGCGATCGAGCGGACAGACGGACAAAAGCAACGATCATAGAGTAGAATAGCTGACATTTCAGGTCGAGACCCTTCGTCAGACTGAGTCAGGGGAAAGAGGAGCAAGAGATATAGACGGTACTAAGGACAAATGAATGGAAGATATGCCTATATCTCCCGTTTTTCTTTCCCTTGACTGTCAGTCTGAAGTAGGGTCTCGACCCAAAATGTCATCTATTTCACTCTATGATCATTGCTTCCGTCCATCTGAGAGAGAGAGAGAGAGAGAGATGCAAGAAAGCAGCTATGACATATAATAGTAAGATTAAACGAGAACTTACCAGTTCGAAGTTTGATCATTATTTTATGAGGAGTACGTAGAGGGAATACGTGAAGAACCCCGCCAGGACGCATGCGTGTCATTCTTCAAAGCAGCGGTGTGAAATCGCAGATAACTGTAATGACTGAACATAGTAAGATTAGAAAAGAAGATACCAGTTGATTATATGATCAAGGGTGGGAGCGGAGGGCACATATTCCCTCAACGTACTCCTCATAAAATAATGATCAAACTTCGAACTGGTAAGTTCTCGTTTAATCTTACTATTTTACTTCGGAGTCACGTGAGTGACAACGTGAAGATTTCAAAGCTCTGTGATTTCATGCCGTGGAAACGAGTCCATGCATCACATCTGCCTTAATGACTATGGGAGGAATTGTGTTAACATGTTTAGACATGAATACGACGTTGAAATCTATGATAAATTTATTAACACCAAATTATAGCCCCTATTTATGGGGTGAAATTATATTACAGAATTAAAATTGTTTCTGCAAACGTTCCAGGTTTAATTACTGGTTTATGATAAAATAGTTGGAAAGTTTTCTCCCTTGACCATCCTGCTGTCTTGAGGATTTGGTCCATCGGAACATCCAACTGCATAGCTGCCGATGTAGCTGCAGCTCTGGTGGAATGAGATTTGAAAATGTTAGTATCCACCCCAGCCTTTATTAGAAACTGTTTCAGCCATCTTGAGATGGTCTGAACCGTCACTTTTTTGTGAGGTTGCTTGTGGCTGATTAATAGTGCCATCTCTTTGCCTCTGATGATTTTCGTGTTCTCCATATATAGCAGTAAATGTCTTACTATACAGAGACGATCATCTGTCGGGTAAGCCCTAAATTCTATATTGAGGCCTGCTGACCCCTGTCTGTTCTGCTTGACTAATTCATAAATATGACACGTTATATTCCCAGATGAAGAAGTCATATTGTCCAGTCTTAATTTATGTAATGACTGTACCCTTTGTGCCATGACCAATGCCATCAGCATGACTGTTTTCAGTGTCAGTCTTTGTAGGGACAGAGTTTTTGCTGGAGACCAATTCCTTAGCATAGTCAGGACAATACTCACATCCCATATTTGGGAGTACCTGGTTTTTGGGGGATTGATATTAAAAATTCCCCTCATAAGTTTTGTTACCGGGGGTGAGTCCCAATAGAATGACGCTCTGTTCCTTGGTATAGATATGTTGACAGGGCACTTCTGGCGCAGTTGATGGCACTATAACTGAGCCCCTCATCGTAATGGAGGCCTGCCAGGAATTCCAGAACAGACAGGATGTTCATTGATCTGTAGGTGATGTTGTTTCTGTGACAGTACATCTCCCATTTCCTGATGTATACCAGGTACTGTTTTTTGGTGGACTGTCTGTGGGCCGCTGAAATAATGTTCACTGTTCGGTCCGTCAGTCCCAGTTGCAGTAGAGGTACTTTTAGACTCTACAAATTAATAAGTTCATATGGTTATGACATGGGTGACTTTCCCTTGTTACGGGATGAACCAGTAAATCTGGTCTATGCCAGATGGTGATGCATGGTTCTAATACCATGTCGAGTATCACAGGGAACCATGGTTGAGTAGACCAATTGGGTACTACCAAAATACCAGCCGCAGAGTCTTGCTGTATTTTCCTTAATACCCGACTGATGAGGCAGAAAGGAGGGAATGCATAAATAAACAATTTCCACCAATGCAGCGAAAATGCATCTGTCGCCGCTGCCCCAGGGTCTGGTTCCCATGAAACATAGTTTGATAACTGGTGATTAAGCCTGGATGCGAATAGATCGATATCTGGTGTTCCATACCATGCTGTAATATCAGCAAATATTTTTTTATCCAACATCCATTCGGTGTTTTCATTAAATTTGCGTGACCTGGTGTCTTCCACTGAATTTAGTTTACTTGGTAGGTAAGTGGCTGATATCCAAATATTTTTCTGGATACACCATTGCCAAATTGTGTTGGCCAGATTGTCACATGATGTCGATTTGTTTCCACCCATGTGGTTGATATATGCTACCACCGTGGTATTGTCAATCTGTAGTCTAACTTGCTGATGATATAACCCAGAACAATATGACTTTAGGCCATGGAATGCACCCAACATTTCCAGGTAGTTTATGCCCAGTGTTTGTAATAATGACGCCTCCTGTGCAGTCCATCTACCCCCACAGCTGGAGATGGAATTGGTAGCACCCCAACCAAGTGCACTGGCATCAGTTTGTAGCACCATAGAAGGGTTGCTGATAACGATTGGATTGGAACAATGCAGACTGTTATCTTTCCACCATTTTAGTTCCATTATGGCTTCGATTGGTAGCTTCATTGGTCTGTCAAAATGACCAGCATTAACTTTGAGTGCTCGTATTTTTGCCCTCTGTAAATTTTGATAATGTAAAGGTCCAAATTGTGTGGCTGGAAAGGCAGCCACTATTTTGCCAATTATTCTTGCCACCAATCTGATGGATGGTTTACTGATGTCAATGAGGTTTTGGCAAGCCTCTTTTAAGGCTATAGCCTTTTCTTTAGGCAAAGTCACCGACATGTGAACTGAGTTAATGGTGAACCCCAAATAATCCATTGTGGTGGAAGGGTTTAATTTAGATTTAACTGGATGGATGATAAATCCCAGTTTTTCAAATAATTGTTTTGTGGCTGTTACCGTTTCTTTGGCCAATTCCAAAGTTTTGCCCACAATGAGGATGTCATCTAGCTATGCCATCACCATGTGTTTCTGTTTCCGCAGAAACGATAGGGCTGGTTTCAAAATTTTAGTGAACAGCCTTGGGGCTGATGTTAGCCCATTTGGTAGTGCTCTGTACTGCCAGAGCTGTCCCATCCAGTTGAATTTTAAATAACATCTGTGGTCACCTCGTATAGGCACTGAATAGTAAGCATCTTTTAAATCGATGCTAGCCATGAAGTAACCTTTGGAAATCAATTGTTTAGCAGTAACAAATGTTTCCATTTTGAAATGAATATATTGTACAAAAATATTCAAATTTGTCAAATCTATGATGATGCGACAACCACCATCTTTTTTGTTTTTGGTAAAGATATTGGACACAAATTCCAGCGATTCGTGTTGGTTTTTTTCAATTACCCCTTTTGCGTAAAGCCGCTCCAGTTCAGCATGTGCGTCTGATATTTCTTTACCTGAAAGTACGAACATTCGGTTCGGAACATGCTGAACTGGAGGGCTATGTTTGTGTATAAATTCTATGGTATATCCCTGGATACTGCTTAAAATATAAGTGTCTGTAGTTAACATACTCCATGCATCCAGAAAGAAGTGTAATCTCCCACCAACCTCCATACTCCCTGCAATTCGTAAGGAACCAGACCCACCTACCTCCATAGTTACCAGTGGCAGGTTTACTTCTTTTTGTGAATCCTTCGTGGAGGTTGAGGCGCCGGCGTCTGGGTTTGTGGTTGGGTTGCGTTAGGGGTTTGCGCATCTTCCACGAAGGCCGGTCTGGGCCATATGGCCTAAAAAAGACTGATGTGCGGTGTACCTGGCCTTTGAGCTTTCACCAGTTTGTCTTGTTGTACTGGTGGGTGCATAAGTGTGCTGTTTAGGACCATAGTAGGTCTTTGATGATGCCGCTTTGATGAGCCCCAGGGTTTTTGCCTCTTCATCGAGCTCTTTGACTTGTTTGGATAGGTTACCTCCAAATAGTAAAATTGGTGGTTTTATATTTCCAGGTTTGCACAGACCTGCACATTTCGGGTTTAAAGCAGGTCGAATGGCACTCTTCCTGATGACGTTAATTTCGTATTGTGTATTACAGAGCAGTGCCAGTGCATCCTGTTGATCCTGCGACATCTCCTTTTCATCTACTGTGCAGGGGGAAAGCTATTCCCGTTGTTAGGAGCTTCAGTACTTTTTGGAGTTTGACATCCATGCCTCTAACTCCTGCTCCGACATGTTTCCATATGCAATTATTTACAATAGGAACATTCAGGGATGTACAGTTCCCTGGTGGCAAATGTCTTGCCGTGGTGTCCAATACAGCCTGTTCCTGTAGCTGCTTAAATGACATATAGTCAATACTGGCAGCTAGTTTCGGTTCCAGGTTTCGTCCAGTTTGGTCTGGCTGGATGAATTGGGACACCATGTCCAGTAGATTTTCGTCTTCCTGCACCCCTCGCACACTTGATGTTTGTTCTGGAAACCCCTCTTCAGGGTCAGCCCAGAATTGACCCCCAGTACTCCCCTCTGACGAGGGAGATGCACTGTGCAGACCTACAAGAGGTGCTGCTGTGGGTGTATTAAATTGCCCACAGTGACTAGACTCCATCTCCCGGAGGCTGTCACGTTGGAGCATTTGCTCCATAAGCCGCTCCATCCGGCTCCAGCGTTCACGGTCGCTGGTCGCTGGCCGCTCGCGGCTGCTCAAAGTCAGACTCATCCGAGTCAACGACTCTATTAGACTTTTGTATTGCCTTACCGCCCGGCCGCGGTGTAGATCTGGCCGGTGCGGGGCCGAAGTCGGGCACAGCTGTTCCCATTACGGGTGATTCACGTGCCGCTGGCCGCTGCTGGCTGCCCGCAACTCCGCGGTCCTCCCTCGCCAGCTTTGTAGCAGCCTTCTTGGTTTACCTCGTTTTGTCCATTGACTCTACACCTGTAAGACAGTATGTAGAGAACAAAAAGAACGCAGAGTATCACTTACCTGCAGTTCCCGGCTTTTAAACTTTGCGCTGAGGGGGAACGTCGTTCCACCCGTGCTGTTTCGCAATGCGTGTAGCGATATGACACGCATGCGTCCTGGCGGGGTTCTTCACGTATTCCCTCAACGTACTCCGAAGTAAAATACACAATAAACTATATTATAAATACACAATAAACAAGTTATGCATTCTTGTACTCTTACATGGGTATGACCGCACATAAAAAATCCTCCCCCCCTCCCCCTCTTCCTTCCCAACCTCAGCCTCACGGACCTTGGAGTACCCCTAGTTCCTAAAACCCATTTCCATCACTGGCTAGGACTCTGTTCCTTGAAGCGCAGGAGGATGAGGTGTGATCTTTTAGAGGTGTACAAAATCATGAGAGGAATAGATTGGGTAGACGCACAGAGTCTCTTGCTCAGAGTAGCGGAATCGACAACCAGAGAACATAGGTTTAAGGTGAGAGGTGGGGGGAGATTTAATAGGAATCTGAGGGATAACTTTCTCACACAGAGGGTGGTTGGTGTTTGGAATGAACGGCCAGAGGAGGTAGTTGAGGCAGGTAGTATTGTAATGTTCAAGAAACATTTGGACAGGTACATGGATAGGACTGGTTTAGAGGGATATGGGGCAAACACAGGCAGCTGGGGTTTGTGTAGAAGGGATATGTTGTTCAATGTGGGCAAGTTGGGCCGAGGTGGCTGTTTCCACACTGTATGACTATGATTCTATAACTATGGTGAAATCATCAACTGCCAATGGAAGGCCTTAAGTACAGCAGAGAAGACTGTGGGAGGTTAGTCATCTAGTTAGGTGACTCCAGCAAGACAGTCACTGATGGGTCAGTGAAAGCAGCTGGACAGTAACTGATACAGTGTGTAGGAAGGAACTGTAGATGCTGGTTTACACAGCAGATACAGGATTGCCTGCGATGGGTCAGTGAAACCAGTTGGACAATCATTTATAGTTCAGTGAATCCACAACAACCGCCACTGATCGGTTACTAATTCCAGCAGGATTGCCAGTGTCATTTCTGGAGGACCCCCAGTTAGAGATTACTGAGTGATTTTATTGGAATAGTTTTGCAATCCCTTATGATCACGAATGACTTGCTTTAACTCCATTTCTGTGGATCGAGAGGTGATTGGAAAGCCTAGTGTGATTTCTCTTGACATCAGATATCAAGTGGGCTTGACAGAGCAAGGTCTTGGTTAACTGGCAAGGAGGTCCATGCCAGGCCCACCCCACAGACCTTCTTGGACACACACACACAGACCTCATGCACACTGTAAACACACACACACACACACACACACACACACACACACACACACACACACACACACACACACACACACACACACACACACACACACACACACACACACACACACACACACACACACACACACACACACACACACACACACACACACACACACACACACACACACACACACACACACACACACACACACACGTGTGCCAGACATCTCAAAGCACTGAGAAAACCAGGGGCTGTATTTGATATCTGGTCACCATAGGGCGGCACGGTGGTGTGGTGGTAGAGTTGCTGCCTTACATCGCCTGAGATCTGGGTTCGATCCCGGTCACAAGCAAATACCCGCAAATAGCAGTGAAGTAGATCTCCCTACTACTTTCAAATGGTAACATAGGATGTCCTATGTCAGCATGAGAGAACAGACAGGATCTTGGCGTAATGACTGGCTCAAGACATGGCACCAAGGTGCAGCACTCCCTCTGGGGAAGTGTCGGCTCACATTTAGTGCCACTAATACCTGACCCAAAGACAAAATTGTCCACCACAGACAATAGAGCACAGGTCTTCTAGGTACATTGTGTCTGTAGTCTGAGGGAGAAGGGTAGATCGGAGGTGTCAGTGTTACAGTTGAATAAAGGGGACTATGGGGCCATGAGGGAGGACTGGAAAGATACCCTAGCAGGGATAACAGTGGAACAACAATGGCAGGTATTACTAGGAATAATACAGAAGGTGCAGGATCAGTTCATTCCTCGGAGGAAGAAAGATTCCAAGGGGAGTAAGGGGCGACCGTGGCTGATAAGGGACGTCAGGGACAGTATAAATATAAAAGAGAAGAAGTACAACGTAGCAAAGATGAGCGGGAAGCAAGAGGATTGGGTAATGTTTAAAGAGCAACAGAAGATAACTAAAAAGGCAATACAGGGAGAAAAGATGAGGTACGAAGGTAAGCTAGCCAAGAATATAAAGGAGGATAGTAAAAGCTTCTTTAGGTATGTGAAGAGGAAAAAAATTAGTTAAGACCAAAGTTGGACCCTTGAAAACCAAAAAAAGGTGAATTTATTATGGGGAACAAGGAAATGGCAGATGAGTTGAACAGGTACTTTGGATCCATCTTCACTAAGGAGGATACAAACAATCTTCCTGATATAGTAGTGGCCAGAAGATCTGGGGTGACGGAAGACCTGAAGGAAATCCACATTAGGCAAGAAATGGTGTTGGGTAGACTGATGGGACTGAAGGCTGATAAATCACCAGGGTCTGATGGTCTGCATCCGAGGGCACTTAAGGAAGTGGCTCTAGAAATTGTGGATGCATTGATGATAATTTTCCAATGTTCTATAGACTCAGGATCAGTTCCTGTGGATTGGAGGGTAGATTTAAGAATGGCGGGAGAGAGAAAACAGCGAATTATAGGCCAGTTAGCCTGACATAGGTGGTGGGGAAGATGCTGGAGTCAATTATAAAAGATTAAATAGCCACACATTTGGATAGCAGTAACAGGATCGGTCCAAGTCAGCATGGATTTACGAGGGGGAAATTATGCTTGACTAATCTTCTGCAATTTTTTGAGGATGTAACTAGGAAAATGGACAAGGGAGAGCCAGTGGATGTAGTGTACCTGGATAAGGTCCCACATAGGAGATTAGTGGGCAAAATTAGGGCACATGGTATTGGGGGTAGAGTGCTTGTTTTGACCACTAGGGGCGCCGCATTGAAGGCAGCCTCTGCCTACAGTCTGTCCATTTTTTTCTATCTTTTTTTAAATTTTAGTTTGTCTAAACAGTTTGTTTTGGGGATTCTTTAGTTTTTCTATGGGGGAGTGGGGTAGGGTAAGGGGGAAAACGTTTCCCAGTCGCTTCCTGGCGAGGATGCGACTATTTCTCCGAGTCGCGTCCTCGCCCCCCTCCTCGTGGCCTACCACCTGGATTGGAGCGGCCTTTCCTACCAGAGACTGGGGACCGGACCAGAGCTACAACAGCGGCGGCGCGACGCTGGATTCACCGCGGAGCGGGCGATACCTACCTGGATCACCGTTTGGAGCTCCGGAGCGTTGGGCCGCTGCTCTAACATCGCGGGGCTGGCTGTCTTTGCTGATTTCTATCCATCGGTCACCATTTGTGGTAGATATAGTTGTATTTCCATTGCTACTTTGGGATCCAGGAGTACAGAAGGTGTATTTCCTACATAACAACAGTGACTTTGATCCAAATCTGCGTGGTTCTAGAGTGCTGTGGGCACCCTGATGTTATGATGCTATAGACAGCAACTTTGCTTTCTTGACTCTGAAATATGTTCACATTTCAGTGTATCAATCATGCTATTGACTATCCTCATGAAGCAGCACAGCTAAGGGGTAGAACCTCATCTGCCATGGTTGTGGCGAATGCACAGTGAGCAGTTTCGGGACCCATATCTGAGGGGGGATGTGCTGGCATTGGAGAGGGTCAAGAGAAGGATTACGAGAATGATCCCAGAGATGATTGGGTTAACATATGATGAGCGTTTGACAGCACAGGGCCTTTACTCGCTGGAGTTTACAAGGAAGAAGGGTGATCTCAGTGAAACTTACCAAAAGGCCTGGATAGAGCGGGTGGGGATGTTTTCACTAGTGGGAGAGTCTGGAACCTGAGGCCATTGCCTCAGTATAAAAGGACGTTCCTTTAGAAAGGAGATGAGGAGACATTTCTTGAGTTAGAGGATGGTGAATCTGTGGAATTCATTGCCACAAAAGGTTATGGAGGCCGTCAATGGATATTTTTAAGGCGGAAATTGACAGATTCTTGATTAGTTAGGCTGTCATGGGTTATGGGGAGAAGGCAGGAGAATGGGGTTGAGACGGAGAGATGTATCAGCCATGATTGAACGGCGTAGTTGACTTGATGGGCCGAATGGCCTAATTCTGCTCCTATAATTTATGAACATGATATTCCTTACGGCATTCACTGGACATGGCTTCCACCTCTCTCATGTTAATTTACCCACACATCCGCTCCAGATCTGTACAATGTCGTGCTGGCATGCCTTCTCAAGTGTCTGGCCTTCGTATGCTCAGCTGAATTACATTTATTTTTAAGTTCCCACTGGGGAAATAATCCTCAATTTACGACATGCTGCTGCCAGAAGGCCGTCTTCTTCTGCTGCCTTCTGATCTGACTGAGATTGCAGTCAGAAATACGCCATCTCTCATGTTGCACCTTAATTTCTCCATTACTTCCTGCATTATGTTCCCACATTCCAATCGGAATGTAATCTGAGTCTCGGAAATGGACCCAAGGCACTAAATTGTGTATATATATATACATATATATATATATATGTATATCTGTGTATATGTATATGTATATGTATATGTATATATGTATATCTATATACATATATATATATATATATATAGTGATAGTGCTGGTGGAGAGAAGTGAATGTACGTGAAGCTGATCTGATGGGGAGGTGTAAATGGGAGGTGTCCCTCAGACAGACAGTAGTGATTTAACAAGGCTGCACACCCTCACCCACTTGTGCCATTTAGTTTCTCTTGGTCTCCACCCTATTACAGATATTCCCTTTCTTCTCTCCAACCCTCACCCGTTACGACAACCTAAAACTAAATTTGAATTTGCTTTTCTCCGTTCTATTCACTGATCTGAAATGTTGAATCATCACCTCTCTCTGCAGATGCTGCCTGAATATTGAATCATCACCTCTCTCTGCAGATGCTGCCTGAATATTTCCTGCATTTTCTGCCTTCGTTGCAGTTTTCCAACGTCTGCTCTAGGAAGCTCGGGGGCGGCATGGTGGCGCAGCGGTAGATTTACTGGACATAAGACAATAAAGCACTTCTTGACTCTTGTGTTCAGAGGGACCAGAGTGTCCCTGTGCACAAATTACACAAGATCAGAAAGGACAGATTGAGAATGGTGTAGTCGCCAATCAACTGGACTCTGACAACTTGCATTTGTTTCCCAGACACACTTTATTTACTTGCGCACAGGGAGAGGAGCATAGTCCCAGTTACCTCCCTGCTCTAACATTATTCTCGGAACTGTTAGCTTTTATACAAATATTAACCAATTGAAATCTCATGCACTCTCTAATTCCTCATTAGCATACATACTCGTAAATCTTCACTGCACCCTTTCCAACTTGACAACATCTTTCCTATAGCATAGTGATCAAAACAATGCAATACTCTAATTGAGGCCTCACCAACGTCATATGCAACGGCAACATGACCTCCCAACTTCTTTACTCAATACTCTGACTGATGAAGGGCCAATGTGCCAAAAGCCTTTTTGACCACCTTAACTATGTACCTGCATGCCTAGATCCCTTTGCTCTACAACACTCCCCAGAGCTCTACCATTCATTGTGCAGGTCCTGCCCGTGTTAGTGCTCTAAAATGCAACACCTCACATTTCTCCGTATGACATTCCATCATCCACTCCTCAGCCCATCTGACCAACCGATCAAGATCCTGCTGCCATTTATGACAACCACTGTCTACAATTCCACCCATAGTTGTGTCATTTTTGAGTCCTTGGGTCCTTTAGGATTGTGAAACAAACTCTTGAGGGTACAGTATTGCATCTAGAGGACTGATGCCTCACTGCTCCATTGCTTGAGACTGATCTCCAGTGCTGTCTGTGTGGAGTTTGCACGTTCTCCCTGTGGCAATGTGGGTTTTTATTCAGGTGCTCTGGTTTTTCCCATATATCCTAAAGATGTATGCTTGCTAGATTAATTGGGCACTGTGAATTATCCTGGAATGCAGATGATTGAGGATTGACAGGGGGGTGGAGTTGATGGGAATGTGTAACAAGGTCATATGGTAAAATCCACTCTCAATGGGAGTAGAGTGTTCTGATCTAAAGGAAGAGAAAATTGCTCTGATGTTCACTGGATACATTTTAAAGTTGAAATGTATTGATTGCTCGCTTTGGCTGAGACCACTTTAGTCAGAAAAGCTGCTGAAAGATTAAACTTGGCACTTCTGTAACTTCTTGAACATTGTCTGAAAGTTGCATTTTCCCAGTACTCTTGTTGTTCCTTCACGTAGGCCTGAGATTCCAGAATAGCCTGAACCCATTTTTTTATCCTTCAAAGGACGGGAGGCACAGTGGCACAGCGGTAGAGTTGTTGCCTCACAGCGGCAGTGACCCGGGTTCGATCCTGACGACAGTTGCTGTCTGTGTGGAGTTTGTCCGTTCTCCCATGTGACTGCATGGGATTTCTCCAGGTGCTCCGGTTTCCTCCCACACTCCAAAGACATTAGGTCAAAAGGACATAAGTGATAAGAGCAGAATTAGGCCATTCAGCCCATCAAATCGACTCCGCCATTCAATCATGGCTGACCTATCTCTCCCTCCTGAACACATTCTCCTGCCTTCTCCACATAACCCCTGACACCTGTACTAGTCAAGAATCTATCTATTACTGCCTTAACAAGATTCATTAACTTGGCCTCCAAATAACATGCAGGTTTGTAAGTAAATTGGCTTCTGTAAATTGCCCCTAGTGTGTAAGATAGAACTAGCGTACGAGTGGTCATTAGCCAGCAGGGACCATGTGGGCCAAAGGGCCTGTTTCTATGCTGTATCTCTAAACTAAACTAACAAGCCAGATCCATGCTATGGCCACTCTGTTACTGATCTCATCTGACCTGTATAGCAATATATTTATATAGTCCTCCAAAGTTAGACGTTCTATTTTTCACCCCCAAGGTCGACAACTGAGTTAACCACATGTCTATGATATATTTTACTGCAAAGCATTTGTTTTCCCTGTGGTTGAGAGGTAAGCAGAAATAAATAAGAAGAGATAAATGAAATTCTAAGGGATTGATGCAGGGAAAGCTATTTCCCATGAAACACAAATCAAAATCAATGGGATGTAATCTTCAAAGGTACAGCCAGACCACTTTGGAACCAAACTAGGAAACACTTCTTCAGTAAATAGATCATGGGAAATCAGATACCTTCCTTCCTCAGTAGTCCATGGATGCTGCGGATGTCAATTGAGCTAAGATAGATTTTTGACAGAGGAACAAATATATTCTCCATTAAAAGTCTATCTCAGTTAGGATATGGATATGCAGCATAGATGGGTGGTTGAGGTTCACCAAGATAATGTATCAGTATCAAAAGGTTTGTGAATGATCCACTCTTATTCCAGTGTTTCCTGCAAAACACAGCAGCCAAGATGGACACATAATGCCGTAGTTACACCCGCTGGAGTAACTCCGCAGGTCAGACAGCATCTCTGGAGAGAAGGAACAGGTGACGTTTCGGGTTGAGACCCTTCATCGGACTGATGAAGGATCTTCACCCGAAATGTCACCAATTCCTTTTCTCCAGAGATGCTGCCTGACCCGCTGAGTTACTCCAACATTTTGTGCCGATCTTTGGTGTAAACCCGCATCTGCAGTTCCTTCTTACACATAGGTCTTGGGGTTCGGTTAAGGACCAATTTCAATCTCTCACATGGATTTACTGGCTAAAAGTAGTGTTTGGAGCACTTTGACATACTGCTGGGAAGATGGGAGAGAAATGTCCAATTCTGCACTGAATAATAATAATAATAATAATGAATTTTATTTATGGGCGCCTTATACCGAGGTCTCAAGGACACCTTACAGAGATTTATGGTTAACATATAATCAGAATAATCAGAATTTAAAAAATAAGTTATAAAGGCCAATACACAAATCAGGGACAGAATTCCTTCCAAAAACACAAAAAAGAAAATCAGAAACACAATTTGAGGAGAGAGCAGCGGCAGCGAAACCGCGCCAGCGTCCACTCTCCCCTCCGACCGCCATCTTGAACACAGACTAACAAATACAATTACAAACAATTACAAACAAAAATCACCCCCCCACAATGATTTCCACTGTGGGGGAAGGCACAATGTCCAGTCCCCAGCCCAAGTTCAACCAAAAAGTCAGGCCAAATGAAGCCCCCGCTATTGCCTCTACGGAGGCCCGATGATCCTGGCCATTCTCGCCGGGTGATGTTGCCCCGGCGTCGGGAGAGTCCTCCAGCAGCTGGGCCACCTGGAAGGGCCTGGAATAGGCACCGGTGAGTTAACAAATGGGCCATTATCAATAGTCTTGGTGTTCCATGGACAGGAACGGCCAGGGTTCCTGCTGCTGAATTCAATTGATAGGCTTCGGCTGGAAACCACATGTTCACGGAATGTATATTGAGGGAGGGTTATCCACATGTTGTCCGGGCCCTCACAGTTCCAGACAGCCTTGGACACATCAGTACCGTTGGAACTGAAATCCAGAGAGTCAACACCTTTAAGGAAGAAGGGAATTCCTACAATGTAATAAGATCCTGTATTTTGCAGACGGAAAATAGAGAGGATTGATGTGGCATTTATCTGATTTTAGTAACATTATAATCCTAAAGCTCAGATTGCAATTGCCTTCGAAAAGTTCATAACAACAATTTTATGAGCTTTATAACAATGTTTTAGACATCTCATCTTGTTATTCAACAGACTGCTTAGATGGAGAATTTTTGCTGCTAGTTTGTCTCAATGTTCCGTCACCAGTCTTTCTTTCTTAACATTGCTGTGTCTGTGTCCTAAAATATTTCTATCCTTTCTTCCTTACACACCCTTACGCTCTTCTGCATATGCACAGGATTTATTTTCCTCAAGAAATGAAAATCAATAAATCTGCAGATGGTGGAAATCTGAAGTGAAAGAAGTGCTGGAAACACTCATCAAGCCATGCAGCAACTGTGGGTGGAGAAACAGTCAATGTTTCAGGCCAGAAACCCTTCGAGGGAGGGATGATCATGCAATGGAAATCCTTAAGGGCCTGTCCCACTTGGGCGTCATTTGCGCGTCACGCAGATGGCGTGCGAAGATTTTGTACATCCCCAAATCCTGGGGCGCCACGCGTCACTGCCTACGTCACCACGCACCATGCGCGCATCGTGCGTCGTGACACGTAAATGATGTCGCGTAAATGACGCGCAAATGATGCCCAAGTGGGACATGCCCTTAACAGTATGTGGCCAGAATTGCCATCGGGAGAAGCTATAGATGAAGTAATTTGGTTGCTGTATCAACAGGGGAATGTTGGTAAAAGAAACGAGATAGAAACAGAGGAATGGTAAAGCTGCAAAATGCTGAGCTGTAGGAAGAACAGTTCTGGCGAAGAGAGGAATATATTCAATCGATGTTCCAGATGGATGATGTGTAGAAGATCTGGCCAGTTCTTATATTATCCTATCTTAGCCCAGCTGCCTTCAATGTTTAGGAAGGAACTGCAAATGCTGGTTTAAACCGAAGATCGACACAAAATGCTGGAGTAACTCAGCGATCCACAGGGAGCATCTCTCGATAATCAAGAGTTGCTGCCTATCCCACTGAGTTCCTCCAGCATTTTGTGTCTACCTTTGCCTTATGGGCCAGTCCCAGTTAGGCGATTTTTTAGGCAACTACAGGCGACTAGTTTGTGGGCACATGTTCGCGGGTGGTCGCCGGGCGTAGTCTCCTCAGTTGCGCAAAAAGGTGTAGCGTCTTTATGGTCGTCGCTAAATTTTCAACATGTTGACATTTTTTCGCCGATAGTGTGTTTGACGCCAATGAGTGTAGCGTGACCTAGGTGCTGTCGTAGGTTGTTCGGCAACCTGCTATGACTATGACTGTCTCCGGCAGTTGCCTAAAAAATCCCCAAGTGGGACAGGCCCATTAAGTGTTTCTTGCTTTCCTGCTGTTCAACAGTTGTCCATTTTATGGTGGACCAATGTAGTTTTGTCTTTTGTTACGTCTTTTGTTTTGTCTGTTGTTACGTGGCTGGTCCAGAAATGGAGACTGGGAATACCGTTGTTCTCAATGTGGCCTCTAGATCAGCAAGACCAAGCATAGATTGGGCGATAATTTTGTCAAACACTTACGCTCAGACCGTCTTGCCTATGCGTTCTCCTGGTTCCCAAACATTTTAACTCCCCTTCCCATTCCTATACTGACCTTTCAGTCTTGCCCATCCTCCATTGTCAGAGTGAGGCCACACCCAAATTGGAGGAACAGCGCCTCATATTTCACTTGAGCAGCTTACAACTGAGTGGTATGAACGTTAATTTCCCTAATTAACCCCTGTAACCCCTGTATTCCCTCTCTTCACCTTCCCCACCCTTCCACTGTTCCTTTCCTTGTATCCCTTTGTTATCACCTCTTCCCCAGCCAACAATGGGCCATTATGGGCTCCACCCTTCCTTGGTCATCTGTTGCCGGCCCTATTTTGTTCAGGCCTTTTCTTACCTCCAGTTCCCTCCCCTCTACTTTCAGTCTGAAGAAGGGGCCGACCTGAAACGTCACCCAGCCGTTTCCTCCTGAGATGCTGCCTGACCCATTGAGTTGCACCAGCACTTTGTGTTGTATAAACCAGTATCTGAAGTGCCTTCATACACACTGGGAGTACAATAGTAGATTTTAGTTCAGTTTAGTTTAGTTTAGAGATACAGCGCGGAAACAGGCCTTTCAGCCCACCGGGCCCACACTGACCAGCAATCCCCACACACTAACACTATCCTACACACACTAACACTATCGTACACACATTACTACATTGATACCAAGCCAACTAACCTACAAAAATGTACGTCTTTGGAGTGTGGGAGGAAACCGAAGATCTTGGAGAAAAATCACACAGATCACGGGGAGAACGTACAAACTCCGTACAGACAGCACCTGTTGTAGGATTGAACCTGGGTCTCCGGCGCTGTGAGGAAGTATTGTCGCTCTACTGCTGTGACACGTTGCTGCCCGTTATGGATCCAGATTGTGGAAATACTTTACTCTTTATTAGGTAGTTCTGGCAAAACATCTCTACACATGCTTGTGCATGTGGTGTATGCATGCCTGGACCTGTGTGTTGGCATGTGTAAGTACGCATACATACATGTGTTTGTGTGCATGTCTGTTTGTGCGTGTGGATCTGTTTGTTGATGCATTTGTGCTGGCAGGAGAGCATCGCACCAAACCCATATCAAAATAGCCAGCTGTGCGCCTCTATGAACCACTGCATCAAATGAAGCTGTGATAAAAATATTTGAAAGAGTAAATCCTGCTGAGCTTCCTGTCAAGAGATGCAATTGATTATTTTTTTAATTAGGAAGTTCAACACAGTGTGAGAGATGCCTGTCTGAGTTGTGGTAGCTGAACTCGGCTACATCAAAGCAGATCACATGCACATAGTTTAAGAAGGTCTGTCTAGCATTCCTGCCTTCTAATGTCATACCCCAGTCACAGGCTCTACCATTTGGGTGGCACGGAGGCACAGCGGTGGAGTTACTGCCTTACAGCGCCATATAACCAGGCTTGATCCTGACCACGGGTGCTGTCTGAATGGAGTTTGTATGTTCTCCCCGTGACTCCATGGGTTTTCCCCGGGTGCTCTAGTTTCCTCCCACACCCCAAAGACGTACAAGTTTGTAGGTTAATTCGGCTTCTATGAGTTGTAAATTGCCCCGAGTTTGTAGGATAGTGTTAGTGTACGGGGTTCGCTGGTCGGTGTTGGCTCAAAGCGTCTGTTTCCTCATTGTATCTCTAAACTAAACTAAACATTGGGCCAATAGACCTCAAGCAACATTGTACTACATAAAGGTGCTGATTAGTTCTGTAGAATTCACATATTTAAAGTGGGTTGTTTTTATTGATACATGTATTGACAACTTGAGATATCGAGCATAATCCTAATTGCAATAAAAATATGAGAACACAAGCAAAAGAAGCCAGAACAGACCATTTGGCTAATGTACCTATATTGCTATTCAAATAAGAAGTCCTTAATCTTGTCTGTGTCCTAAAATATTTCTATCCTGTGTTGCTTATGCTCTTGTGTGACAGGCACATATTTGACTTTCCTTAAGAAATGAAAATCAAGATCGTAGAAATGTGAAATAAAAGAAGTGATGTAAACACACATCAAGTCAGGCAGCATCTGTGGGTAGAGAAACAGTCAACATTTCAGGTCAGAGACTTTCAGGAGAAGGATGGATCAGGCAATGGAAATCCGTAGCAGGATGTGGCCAGAATTACCATGGGGATAAGCTGCAGATGAAGATGAGGATAACCTTCAAAAATACATTTTCTCTCTAGAATACTCAGTAATTTAACCTCTGGGAACCCCGTGAAAAGAGGATTCCAGCGATACTGGGTGATGTTTTTTTCAATCTTTGCACCGTTTTAAACTTTATTGATGTGATCCGATGATCCTTTGAGCAAAATAGAACATTATTTTAGAACTACGCGACTAATATAAATTTGAATGAATAAATGAATGAATAAGTTTATTGGCCAATCATTCACATACAAGGAATTTGCCTTGGTGCTCCACCCGCAAGTGACAACAACATACAGTGACAGTTAGGAATGACACATAAAACATTAAACATTAATAATAAAACATTATTGATTAAACAAGTGAATTATATAAAATACCAGAGCAAAAGGAGGCTACAGATTTTTTGGTTATTGAGTAGAGCTACTACTCGTGGAAAAAAGCTGTTTTTATGTCTGGCTGTGACAGCTTTGACAGTCTGGAGTCGCCTTCCAGAGGGAAGTGATTCAAAGAGTTTGTGGCCAGGGTGAGAGGGGTCAGAGATGATCTTACCCACTCGCTTCCTGCAGTGTACAGTTCATCAATGGAGGGAAGGTTGCAGCCAATAACCTTAGCTGATCAGACGATTCGCTGCAGCCTCCGGATATCGTGCTTGGTTTCACATCAGCCGTAATCTCGGGTAGAGGTGCACCAGCCCTTATTTTGAGCAACCAAAGGGCAGCACTGATGCATCACCCTGCACATGTTGCTAAGCAACGTTGCATCCATGTGGATAATGCTCTGGTGCTTGAAGCCATACCTGCGATGACTGCATCACTAGGCTCTACTGAGGCCTGTCACAACATACCTGTCAGGCCCTCCATTTATTTTGTGTAGGAAGGACCTGCAGATGCTGGTTTAAACCGAAGATAGACACGAAATGCTGGAGTAACTCAGCGGGACAGGCAGCATCTCTGGAGAGAAGGAATGGGTGATGTTTCGGACTGAAGATGGGTCTCGACCCGAAACGTCATCCATTCCTTCTCTCCAGAGGTGCTGCCTGTCCCGCTGCGTTACTCCAGCATTTTGTGTCTTTCCCCATTCATTTTCACCCACATCATCCTCGTGTCCAATTCAACCCATTCATGCCGTCCACATGCATCGGCTGTCGTGTAGATAACTCCACCATTACTTGTGTCCTCCTCAAACCAAAAAAACATACCTCGAATAAAAACGTCCTTACTTATGTAACCAACATTGCAGCATGTTTCATTTCATTTCAGCAGTCGGAAGAAGGGTACCGACCCGAAACATCGCCCATCCTTTGAACATTTTTTTCCCCATCCCTTTGCCCAGCTGGCATTTTGCCTCAAAATCCAACTCGGGATTCCACTGCCTCACAATTCACTCTTACCTCTATTTTGACTCTCAAACATATTGTGACCTTCTCTATTCTCCCAACAAATATTGCAAATTGTCAGACTTTCTCACTCTACCCAGACCCGTTCTTTCGTGATTTGAACACTTACTAGCTTAACAAAATGACATTAGTTTAACAAGACTAAATAACGTTTCCCCCCAAAAAAAACACAGGCAGATTCCCCAGTGATTCATTGGAACTGCACTGTTAGAAGGCCTGCCTCTTTGCCCAGAGGTCCAGTCTGACATCACACTGATATGGGAAACGTTGCACAGCATCTTGTTGAAGAGCAGATGCGTTATAGTCTATGCTTATTTCTCAATCAACATCACCAAAGCAGATTACACAGTCATTATCACATTACTGTCTGTTAGCCCTCTATCAAAATTAGCTGCTGTCTTTCCTATTACAGCGCTAACTACATCTTTAACATATTTCATTGGTTGAGATGGTCTGAGGTCATAAAAGACACCATATAATTGCAATTACTTTCACAACTAATTT
>CM075979.1:77115280-77275816 GCA_038087875.1 Malacoraja senta
CTTCTTTAGACTGATATATTTGTCAATGAGAGTCAAATGAGCTGAACTGAAATGAGGGGTGTTTTACTTATTCCACACTGGGGCAAGCAATGTTGCTGTGGGCTTCTTCGCATCCAGGGATAAATTAAATGGGACAATGCTCCTTGTGGGGTAGGTAGGGTGAGCCAGGTGGAAGAATGTGGTGACAGTTACCCGGGACTCCCCTCCATTCTCGGTAGCAGCCCGAGAATTGACCAAGTGAGGCCCCTCGGGTTGACCAAGTGAGGATAGACTCGGTTAGAAGGGGGTGGTTAGCACCCAGAACACAGACAATATCCAACTTCCAATGGGCGGCACAGTGGCACAGTCTGCCTTACAGGGGCAGAAACCTGAAATCAATCCTGACTATGGACGCTGTCTATGTGGAGTTGGTACGTTCTCCCCATGACCTTCGTGGCCTGCGTGACTTTTCTCCGTGTGCTCCGGTTTCCTCCCACACTCCACAGATGTACATACAGGTTTATAGGCTAATTGTCTTGGTAAAATTGTAAATTGTCCCTAGTGTGTGTAGGCCAGTGTTAGTGTGCAAGGATCGCTGGTCGGCGTGGACTCAGTGGGGACGAAGGGCCTGTTTCTGCACTGTATCTCTAATCTAAAATGACCTAAACTAAAATCTATGGTGGGATCGGGCTGGCCCTTTGGAAATAGGTAAATAAAAAGCAGGAATGGGACAAGTACAGACTGATTGACTGTATTTTGGGATCTTGGAAAGGAATTAGTTGATGCCCTGCGTGGTTGGGGTATTGTGAGGCTGGGGGCGGTGTAGAGCGAGTCTCCAGAAGACATTGTGGTCAGTGGTGTTTGATGGAGGGGTTGTGGACCACGCTGAGCCAAATGGGAGGCAATTGGCCTTTCTCAGGATTGCAGTTGGTTCACCAAAAACAACAGCTTGGTCCTTGCTAGCAATTTACGGGTGTGCAGGGTTGAGATTCTAGAAAGAGGAGGAATACTGAGGAAACCAATTTCACGCAACAAAGAGACTGAGAAGGCATTGAGCTTGTGGAAGGGGTGGCTGGTCTACAGACTGGGCCCCATTTACAAGGGGGGAATCCTTGGTCATTATCATTCTGTTTTTCACAGGAATCGGTGTGTAGCCCTTACCATGACTACACTTCCAAATTGCTTCATTACAAGATACAAGATACAAGATACATTTATTTGTCACATGTGCCAGTTGGCACAGTGAAATGTGTGGTCACCATACAGCCATACAATAAAAATAAAGAACACAACACACGATAGAGTTCAACATAAAACATCCCCACACAGCAGAATCAAAGTTAGCCACTGTGAGGGAAGGCACCAAAGTCAGTCATCTTCCTCTAATGTTCCCCAATGTTCACCCGTGGTCGGGGCCTCCCCGAGCCCTCCGCAGTCACCGCTACGGGCGGCCCGATGTTCAGGCCCGCTCGTGAAGCAGCGAAGCAGTGAAGATGAAATTCTGAAAGGCATTAAAGTGATTATTTGTTCTTGTTCTTGCTTCAACATCATGCTTGTACATTTCACCTGAGGTCAGCCAGCTCAGCTGAGACTGGGAGTCAAACCTGCCGTCTCCCAGCCCTTCTATCATCATCATCATCATTGAAAACATCAGCGACGCAGTGGTGCTGGTTTCTGACGGGCACGGTGACGGACGCACCACACATCTCTGTCCTCCATGCAGCTGGCAAGCTCCTCTTTTGTCTCAACACATGCGTCTTCCATCAACATCTTCAGCATGGTCTTGACTGGCCGTCCCGGGTCACTTCTTCCATGGGTGGGTTCCCACAGCACAACCTTGTTTGCTGGCATTTCTGGGTGGCGGTGGCGGTGACCAGCGAGCCTCATCCTTCTCCACCTGATCTTCTCGGTCAGAGGCATTGGTGATGTGGTCCTCCCCAACTGACATTTTGAACTTTTCTGAGCATTCGGGTGTAGATACCATCGAGAGACTTGGACGGAGCTCAAGTGAGAGTCCATGCCTCACACCCGTAGAATAATATGGTCTTCCAGCTTATTGGTAAACCTGTTGAAGGGAAGGTCCCGGTGAGCGCTGCGCTGTGAGCTGTGCTGGAGCAGACTCAGCCGCCGGGGTGGAGCCGATCACGGCCGGAATCTTCCGGTAGCCACTGCGATCAGGGACGAGCCCGGCGGCCAAAGTGACCGCCAAGAACAAGGAACAACTACAGGCCTGGTCACTGAGCAAGGCGGGCCGTCGGAGACTGAGGAGGGCCATCGGTGAGGAAGGAGGGCCATCAAAGAGCCATCGGTGATCGAAGATCCGTCACCCACGTGATTGCCGGCAATGGTCGAAGACGGGCCCGCAGTGGGTGCCGGAGGTTGGTCAAGGATGCGCCTCAAGAGAACAAGGAAGGACCAGACAGAAGGGGGAATATAATGCCCAGAACAAAGAAAGACCCAGCATGGGGGGGGGGGGGTCGTTGAAAGACTAAAGGAGAACTAAGAGGGACCCTGTGGTGGGGCAGCAGAGAAATAAAAGAGGGACCCGTCGTGGGGGGGGGGCTGCTGAGAGGGAAGAGGGACCACGTTGAACACTTTTTAACTTTGTCAGAGCCCTATACGTGGCAAATCTTTGCATACTTTGTGTATGATGTGCAAAGCAAAGTATTTCACTTTAACATCACATGAGATAATAAAGTATTATTCATCGTTCATTCATTCCTGGTCTCAGAGAACTGCGCCTGTTTTTTTTCCCAAAAGATATTCCCTCTTTTTATTCCTCAGTAGTTTGAGGCTCAAAAATATTCCTGTGCAGTGTTCGTACAAGTTAGGAATTCAGTAAACAGGCTGGTTCACTTAATTGGCCCCTCAGGCTTTTCCAATCAATTTCCAACCCATTAAGTATTGATTACAAGTGCAAGTCCGACAATGACCTTTCGGCAATGAACACAAACTTCTCATCTCTGTTCCTCTCATGAATCTTCCTGAGTTAATCAGGCTCATAACTTTTATTGATGAGACTCGCTGCAGTAATGCTGGGTGTGTCCATGAAGTCAGATCGCTTTATGGGGACTGAGTTGCGGGATTTCTAATTGGCGTCATTGAGATTCTGTTCTGCTGTGAATTCTCTCCTCCCGTCTGGGCGGGTGAATTATGTGCTCACCCTGACGAGGAATGCACTAACAATGTGGCGGCAGGGTGGAATTCAAATTCAGTGCATTAAGGAATCTCAAATGATTTTTATTTTAAAAGCTTGTGTCAGCAGTGCTGACCATACTGACAATGGAACTAGGAGCATAGAATTTGGGCGACACAGTGGCGCAGTGGTAGAGAAGCTACCATACAGCGCCGGAGACCCGGGTTTGACCCTGATCACGGATGCTGGTTGTACGGAGTTCGTACGTTCTCCCCGTGATCTGCGTGGGATTTTTCTGGGAGCTCCGGTTTCCTCCCACACTCCAAAGACGTACAGGTTTGTAGGTTAATTGGCTTTGGTAAAATTGTAAATTGTCCCTACTATGTGTAGGATAGTGTTGGTGTGTGGGGATCGCTGGTTGGCGGGGACTCAGGGGCCGAAGGGCCTATTTTCATGCTGTAACTCCAAACTAAACTAAATCTCAGTTCTGGTGTCAAACACATGGGATGTTGAACCTCAAGGGCATTGCAAGAACAACACATTAACCTTGAGTTAACTGTCGAGGAGCCAAGCTGTATCTCGATTACAGTGGCAAAGGCCACAGGATCGGATGGTTAGGATTGTTCTACTGGAACCTAGCATGGATCCCCCGGGTTGAACGGACACTTTCTGTGCCATAATAAGTAAATAAATCATTAAGCAGGAAGAGTGCAGAGAGGTTTAACGTGGATGTTGCCGGGACGCGAGAGCCTGAGCTATTGGGAAAGGTTGGGCAGGATAGGACTTTGATCCCTGGAGAGCAGGGGGCTTAGGTGGTGATCAGAGAGTGGCGTGTAAAATCAATGAGCAAATAGATGTTGAATGCATCGATTATTTTACCCAGGGTGGTTTTATGGGGCAATTTTTTTAATTCAGTTGGTGGTTAGTATATGGAAAGAGCTGCCAGAGGAGATAGTTGAGGCAACTACTATAACAGCATTTAAAACACATTTGGGCAGGTACATGGAAAGAATAGGTTTAGAGGGATCGAGGCCAAATGTGGGCAAATGGGACTAACTTAGATACATAGATACATAGAAAATAGGTGCAGGAGTAGGCCATTCGGCCCTTCGAGCCTGCACCGCCATTCAATATGATCATGGCTGATCATCCAACTCAGTATCCCGTACCTGCCTTCTCTCCATACCCCCTGATCCCTTTAGCCACAAGGGCCACATCTAACTCCCTCTTAAATATAGCCAATGAACTGGCCTCAACTGCCCTCTGTGGCAGAGAGTTCCAGAGATTCACCACTCTCTGTGTGAAAAAGTTTTTTCTCATCTCGGTCTTAAAGGATTTCCCCCTTATCCTTAAGCTGTGACCCCTTGTCCTGGACTTCCCCAACATCGGGAACAACCTTCCTGCATCTAGCCTGTCCAACCCCATAAGAATTTTATACGTTTCTATAAGATCCCCTCTCAATCTCCTAAATTCTAGCGAGTATAAGCCAAGTCTATCCAGTCTTTCTTCATAAGAAAGTCCTGACATCCCAGGAATCAGTCTGGTGAACCTTCTCTGTACACCCTCTATGGCTATAATGTCCTTCCTCAGATTTGGAGACCAAAACTGTACGCAATACTCCAGGTGTGGTCTCACCAAGACCCTGTACAACTGCAGTAGAACCTCCCTGCTCCTATACTCAAATCCTTTTGCTATGAAAGCTAACATACCATTCGCTTTCTTCACTGCCTGCTGCACCTGCATGCCTTCATGGAGACAGATACCGATAACACGTAAACCAAACTTAGATGGGGCATGTTGGCCTGCATAGACGAGTTGGACTGAAAGGTCAGTTTCCATGTTCTATGGCTCTATGACTATGATTCCAAATCAACTATCACCAAGGGAGAGATGCCAGCAACCTTCTTGTGGCCTCTCCTGTTAAACCAGTTAGTCTTCTCTCTTGTGGAATACTTCATGGAGACAGATACCGATAACACGTAAACCAAACCAAGTAACCTGGCTTCTCAACACCCGGCTTGAGATCTAACTATTCCTTTGGTTTATGTTTCATTCGCAAGAAGAAGAAGAAGAAGAAGAAGAAGAAGAACTATCACCACCAATTCCTTCTCCATTTCTTCATGATTTAAACCTTTCTATCACTGGTTCTTCCTGTTCATTGATCAAAATACTGCAAATGAACAATATGCTGGTAGCAACTTCACTGCACACAGACTGTAGTGTTTCCAACAGTGATTCCTGAGCATCAGCTAAATGTTTAGTTCATAACTGCCAAGAAATCTCCATGCACCAGGAATAAAACATGGTGAGGATTCAGTGAGGAATGCTGAAGCCTTCTGATTAGTTTACGTTTGCCATGTCAACCAACCTGTGCCCAGAGACAGTGGGGAAAAAAACTACAGATGCTGCTTCACACAAAAGGACACAAAGTGCTGGGTTAACTCGGCAGGTGAAGCAGCATCTCTGGACAATAGACAATAAACAATAAACAATAGACAATAGACAATAGGTGCAGCAGTAGGCCATTCGGTCCTTCGAGCCATTCAATCTGATCATGGCTGATCATCCCCAATCAGTACCCCGTTCCTGCCTTCTCCCCATATCCCCAGACTCGGCTATCTTTAAGAGCCCTATCTAGCTCTCTCTTGAAAGTATCCAGAGAACCGGCCTCCACCGCCCTCTGAGGCAGAGAATTCCACAGACTCACAACTCTCTGTAAGAAAAAGTGTTTCCTCGTCTCCGTTCTAAATGGCTTACACCTTATTCTTAAACTGTGGCACCTGGTTCTGGGCTCCCCCAACATCGGGAACATGTTTCCTGCCTCTAGCGTGTCCAAACCCTTAACAATCTTATATGTTTCAATAAGATCCCCTCTCATCATCCTAAACTCCAGAGTGTACAAGACCAGCCGCTCCATTCTCTCAGCATATGACAGTCCCGCCATCCCGTGAATTAACCTTGTAAACCTACGCTGCACTCCCTCAAGAGCAAGAATGTCCTTCCTCAAATTATGGGACCAAAACTGCACACAATACTCCAGGTGTGCTCTCACTAGGGCCCTGTACAACTGCAGAATGACCTCTTTGCTCCTATACTTGACTCCTCTTGTTATAAAGGCCAACATGCCATTCGTTTTCTTCACTGCCTGCTGTACCTGCATGCTTACTTTCATAGACTGATGAACAAGGACCCCCAGATCCCGTTGTACTTCCCCTGTTCCCAACTTGATGCCATTTAGATAGTAATCTGCCTTCCTGTTTTTGATACCAAAGTGGATAACCTCACATTTATCCACATTTAACTTCATCTGCCATGCATCTACCCACTCCCCCAATCTGTCCAAGTCAACCTGCATTCTCATAGCATCCTCTTCACAGTTCACACTGCCACCCAGCTTTGTGTCATCTGCAAATTTGCTCATGTTACTTTGAATCCCTTCATCCAAATCATTGATGTATATTGTAAATAGCTGCGGTCCCAGCAACGAGCCTTGCGTTACCCCACTAGTCACTGCCTGCCATTCTGAAAGGGACCCGTTAATCCCATCTCTTTGTTTCCTGTCTGCCAACCAATTTTCTATCCATGTCAGCACTCTACCCCCAATACCATGTGCCCTAATTTTGCGTACTAATCTCCTATGTGGGACCTTATCAAATGCTTTCTGAAAGTCTAGGTACACTACATCCACTGGCTCTCCCTTGTCCATTTTCCTAGTTACATCCTGAAAAAATTCCTGGATTTTTTTGGACATGGATAGGCGATGTTTTGGTGCCAGAATTGTGGCAACTTTTTGTGAACGGCCTCTTGTGAACGGCTGTATGGTTTTATTGGATTGCATTAAAAAAAAAGATTTTCACTGTACCTAGGTACATGCGACAATAAAATGAATCATTGAATCATCATTGAATCATTGAATTGAATCGTTGAAGCATTGACCCTTCTTCAGACTGAACCGATAGTTTGGCACTGAGTGTGTATACACCAAACCTGAGTCTGAATGCTATGGTTCACCCCATCCTTAGCCTGACCTGACCCTCTCTGTGAGTGTGACAGTCTTGGGTTTGCTCTTCAATTGAGGTGATGCTGGATGAATCAGGCTTACCTGAAGGGTGTTGGGCCCAGCTGATGTGGCATGGCCTGATTCTCCCCCCCAATTGTTTGGTTGGAGTACACAACCGTTGAAGCCAGAGCACCAGAGGACAGCCAGGCTCCTGTCAAACCGCCCGATTCCTTTCACGTAAAGGAATTTTCCCCACCATGTCAGATCTTGGGATATCTCAAACAAGTCGCAACCTTGGAAGCAAAATAGATTGCAAGTGCTAGAATCTGGAGCAAAAAACAGAACGCTGGAAGAACTCAGTGGGTCAGGCAGCATCTGTGGAGGCAAAAGGTATAAGTCAATGTTTTGGATTGAAGACACTACATTAAAGCTCTAGATGTACTGACTCATGATGCCAGGTGTGCTGAAGCAAAGCCTTGACTTCTATATGTTGCCTCCACAAATGCCGCTTGACCCGTTGAGTTCTTACTGTGTTCTTCTAGATAGAAGAAACTGCAGCTGCTGGTTTATAGGGAAGCAAGGCCATATATATCCAGGACAAGGATAGTCGGAGACGGTGCAGGGACAGACCAGAGACTGTCCAAACAAAGTCCAGAGATAGGGCAAGGTCAGACCAAGACTAACATTGTGCAAAGAGGTGACAGACTGCTGAGACGGTGCAGTGATAATCCTGAGGATGTCCAGAAGTACACTGGAGGTGGACCAGAGATAATGTAGAGAAATTGGAGGGACCGACCAGCACCACTAGTTTTGAATTACAGCAAAACTAATAATCTGGAGGAAAAAACTCAACTGGCCAGGCAGCAGCTCTGTGGATCACAGATAGGTCATGTTTCACGTTGGAACTCTTCTTCAGACTTAGGACTTCTTCAGACTGTAGAAGGGTCCTGACCTGAAACATTACCTATCCATGTTCTCCAGAGATGCTGCCTAACCCGCTGAGTTACTTCAGTACTTTGTGTCTCTTCTTAATGTTTCTGTTTCTCATTCCATTGAAACAAGGTGGTCCAGTTAACAATAAAGGTAATTTTGTTATTCCTAACCATATGAACCATTTCTACCTGCCTTCCTTATATCATTTGCTCTCTGTGTATAGTGTGGACATATCCCACCTTTGAAACTAATTTTACAGCTGTAGTAGCTTCATCTGATCCCACCTGCACGTTACCTCACCCAGTCATTCCTTTTGTCCCTTGTATGCCCCTTCCCTTCCTTCGATGTTGCCTTGACTAACTTGTCTCTCTAACTTTCTCTGGACTGATGAAGAGTCAGAAACACTGACTTTTTCTTCTTCCACAGATACCACCCGACCTGCTGAATCTTTTCCAGCATATTTCAGATTTTAAGCTTCTGGATCAAAGGGATCTACAGGAGATAGTGCCTCAAAATGGCAGCTAATATCATCAAAGACCCACACCACACTGGCCACACTTTCATCTTGCTGCTACCATCAGGAAAAGAGGTAGAGGACCCTGGGAACCATGACCTCCATGTTCAAGAACAGCTTCTTCCCATCAACTTTCTTGGACCACCTTGCACAGCCCCTAACCAAACCCTATCTCCGCAACGATCCACTATGGACTATGCATAGTTTGCATTGTGTCCTTCAGCTTGCACTACAACGGACTTGTTACCTCACGTTACTGAGGATTTATTATATTATATGATGATTGCACATTTATTTGTTGTGTTATTTCAATAATGAGCCCGTGAAGCTGCAACAAGTAAGAATTTCATGGTTCCGCTTACAGTGCATACGACAATTAAACACTCTTGGAGCTTGAAAGTTGAAGGATCTTGCATGTTTTTTTTTAACTTCAGTGATCATTACAGGTGATTGTATGAAGAGAAATGGCTGGCTGGGCGTTTTTTGGATAAGGGAGCAATGGGCCAGCTCACCTTTCAACCGGGCATCTGAACGTACTTTGAAGACTCCTCAGACAGCCGGCGCACCCAAGAATGAAAGGCTCTTTAAATAAATATAAGAGCGGTAGCCAAGGTTACGTGTCTTTGAAGTGGGAAATCTGAAGGCACAATGTTCTTCTATGGAGCAGAGAGCCTGGCTGCCAGTCTGATCTTGATTTCAATCCATCAACCTGCCCAAAGATTTTGACCTTAATACTGAACTTCTCCAAATGGACAAAAAATTGTCCATTTTTAAAAATTTATGATGCCATGAATTCATCTTTAACTTACCACGTTCTACCCATAGCAGGAGGAGAATTCCGCCCTTCATATCCATTATCAGAGCAATCTCGCCTCCTATTAATTTTCTATGTCACGTTCCCTTTAACCCTCTCCTCATTATTTAATTTATTCCGATTATGTGTTTTCTGTTTTGTTGTGATTATGCATTGTAAGGTGTCCTTGGGTTTTAGAAAGACGCCAGTAAATAAAATGATTATTATTATTATTATTATTCTGTCGCCCACCCACACCATTTTCAATGAACCAACCAAACCCTGCCTTTGGGATGTGAAAGGAAACCGGAGCACCTGTGGGAAACCCATGCGGTTCACAGGGAGAACGTGCAAACTCCACACAACACCACAGGAGGTTGGGATTGAACCTGGGTCATTGGAGCAGTGAGGCAGCAGGCCTACTAGCTGGGCCACCGTGCCGCCGTCGCTAATTCCTCCAGAGCATCGAAGTGTTTTGTCCTCCATGTTTGGTTTAGTAATTAACTTGAACGGTACAGTACTCCACCATGGGTGTGGTGGGGTGTGGCAATCAACTTAATCAAAGGTCGGCCTTTAGATCATTGTACAAAATGGTGGTGAGGCTAACTTTGGAGTTCTGTGTTCAGTTCTGATCATCCGGTGTAGGAAGGATGGTATTAATCTGGAAAGAGTGCAAAGAAGATTTATAAGTATGTTGCAGGGGACAAGGGCCTGAGATACAGGGAGAGGTTGGACATAGAAATGGCCCTGTCCACCCAGCGCACATTAGGACTGGGTCCTTCACCATCAGTTTGAGAAGCCACACGTGTTTTCTGCAGAGTGGAAGTAGCCTGTACTTTTTCCGTGGTGAAGATGATTGCCAGTCTATTCAGTGGTGCTGCTGGACTTCCACAGATGCAGCAGGCTCATACATTGAACATTTCCTGGCGACATTCAAGGAAAACATGAAGATTCGCAATTCTTTTTCAGTTTAGTTTAAAGGTACTGCGAGGAAACAGGCCTTTTCATCCCACCGAATCCGTGCCGACCAGTGATCCCCGCACACCAACACTATTCCACACACAACTAGGGACGACTTACAACTTATTTACCAGAGCCAATTAACCTACAGACCTGTACGTCTCTGGAGTGTGGAAGGAAACCGGAGCACCAGGAGAAAACCCACGCAGGTCACAGGGAGAGCGTACAAACTCCGTAGAGACAGCCCCCGTAGTCAGGATCGAACCCGGTTACTGGTGGTGTAAGGCAGCAACTCTACTGCTGCGCCACCGTGCCACCGCTGTTGAGCTGAATTGTGTTGAGCAATGCCCCTTGCACAACTGATATTACCAGGTACAAATTATCATTGCATTTTTGGGACATCACTGTGCACAAAATAACTGTCACATCTCTTTGCAAAGAAACAGGAAATGGCTGCAGGTGAGCGACTGGGAACATTGCTACAAAATGCTACACAAAGCCTTTTGTGTTACCATTACCATTACTTCAACTGAAGGGACCAATCTTTCCATTTTCTGACATGTTCTGCTTTCAAATCCTTGGAGAAATTAGCCCCTAGCTTCTATTCCCGCTGTACTCTTTAGGTCAAACATGGATTTAGTGCCATGGCCATGAAAAACATAATTGCCGAGACGGTGAACTGAAAGTTATATTTTTTATGTATTCCTTGTTTTATAGCAGTTTGCCTTTTTCTTTGTGATGAGAGAAAACAAAGAACAGAAATGCCTGTGTGCTGGGAGTTATAATTCACAAAAGAGCAGGTGGATCTGGTTAAGATAGATTGTAAATATAGTAATTCTCCCGAACAGTAGCCCACATGGGTTGTGGTGTGGGCG
Organism: Malacoraja senta; assembly: GCA_038087875.1. Lineage (NCBI taxonomy): Eukaryota > Metazoa > Chordata > Chondrichthyes > Rajiformes > Rajidae > Malacoraja > Malacoraja senta. The sequence continues at coordinate 77,126,471 of CM075979.1, forward strand.
TGGATGGGCAATCAACTTACCCAAAGTTCGGCCTTTGCATCTTTGTACAAAATGGTGAGGCCTCAACTCGGCGAAAGACGCCCTTTGGTCTGCCCGAGCTTTGTTGACCTCCCAACAGAGCGAGATGCCTGTCGTGGAATGTTGCCCGCTCCAGACTGCAGGTGTATGTGCTGAGGAACACACTGAAGCTTGGTGCAGCCAACGCCAAGGCTCTGTGGGGGAGGACCACAGTCTAGGGCCCTTCTGCTGCTGGACATTGGGGAGGCAGGGTGTGGTGAAGAACCCCCTCAAAATAAGGGAAGGGATTTCACGGCAGTGGGCCACATGAGTGGCAAGGGTGTGGGGTAAAATTGTATTTGGGGAGTTAATTCAGTAAATTGAATGTATGTATAGCCTCCGTGAATGTCGGATGGAGGTTTTTGCACGGTACATGTATTGTATATATTTATTACCTGAATAAAGTCTATTTTGAAATTAAAAATATATATATATATTTGGAGTACTGTGCTCAGTTTTGATCACCCTGCTATAGGAAGGATGTTATTAAGCTGGGATGAGTGCAGAGAGGATTTACAAGAATGTTGCAGGGCCCAAGGGCCTGAGCTGCAGGGAGAGGTTTGTTGCATGCTCGGGTTTAATAGCTTGGAATGAAGGAGGTTGAGGGCTGATCTTGTGGAGGTGTACAAAATCATGAGGAGAACAGATAGAGTGAATGCAAAGGGTAGGGGAATCAAGAATCAGAAGATATAGGTTGAAGGTGAGAGGAGCAAAGATTTACCTGAGAGGCAGCTTTTTCACTCAGAGTGGGAAATGGAATGAGCTGCCAGAGGAGGTAGTTAAGGCAGGTACAATAAGAGCATTTAGGAGACATTCATGAAGGAAGGAACTGCAGATGCTGGTTCACACCGAAGATAGGCACATGGGTAGGAAAGGTTTAGAGGGAAAAAAGGCCAAATGCAGGCAAATGGTACTAGCTTAGATGGGGCATCTTGGTTGGCCTTGACAGTTAGGGCCAAAGGGAATATTTCCATGGTATATGACTTTGAGTCTATGGGAGAAACGAAAGGACATAAAGACCTGTGCTGGGAGTTCTAAATCGTAAAAGAACCGCTGGAATTGGGTGAGATTGGTTGTAACTATAGAAAATATCCAGAACCGTATCCCACCGTGGGTTGTGATATTGGGTGTGGGTGAGCAATAAATCCACTCATAGTTAACCCTCTACATCTCTGATGCTTGGTCCTGCACCTGTAACGTTAATTCAATGTTTTTTTATCTCCACAGACGCTGTTCGATCGGCTGAGTATTTCAAGCATTTCTTAATTTCAGTAATTTACCTCAGCAACTTTCATTGCCTTATACTTACACTCTTTCAGGTGATATTGATGTCCTTATTTAAGGAAGGTTGTTGATATATTGGAAACATTTCAGAGAAGATTTTGTCATTTAGTTTCGTTTAGTACCGAAATACAGTGAAAAGCTTGTTTTTGCATGCTAACCAGTAGAATAGTGCCTGGAATGCCTGACAACAGCTTGTACTTGTACTCGCTTGTACTCGGCTTGTACTCGCTAGAATTTAGGAGATTGAGGGGGGATCTTATAGAAACGTACAAAATTCTCAAGGGGTTGGACAGGCTAGATGCAGGAAGATTGTTCCCGATGTTGGGGAAGTCCAGGACAAGGGGTCACAGTTTAAGGATAAGGGGGAAATCCTTTAGGACCGAGATGAGGAAATCATTTTTTACACAGAGAGTGGTGAATCTGTGGAATTCTCTGCCACAGAAGGTAGTTGAGGCCAGTTCATTGGCTATATTTAAGAGGGAGTTAGATGTGGCCCTTGTGGCTAAAGGGATCAGGGGGTATGGAGAGAAGGCAGGGATGGGATACTCAGTTGGATGATCAGCCATGATCATATCAAATGGCGGTGCAGGCTCGAAGGGCCGAATGGCCTACTCCTGCACCTATTTTCTATGTTTCTATGTTTCTATGAGAAAAACTTTTTTCACACATAGAGTGGTGAATCTCTGGAACTCTCTGCCACAGAAGGTAGTTGAGGCCAGTTCATTGGCTATATTTAAGAGGGAGTTAGATGTGGCCCTTGTGGCTAAAGGGATCAGGGGGTATGGAGAGAAGGCAGGTACGGGATACTGAGTTGGATGATCAGCCATGATCATATTGAATGGCGGTGCAGGCTCGAAGGGCCGAATGGCCTACTCCTGCACCTATTTTCTATGTTTCTATGTTTCTAACATATTAGTAAAAGGTGTTCAAGTTAAAGTTATATCTGATCTGTTTTATTCATGCATCTTAAATGTTTTAAACCTGTATCTTTTATTCTTCAGTCAAGTCCTGCCTCACTCTTATATGTTGAGAGACTTGAACAAAACATCTACCGGGGAATCTCGACAGGGTGGGTGTGAAGAGGATGTTTCCTCTTAAGGGTGAATGCAGAACAAGAGGCACTGTTTAAAATCAAGACAGAGATGAGGAGAGTCTATTTCTCTCTCAGAGTGTTGTGATTTTTCCAACTCTTCTTCAAAGGGCAGTGCAAGCAGAGTTTTTGAATATTTTTAGGGAAAAGGTAGGCAGATTCCTGACAAGTCATGGGTGCTGGTTCACCCTTGGGTAGAATGAGATGTGGCAATGAAATTGCAATCAGATCATCCATAATTCTATGTCTTTTCATCTCCGGCCTTTGTCCAACTATCTGTCTATCAACAACCATCCCCACCCCCCTCACCTGTATCCACCTATCACTCGGCAGGCTTCACCCTGCCCCTCCTCTCTTCTAACTTTCTTCCCACCCCACCACAATCAATCTGAAGAAGTGTCCCGATCCGAAACGTCACTTACCAATGTCCGCCAGAGATGCTGCCTGACCCGTTGAGTTACTCCAGCACTTTCTGTCTTTTTCTTAAACTGGACTAGACATTGACCAGACGACCAGAGCAATGAATCAAAGATCTTCTGCATGCAACTGCTAGGAATGACGGTGCTGGGATTCATGTCCTACATCTGAAAGATCCAGACATGTCTTACTGCTTCGTATGTTTTACACCTTAGATCGTGGGACACTGGCCTCCTCAGGACCTTTTGCCAGTGACTGATCATGAAAATCAGTGATTCCCCAGAAACCATGCAAACACTTGATCACTCCATCTGGATGACCCCACCATCCAACAAGGCACTTCCATTGTGTCCATTCTTTGTCCAAAGCAAAGAAAAAACAAGATGCTGGAGGTAAGCAGGTCAGGCAGCATCTGCGGTGTAAATAGAGAGTGGACCTATCATATCTGGCATCTTCAGTCTGTTATATCTCCATTATATCCTTCTAGATTTTAGACTTTAGCTTTTAGAGGTACTGCGTGGAAACAGGACCTCTGTCCCATGAAGTCTGCGCTGACCAGCAGTCACCCACTAGTTTAGTTTAGTTCAGTTGAGTTTAGAGATACAGCGTGGAAACATGGCCGTCGGCTCACAGAGTCCACGCTGACCAGCGATTCCTGCACATTAACAATACCCTACACACACTAGGGACAATTTTACATTGTATACCAAGCCAATTAACCTACAAACCTGTACGTCTTTGGAGAGAAAGGGGAGAAAGTGCAAATTCTGTACAGACAGCGCCCGTAGTCAGGATCAAACCAGGGCCTCTGGTGCTGTACGGCAGCAACTCTACACTGCATTACTGTGCACCCCCCCCCCCCCCCCTCCAGTAACAGCCAGCTTTGTGTCAGTGATTGCTATATCTAATCAAAGGCATTTGCAGGCATCAATCATTGCATCTTGAAGTCCTTGCAGAAGAAGGCTGAATGATGAATGGCTGTCTTGCATTTGTCCATGTAGATAATTAATTGCACACTAACAGGTGATTTAATGAAAATAACGTTGCCATTTATTGGAGGATTTTTTTATTTGTATTATTTATTTATTTATTCATTTTTTATTAGAAGCATTGTACATACATCTTAATCATGATATGCAACATAATACATTTCGTGTACAACCACTTTTAAAAAAAACTTTGACCTGTAATAGAAAAAGAGAAAAGAGAAAGAAGAGAAGAATGAGGATAGTAGTGAAGTGTAAACCGCAGTAGTTGGCGTTAAATGAACGATGATCGTTAAGTAGACTGCGTCTTGAGAATGTGAAAAAAAAGGAAAGAAAAAAAGAAAAGAAAACAGGCCCCAAAGAGAAGAGGGCCTTAAGAAGGGAAAGGAAATAAGTAAAAAATCCAAAGAAGGTAGAGCTAAACAAAAAAGAAAGGGATTGTGCCTAGGAGGATTTGTTTGTGGAAACAGGAACTTACATTGGGTGAAATAATTAACAGCTCTTTATATCCTACCTCTCCTACCTGGCTGGAAGTACAGTTGCCATCTGAAAATATGGGCATGTTCAAAAAAAAAAATCAGGTGTCCTCCCAATGTCCCCAGACGTGGACTCCCAGTTGGTCTTCAGGTTTTGCAGTTTACACAACTGAGGATCTTTGAAGAAGGGTCTCAACCCAAATCGTCACTTATTTCTTTACTTCAGAGATGCTGCCTGACCTGCTGAGTTGTTCCAGCGTTTTATGTTGATCTTTGTTGTGTGACATTGCTTTCCTCAGTATTCCTCCGCTCTCTAGAATCACAACTCTGCACACCCGTAAACAGCTGACAGGTATTGAGCTGAAGATAGACACAATAAGCTGGAGTAACTCAGCGGGACAGGCAGCATCTCTGGAGAGAAGGAATGGGTGACGTTGCGGGTCGAGACCCCTGTTGAGCTGTTGTTTTTGGTGAACCTACTGCTATTCTGAACAAAAGACACCTACCTCCAATTTGGCTCGGCGTGGCCTACAACCCCTCCACCAAACTCAACTGACCACAAAGTCTTCTGGAGACTTGCACGACACTGTCCCCAGCCTCATAGCACCCCAACCATGCCCAGGCATCTTCTAAGGTGGACACAAAATGCTGGAGTAACTCAGCGGATGAAGCAGCATCTCTGGAGAGAAGGAATGGGCGACGTTTCGGGTCGTGGGCCTTCTTCAGACTAGAGATGCTGCTTCACCCGCTGAGTTACTCCAGAATTTTGTGTCTACCTTCGATTCAAACCAGCATCTGCAGTTCTTTCTTACCCACAGGCATCTTCTAGTTCCTTTCCAAGATCCCAAAACACAGTTTTTCAGTCCGTACTTGTCCTATTCTTGCATTTTGACATACTAATTTCCAAAGGGCAATCACACATTAGACGTTGGACATTTTCTATGTTCTGGGTCCTAACCACCCCCTTCTAAGCGAGTCCATCCTCATTAATCAACCCTACTCCAGCATTTTGCCTCTATCTTCAGTGTAAACCAGCATCTGCTGTTCCTTCCCACATACTCAGGATCTATGATGTGGATCTTGTACTGGGGGATGGAAATAGTTGCTCATGTTTTCCCCTCTCCTTCCCCCATTGTGTAATTACATTGAGCTTCCATGGCTCAGAAAACTGCTGCTTTTAAACATTTTCGCAATGTAAGGAAGCAGCGTGCGGTTGGGGAAATGCTTGTTTAAATGGTGCGTAATGACTTTAGGAATGTTCTGAGATCATCTGTAGGGACTGCTGTATTGACAATGATTTGGTTATTTGTTGTTGGAGAATATTCAATTTGTACGTGTAAGTAGATTTTTATGAACGGATGATTGGGCAAAGAGTGGTGAGCTCCCAACATGCATCTCCTGATAAATGTTTCAGGATTACCAGATTCATCACACTGGTAAACATTCCCTTCGGTCTCTATTTACTCATTAGAGTTTACTTGGCTCCTTCTGGTCCAATACAAAGCATCGGAGGGAAGCCAGAAGATGGAATCAATCCATTTGGCCCCAACAATCAGCGTTATCATTAATCCCCAACAGATGTACTGCAGGATGTTACATTTGCTCAGTACGCCACATGAATGTAATCTGTCCAAATATCGTGTGAACACACATACAGCCCAGAGATGCGTAACCACCCTTGGGATGACGCTAATGCCAGACAGTGCGGGAGAATCACAACAGGGCCCATGAATATGAAGACTTCAGATTAAATGATAGGACAGTGGACTTGGATTTCAAAATGCACAGACGTATTCGTAGGATATATCAGATGTGCGAGAAAGTGTGAGTGGTAGAGAGAGGATTTACGAGGATATTGCCAGGACTTGAGGGCCTGAGCTACAGAGAGTGGATGAGCAGGCTAGGACCAGTGATGGAAATGGTGGGGTACGCCATGGTACGGCGTACCCCTAGTTTTCAATTTCCAGCTCAGATTTAATGAGTACTGCAGAAAGATTCGAGTCGTTTATCACTTTATTCAACTTAGAAGAAAACGATTTGTTAACTGCCACTGTTAGCACTTGTTAACAGCCAGTAGGTAACAGTAGTTATACAATGTGTCATCAATACATCGATCCACATTCCTCAGTAAATGTAATTGTGTTTTAACACCGCGTTCCTTTGAATAAAATTCAAGGGAGAATTTCTTAAACTCTCTGTCAGGGCTACCGGACCGCGAGCACGGGCTCAGGTAAAGTCACATTATTTTATTATTCTACATTATTTTATTTGCCTCCATGCATCTCTGCCTCCGTGCCTGTCTGCCTCCGCGCCTTTCTGCCTCCGGGCCTCTCTGCCACTCTCCCCTCTCTGCCACTCTCCCCTCTCCGCCGCTCTCCCCTCTCCGCCGCTCTCCCCACTCCGCCGCTCTCCCCACTCTCCCCGCTCTCGAAAACTCGATGATGTATTTTGGGAGGTATTTTGGAGAAAGGAGATGCATAAAATGTGCACATTTAAAAAATCAGGGTTCAGATATACAAACCTTCAAAAGCAAATGATAAGGTTTACAAGATTAATTCCTGCAATGAGGGGATTGACATATGAGGAAAGGTTAAGTAGGCTGGAACTCTACTCTTTGGAGTTTAGAAGAATGAGAGGCGATCTCATTGAAACATATAAGATCGTGAGGGGCCTTGATCGGGTGGATGCACCGAGGATGTTCCCAATGATCGGGGAAACTAGAACTAGGGGACATAGTTGTAGAATAAGAGGGGGCTCTTTTAAAACTGAGATGAGGAAGAACTTCTTCACCCAGAGGGTGGTTAATTTATGGAATTCACTGCCCCAGGGAGCAGTGGAAGCAGAAACATTAAATATATTTAAGTCTAAAATAGATGGTTTTTTAGCTGCCAAGGGGATAAGGGGCTACGGGGAGAGGGCAGGGATATGGACCTAGGTATGGTTAGTATAGTAAGACCTGAGTGATCTCCTGGACAAGTGTCGATCGCCTGGATTGGGGTCGGAGAGGAATTTCCCGGATTTTTTTCCCGAATTGGACCTGGGTTTTTATCCGGTTTTTTGCCTCCCCCAGGAGATCACGCGGTTCTTGGGGTGGAGAGGGGTGATAGCGATATAAAGGGGAGGGTAGTGTCTTGTGTTCTGTGTCTTGTGTCTACTGTTTGTGGGTAAGGGTGTCTGTTTAGTGTTCAGCCATGAGCGAATGGCGGTGCGGGCTCGATGGGCCTGGTGGTCTACTCTCGCACCTACTTTCTATGTTTCTATGTTTCTATGCTACATTTTCCAATGGGAAATAATGCTTTAGAAACTTGTATAAATCATTGGTTGTGCCATGGTTAGAATATTGTGTTCAATTTTTCTGGAACGATATGTTCTTCAGCTAACAAAAATAATGAATAATTAGTCTGAGTTAGTCAATTAGTTAATGGTGCAGTAACGCTTGGCTAGCAGTCACCGTTCAATGGTATTCGGTATACTAGTTAAGAGGGAGAAGGATGAGTTAGAAAACAAGGCTCTAAATTTAAGTAAACTTTGGGAAAGTGAGGTAGAAGAGTAGACTATGCAGAGCATTGACAAACAATGTGAAATGTTCCAAGATCTTCTTGGTAATACACCTGTAAATTTTGAATTGAATTGAAATTATTTGTCATTCAAAAATGAATGAAAAGAAATGAATGTTATCCCTAACAACTAATTTCAGGTAGACAGTAACATGGATAAGAGAATGACAGTGGATGTAGTGTATCTGGACTTTCAGAAAGCCTTTGATAAGGTCCCACACAGGAGTTTAATGGGCAAAATCAGAGCACATGGTATTGGGGGTAGGGTATTGGCATGGATAGAAAATTGGTTGGCAGACAGGAAACAAAGAGTAAGAATTAACGGTTCCCTTTCAGAATGGCAGGTAGTAACTAGTGGGGTGCCTCAAGGCTCGGTGCTGGGACCGCAGCTATTCACAATATATATTAATGATTTAGATGAAGAAATTAAAAGTAACAATAGCAAATTTGCAGATGACACAAAACTGGATGGCAGTGTGAACTGTGAAGAGGATGCTATGAGGATGCAGGGTGACTTGGATAGGTTGGGTGAGTGGGAAGATGCATGGCAGATGCAGTATAATGTGGATAAATGTGAGGTTATCCACTTTAGTGGCAAGAACAAGAGGCAGATTATCATCTGAATGGCAAGTAGACACAAAATGCTGGAGTAACAGCGGGTCAGGCAGCATCTCTGGAGCAAAGGAATGGGTGACGTTTCGGGTCGAGACCCTTCTTCTTTATGGTGTCAGATTAGGAAAGGGGAAGTGCAACGAGACCTGGGTATACGTGTACATCAGTCACTGAAAGTAAGCATGCAAGAAACAGCAGGCAGTGAAGAAAGCTAATGATAATGATAGGATTTGAGTATAGGATCAAAGAGACCCTTCTGCAGTTGTACTGGGCCCTGGTGAGACCACACCTGGAGTATTGTGTGCAGTTTTGGTCTCCTAATTTGAGGAAGGACATTCTTGTTATTGAGGGAGTGCAACGTAGGTTCACGAGGTTAATTCCCAGGTTGGCAGAAATGTCATATGATGAAAGAATGGAACGACTGGGCTTGTATCCACTGGAATTTAGAAGAATGAGAGGGGATCTTATAGAAACATAACATTATTAAGGAATTGGACACGCTAGATGCAGGAAACATGTTCCCGATGTTGGAGGAGTCCAGAACCAGGGGCCACAGTTTAAGAATATGGGGTAGGCCATTTAGAACTGAGATGAGGAAAAACCTTTTCACCCAGAGTGTTGTGAATTTGTGGAATTATCTGCCTCAGAAGGCAGTGGAGGCCGACTCACTGGATGCATTCAAAAGAGAGTTAGATAGAGCTCTTAGGGCTAGTGGAATAAAGGGATATGGGGAGAAGGTAGGAATGGGGTACTGATTGTGGATGATCAGCCATGATCACATTGAATGGCTCGAAGGGCCGAATGGCCTACTCCTGCACCTATTTTCTATGTATCTATGTAAAATGCTGGAATAACTCAACGGAACAGGCAGCATCTCTGGAGAGAAGGAATGGGTGATGTTTTGGGTCGATACCCTTTTTCAAACTGATGTCAGGGATGAGTGGGACAAAGATAGAATGCAGTCGGAGACAGTAAGACTGGTGGGAGAACTGGGAAGGGGGCGGGGATGGAGAGAGAGGGAAAGCAAGGGCTATTTGAAGTTAGAGAAGTCAATGTTCATACCGCTGGGGTGTAAGCTACCCAAGCGAAATATGTACTGTTCCTCCAATTTGCGCTGGGCCTCAACCTGAAAATGGAGGAGGCCCAGGACAGAAAGGTCAGCTTGGGAATGGGAGGGGAATGGCGTGAATTCACAGCTCTATCCTGCGTTACTTATTCCAAGGGCGAGCGAACGAGCGGACAGACGGACAAAAGCAACGATCATAGAGTAGAATAGCTGACATTTCAGGTCGAGACCCTTCGTCAGACTGAGTCAGGGAAAAGAGGAGCAAGAGATATAGATGGTACTAAGGACAAATGAATGGAAGATATGCCTATATCTCCCGTTTTTCTTTCCCTTGACTGTCAGTCTGAAGTAGGGTCTCGACCCAAAATGTCATCTATTTCACTCTATGATCATTGCTTCCGTCCATCTGACAGAGAGAGAGAGAGAGATGCACGAAAGCAGCTATGACATATAATAGTAATATTAAACGAGAACTTACCAGTTCGAAGTTTGATCATTATTTTATGAGGAGTACGTTGAGGGAATACGTGAAGAACCCCGCCAGGACGCATGCGTGTCATTCTTCAAAGCAGCGGTGTGAAATCACAGATAACTGTAATGACTGAACATAGTAAGATTAGAAAAGAAGATACCAGTTGATTATATGATCAAGGGTGGGAGCGGAGGGCACATATTCCCTCAACGTACTCCTCATAAAATAATGATCAAACTTCGAACTGGTAAGTTCTCGTTTAATCTTACTATTTTACTTCGGAGTCACGTGAGTGACTACGTGAAGATTTCAAAGCTCTGTGATTTCATGTCCATGCATCACATCTGCCTTAATGACTATGGGAGGAATTGTGCTAACATGTTTAGACATGAATACGACGATGAAATCCATGATAAATTTATTAACACCAAATTATAGCCACTATTTATGGGGTGAAATTATATTACAGAACTTAAAATTGTTTCTGCAAACGTTCCAGCATTAATTACTGGTTTATGATAAAATAGTTGGAAAGTTTTCTCCCTTGACCATCCTGCTGTCTTGAGGATTTGGTCCATCGGAACATCCAACTGCATAGCTGCCGATGTAGCTACAGCTCTGGTGGAATGAGATTTGAAAATGTTAGTATCCACCCCAGCCTTTATTAGAACCTGTTTTAGCCATCTTGAGATGGTCTGAACCGTCACCTTTTTGTGAGGTTGCTTGTGGCTGATTAATAGTGCCATCTCTTTGCCTCTGATGATTTTCGTGTTCTCCATATATAGCAGTAAATGTCTTACTATACAGAGACGATCATCTGTCGGGTAAGCCCTAAATTCTATATTGAGGCCTGCTGACCCCTGTCTGTTCTGCTTGACTAATTCATAAATATGACACGTTATATTCCCAGATGAAGAAGTCATATTGTCCAGTCTTAACTTATGTAATGACTGTACCCTTTGTGCCGTGACCAATGCCATCAGCATGACTTTTTTCAGTATTGTCTTTGTAGGGACAGAGCTGTTGCTGGAGACCAATTCCTTAGCATCATCAGGACAATACTCACATCCCATATTTGGGAGTACCTGGTTTTTGGGGGATTGATATTAAAAATTCCCCTCATAAGTTTTGTTACCAGGGGGTGAGTCCCAACAGAATGACGCTCTGTTCCTTGGTATAGATATGTTGACAGGGCACTTCTGGCGCAGTTGATGGCACTATAACTGAGCCCCTCATCGTAATGGAGGCCTGCCAGGAATTCCAGAACAGACAGGATGTTCATTGATCTGTAGGTGATGTTGTTTCTGTGACAGTACATCTCCCATTTCCTGATGTATACCAGGTACTGTTTTTTGGTGGACTGTCTGTGGGCCGCTGAAATAATGTTCACTGTTCGGTCCGTCAGTCCCAGTTGCAGTAGAGGTACTTTTAGACTCTACAAATTAATAAGTTCATATGGTTATGACATGGGTGGCTTTCCCTTGTTAAGGGATGAACCAGTAAATCTGGTCTATGCCAGATGGTGATGCATGGTTCTAATACCATGTCGAGTATCACAGGGAACCATGGTTGAGTAGGCCAATCGGGTACTACCAAAATACCAGACGCAGAGTCTTGCTGTATTTTCCTTAATACCCGACTGATGAGGCAGAAAGGAGGGAATGCATAAATAAACAATTTCCCCCAATGCAGCGAAAATGCACCTGTCGCCGCTGCCCCCGGGTCTGGTTCCCATGAAACATAGTTTGATAACTGGTGATTAAGCCTGGATGCGAATAGATCGATATCTGGTGTCAGCAAATACTTTTTTATCCAACATCCATTCGGTGTTTTTATTAAATTTGCGTGACCTGGTGTCTTCCACTGAATTTAGTTTACTTGGTAGGTAAGTGGCTGATATCCAAATATTTTTCTGGATACACCATTGCCAAATTGTGTTGGCCAGATTGTCACATGATGTCGATTTGTTTCCACCCATGTGGTTGATATATGCTACCATGGTGGTATTGTCAATCTGTAGTCTAACTTGCTGGTGATATAACCCAGAACAATATGACTTTAGGCCATGGAATGCACCCAACATTTCCAGGTAGTTTATGCCCAGTGTTTGTAACAATGACGCCTCTTGTGCATTCCATCTACCTCCACAGCTGGAGATGAAATTGGTAGCACCCCAACCAAGTGAACTGGCATCAGTTTGTAGTACCATAGAAGGGTTGCTGATAATGATTGGATTGGAACAATGCAGACTGTTATCTTTCCACCATTTTAGTTCCATTATGGCTTCGATTGGTAGCTTCATTGGTCTGTCAAAATGACCAGCATTAACTTCGAGTGCTCGTATTTTTGCCCTCTGTAAATTTTGATAATGTAAAGGTCCAAATTGTGTGGCTGGAAAGGCAGCCACTATTTTGCCAATTATTCTTGCTACCAATCTGATGGATGGTTTACTGATGTCAATGAGGTTTTGGCAAGCCTCTTTTAAGGCTATAGCCTTTTCTTTAGGCAAAGTCACCGACATGTGAACTGAGTAAATGGTGAACCCCAAAGAATCCATTGTGGTGGAAGGGTTTAATTTAGATTTAACTGGATGGATGATAAACCCCAGTTTTTCAAATAATTGTTTTGTGGCTGTTACCGTTTATTTGGCCAATTCCAAAGTTTTGCCCACAATAAGTATGTCATCTAGTTATGCCATCACCATGTGTTTCTGTTTCCGCAGAAACGATAGGGCTGGTTTCAAAATTTTAGTGAACAGCCTTGGGGCTGATGTTAGCCCATTTGGTATGCTCTGTACTGCCAGAGCTGTCCCATCCAGTTGAATTTTAAATAACATCTGTGGTCACCTCGTATAGGCACTGAATAGTAAGCATCTTTTAAATCGATGCTAGCCATGAAGTAACCTTTGGAAATCAATTGATTAGCAGTAACAAAGGTTTCCATTTTGAAATGAATATATTGTACAAAAGTATTAAAATTTGTCAAATCTATGATGATGCGACAACACCATCTTTTTTGTTTTTGGTAAAGATATTGGACACAAATTCCAGCGATTCGTGTTGGGTTTTTTCAATTACCCGTTTTGCGTAAAGCCGCTCCAGTTCAGCATGTGCTTCTGATTTTTCTTTACCTGAAAGTACGAATATTCGGTTCGGTACATGCTGAACTGGAGGGCTATGTTTGTGTATAAATTCTATGGTATATCCCTGGATACTGCTTAAAATATAAGTGTCTGTAGTTAACATACTCCATGCATCCAGAAAGAAGTGTAATCTCCCACCAACCTCCATACTCCCTGCAATTCGTAAGGAACCAGACCCACCTACCTCCATAGTTACCAGTGGCAGGTTTACTTCTTTTTGTGAATCCTTCGTGGAGGTTGAGACGCCGGTGTCTGGATTTGTGGTTGGGTTGCGTTGGGGGTTTGCGCATCTTCCACGAAGGCCGGTCTGGGCCATATGGCCTAAAAAAGACTGATGTGCGGTGTACCTGGCCTTTGAGCTTTCACCAGTTTGTCTTGTTGTACTGGTGGGTGCATAAGGGTGCTGTTTAGGACCATAGTAGGTCTTTGATGATGCCGCTTTGATGAGCCCCTGGGTTTTTGCCTCCTCATCGAGCTCTTTGACTTGTTTGGATAGGTCACCTCCAAATAGTCAAATTGGTGGTTTTATATTTCCAGGTTTGCACAGACCTGCACATTTCGGGTTTAAAGCAGGTCGGATGGCACTCTTCCTGATGATGTTTATTTCGTATTGTGTATTACAGAGGAGTGCCAGTGCATCCTGTTGATCCTGCGACATCTCCTTTTCATCTACTGTGCAGGGGGAAAGCTGTTCCCGTTGTTAGGAGCTTCAGTACTTTTTGGAGTTTGACATCCATGCCTCTACCTCCTGCTCCGACATGTTTCCATATGCAATTATTTACAATAGGAACATTCAGGGATGTACAGTTCCCTGGTGGCAAATGTCTTGCCGTGGTGTCCAATACAGCCTGTTCCTGTAGCTGCTTAAATGACATATAGTCAATACTGGCAGCTAGTTTTGGTTCCAGGTTTCGGCCAGTTTGGTCTGGCTGGATGAATTGGGACACCATGTCCAGTAGATTTTGGTCTTCCTGCACCCCTCGCACACTTGATGTTTGTTCTGCAAACCCCTCTTCAGGGTCAGCCCAGAATTGACCCCCAGTACTCCCCTCTGACGAGGGAGATGCACTGTGCAGACCTACAAGAGGTGCTGCTGTGGGTGTATTAAATTGCCCACAGTGACTAGACTCCATCTCCCGGAGCCTGTCACGTTGGAGCATTTGCTCCATAAACCGCTCCATCCGGCTCCAGCGTTCACGGTCGCTGGTCGCTGGCCGCTCGCGGCTGCTCAAAGTCGGACTCATCCGAGTCAACGACTCTATTAGACTTTTGTATTGCCTTACCGCCCGGCCGCGGTGTAGATCTGGCCGGTGCGGGGCCGAAGTCGGGCACAGCTGTTCCCATTACGGGTGATTCACGTGCCGCTGGCCGCTGCTGGCTGCCCGCAACTCCGCGGTCCTCCCTCGCCAGCTTTGTGGCAGCCTTCTTGGTTTTCCTCGTTTTGTCCATTGACTCTACACCTGTAAGACAGTATGTAGAGAACAAAAAGAACGCAGAGTATCACTTACCAGCAGTTCCCGGCTTTTAAACTTTGCGCTGAGGGGGAACGTCGTTCCACCCGTGCTGTTTCGCAATGCGTGTAGCGATATGACACGCATGCATCCTGGCGGGGTTCTTCACGTATTCCCTCAACGTACTCCGAAGTAAAATACACAATAAACTATATTATAAATACACAATAAACAAGTTATGCATTCTTGTACTCTTACATGGGTATGACCGCACATAAAAAAATCTTCCCCCCCTCCCCCTCTTCCTTCCCAACCTCACCCTCACGGACCTTGGAGTATCCCTAGTTCCTAAAACCCATTTCCATCACTGGCTAGGACTCTGTTCCTTGAAGCGCAGGAGGATGAGGTGTGATCTTTTAGAGGTGTACAAAATCATGAGAGGAATAGATTGGGTAGACGCACAGAGTCTCTTGCTCAGAGTAGCGGAATCGACAACCAGAGAACATAGGTTTAAGGTGAGAGGTGGGGGGAGATTTAATAGGAATCTGAGGGATAACTTTCTCACACAGAGGGTGGTTGGTGTTTGGAATGAACGGCCAGAGGAGGTAGTTGAAGCAGGTAGTATTGTAATGTTCAAGAAACATTTGGACAGGTACATGGATAGGACTGGTTTAGAGGGATATGGGGCAAACACAGGCAGCTGGGGTTTGTGTAGAAGGGATATGTTGTTCAGTGTGGGCAAGTTGGGCCAAGGTGGCTGTTTCCACACTGTATGACTCTATGATTCTATAACTATGGTGAAATCATCAACTGCCAATGGAAGGCCTTAAGTACAGCGGAGAAGACTGTGGGAGGTTAGTCATCTAGTTAGGTGACTCCAGCAAGACAGTCACTGATGGGTCAGTGAAAGCAGCTGGACAGTAACTGATACAGTGTGTAGGATGGAACTGTGGATGCTGGTTTACAGCAGATACAGGATTGCCTGCGATGGGTCAGTGAAACCAGTTGGACAATCATTTATAGTTCAGTGAATCCACAACAACCGCCACTGATCGGTTACTAATTCCAGCAGGATTGCCAGTCATTTCTGGAGGACCCCCAGTTAGAGATTACTGAGTGATTTTATTGGAATAGTTTTGCAATCCCTTATGATCACGAATGGCTTGCTTTAACTCCATTTCTGTGGATCGAGAGGTGATTGGAAAGCCTAGTGTGATTTCTCTTGACATCAGATATCAAGTAGGCTTGACAGAGCAAGGTCTTGGTTAACTGGCAAGGAGGTCCATGCCAGGCCCACCCCACAGACCTGCTTGGACACACACACAGACCTGATGCACACTGTAAACACACACACACACACACACACACACTGTAAACACACACACACACACACACACACACTGTAAACACACACACACACACACACACACACACACACACTGTAAACACACACACACACACACACACACACACACACACACACACACACACACACACACACACACACACACACACACACACACACACACACGTGTCCCAGACATCTCAAAGCACTGAGAAAACCAGGGGCTGTATTTGATATCTGGTCACCATAGGGCGGCACGGTGGTGTGGTGGTAGAGTTGCTGCCTTACATCGCCTGAGATCTGGGTTCGATCCCGGTCACAAGCAAATACCCGCAAATAGCAGTGAAGTAGATCTCCCTACTACTTTCAAATGGTAACATAGGATGTCCTATGTCAGCATGAGAGAACAGACAGGATCTTGGCGTAATGACTGGCTCAAGACATGGCACCAAGGTGCAGCACTCCCTATGGGGAAGTGTCGGCTCACATTTAGTGCCACTAATACCTGACCCAAAGACAAAATTGTCCACCACAGACAATAGAGCACAGGTCTTCTCGGTACATTGTGTCTGTAGTCTGAGGGAGAAGGGTAGATCGGAGGTGTCAGTGTTACAGTTGAATAAAGGGGACTATGGGGCCATGAGGGAGGACTGGAAAGATACCCTAGCAGGGATAACAGTGGAACAACAATGGCAGGTATTTCTAGGAATAATACAGAAGGTGCAGGATCAGTTCATTCCTCGGAGGAAGAAAGATTCCAAGGGGACTAAGGGGCGACCGTGCCTGACAAGGGACGTCAGGGACAGTATAAATATAAAAGAGAAGAAGTACAACGTAGCAAAGATGAGCGGGAAGCAAGAGGATTGGGTAATGTTTAAAGAGCAACAGAAGATAACTAAAAAGGCAATACAGGGAGAAAAGATGAGGTACGAAGGTAAGCTAGCCAAGAATATAAAGGAGAATAGTAAAAGCTTCTTTAGGTATGTGAAGAGGAAAAAAATTAGTTAAGACCAAAGTTGGACCCTTGAAGACCAAAAAAAGGTGAATTTTTTATGGGGAACAAGGAAATGGCAGATGAGTTGAACAGGTACTTTGGATCCATCTTCACTAAGGAGGATACAAACAATCTTCCTGATATAGTAGTGGCCAGAAGATCTGGGGTGACGGAAGAACTGAAGGAAATCCACATTAGGCAAGAAATGGTGTTGGGTAGACTGATGGGACTGAAGGCTGATAAATCACCAGGGTCTGATGGTCTGCATCCGAGGGTACTTAAGGAAGTGGCTCTAGAAATTGTGGATGCATTGATGATAATTTTCCAATGTTCTATAGACTCAGGATCAGTTCCTGTGGATTGGAGGGTAGATTTAAGAATGGCGGGAGAGAGAAAACAGCGAATTATAGGCCAGTTAGCCTGACATACGTGGTGGGGAAGATGCTGGAGTCAATTATAAAAGATTAAATAGCCACACATTTGGATAGCAGTAACAGGATCGGTCCAAGTCAGCATGGATTTACGAGGGGGAAATTATGCTTGACTAATCTTCTGCAATTTTTTGAGGATGTAACTAGGAAAATGGACAAGGGAGAGCCAGTGGATGTAGTGTACCTGGATAAGGTCCCACATAGGAGATTAGTGGGCAAAATTAGGGCACATGGAATTGGGGGTAGAGTGTTGACATGGATAGAAAATTGGTTGGCAGACAGGAAACAAAGAGTAGGGATTAACGGGTCCCTTTCAGAATGGCAGGCAGTGACTAGTGGAGTACCGCAAGGCTCGGTGCTGGGACCACAGTTATTTACAATATACATCAATGATTTGGATGAAGGAATTCAAAGTAACATTAGCAAATTTGCAGATGACACAAAGCTGGGTGGCAGTGTGAACTGTGAGGAGGATGCTATGAGAATGCAGGGTGACTTGGACAGGTTAGGGGAGTGGGCAGATGCATGGCAGATGAAGTTTAATGTGGATAAATGTGATGATCCACTTTGGTATCAAAAACAGGAAGGCAGATTACTATCTAAATGGCATCAAGTTGGGAAAAGGGGAAGTACAATGGGATCTGGGGGTCCTTGTTTTGACCACTAGGGGCGCCGCATTGAAGGCAGCCTCTGCCTACAGTCTGTCCATTTTTTTCTATCTTTTTTAAAATGTTAGTTTGTCTAAACAGTTTGTTTTGGGGATTCTTTAGTTTTTCTATGTGGGGGATTGGGGTAGGGTAAGGGGGAAAACGTTTCCCAGTCGCTTCCTGGCGAGGATGCGACTATTTCTCCGAGTCGCGTCCTCGCCCCCCTCCTCGTGGCCTACCATCTGGATCGGAGCGGCCTTTCCTACCAGAGACTGGGGACCGGACCAGAGCTACAACAGCGGCGGCGCGACGCTGGATTCACCGCGGAGCGGGCGATACCTACCTGGATCGCCGTTTGGAGCTCCGGAGCGTTGGGCCGCTGCTCTAACATCGCGGGGCTGCGGTTCGCGGAGCTCCCAGCGCGGGCGGCACTGACCGACATCGCAGAGTCCTGGGACCCTTTGCCGAGGGCCGCCAGTGTTGAATCTCTGCCCGGCGCGGCCTGGGGACTTCGGGAGCCGCGGACTCCGGTGGGAAGCGGCCGATTTGGAGATCCATGCCGCTGAGGTTGGCCTCCCGTTCCGACATCGGAGTTCCAACATCCCGGCGAGCGGGCCTGAATGGCGGGCTGCCTGTAGCAGCGACTGCGGTGGGTTCCGGAGGCCCCGACCACGGGTGAACATCAGGAACATTAGAGGAAGATGACTGACTTTGGTGCCTTCCCTCACAGTGGGAAACTTTTGATTCTGCTGTGTGGGGATGTTTTATGTTGAACTCTATCGTGTGTTGTGTTCTTTATTTTATTGTATGGCTGTATGGTGACCACACATTTCACTGTGCCAACTGGCACATGTGACAAATAAATGTATCTTGTATCTCTCTTGTATCTTGTTCATCAGTCTATGAAAGTAAGCATGCAGGTACAGCAGTAAGTGAAGAAAGTGAATGGCATGTTGGCCTTTATAAGAGGAGTCGAGTATAGGAGCAAAGAGGTCCTTCCGCAGTTGTACAGGGCCCCAGTGAGACTACACCTGGAGTATTGTGTGCAGTTTTGGTCCCCTAATTTGAGGAAGGACATTCTTGCTATTGAGGGAGTGCAGCGTAGGGTTACAAGGTTAATTCCCGGGATGGCGGGACTGTCATATGCTGAGAGAATGGAGAGGCTGGGCTTGTACACTCTGGTTTAGAAGGATGAGAGGGTATCTTATTGAAACATATAAGATTGTTAAGTGTTTGGACACTATAGAGGCAGGAAACATGTTCCCGATGTTGGGGGAGTCCAGATCCAGGGGCCACAGTTTAAGAATAAGGTGTAAGCCATTTAGAACGGAGATGAGGAAACACTTTTTCTCACAGAGAGTTGTGAGTCTGTGGAATTCACTGCCTCAGAGGGCGGTGGAGGCCGGCTCTCAGGATACTTTCAAGAGAGAGCTAGATAGGGCTCTTAAAGAAAGCGGAGTCAGGGTATATGGGGAGAAGGCAGGAACGGTGTACTGATTGGGGATGATCAGCCATGATCACATTGAATGGCGGTGCTGGCTCGAAGGGCCGAATGGCCTACTCCTGCACCTATTGTCTATTGTCTATTGATTGCTTCTTCTGAGGCAGTGACAGAGAAAAATGCATGGGGCTCCCTATCATGGAGCCAGTAGATATTTTTAAGGCAGAGATAGAGAATTTCTTTATTAGTACGGGAGTCAGAGGTTATGGGGAGAAGGCAGGAGAATGGGTTTTGGAGGGAGAGATAGATCAGGCATGATTGAATGGCGGAGTAGCTTCATGGGCCAAATGGATTAATTCTACTACTATACCTTATGACCTTATGATCATACTTCTTTCATTGGCATGGACCCTCATTCACCAGATAACCGCAGAAGCTCATGAGCCGCGGCCATACCGTGACAACAGGCCTGGCTCACCTGCCGCCGAACCGGAAACCCACCCGGAGTCGTCCGAGATTCGTGTCCCCGTAGACCGGGAACTGGTGAGGGGGACTGAGAATGTGGCAGACGCCAGACAAAGGGCCGTTCTCAAGATGGCGGCAGATGGAGGAGAGGATCGGTGTCACCAGGACAAGAAGCCCTACAGGCCGAGATAAGACTGCACTCTAAAGGGGCTGCCCCACTTGGGCAACCTAATTGGTGAGTTTAGAAGAGTTTAGGAGAGTTTGAAAAAATGACATGTTGAAGACCTCCTTCGACTATGTGGAAGACCTCCTTCGACCTCCTTCGACTATGTTGAAGACCAGCTTCGCCTAGCTACAACTAGCTACGAATAACCGGGAAAATTGGACACCGAATAGTGGAGCGTGAAGACGACCTTCTTCGATCTCCTTCGACCTCCCTTCGACTATGATGAAGACTATCTACAACTACCTTCAACTACCCTCGATTACCTACGACTAACATGTCGGCCTACTACGACCTACTAAGACCTACTATGACTAAACCTACGAGTAAAAGAAATATTGATTTTTTTCCATGGCGACCTTTTTTTAGCTGAGGCCTCAAGTACGCAGGGACCACTCTTGAGCATGATGGAGAGTTACAAAGACCTCCTACGACCTCGTGTCGACCATGCAGCGAGTATGAGTCGAGGGCAAACTCGCCAGAACTCGCGGATTAGGTTGCCCAAGTGGGATAGCCCCTTTAAGGAATTTGAAACTTTGTTGGCTATAGAAACATGGCGATTCTTTGTGTACAGTCTACTACTACACTACCATCGTCGCACTTTTGTACTTATCTATGATTGTGCTTATTTAACTGCATTTAACTGGATTGTATGCCAAGCAAAGATTTTCTCTGTGCCTAGATGCATGGGTACCTATGACAATAAAGTATCATCATTACCATCATCATCAATTAAACATCTGGAATAATATGCAAGCAGTGGCCACTATGAAACTATTTGATTAGTGCTGTAAGTCAATAGACTAGCTCACGTCCATATGGAATGGAAATCTACCATCCTTACCCTGGCCAAGTCTATCTGAACCAATGCCACGCTGGCTAACACTTCACGGCTCACTGGGGTGATCTAGCAAACAACTGGGTTCAAAGAAAAATAGCTATGTATTCTGTGAAGGAGTGTTAAAAAAGGACAGTGCATTTCTATATAGTTTAGCCGTCAGGAGTCTACATCCCTAATTACATTCTTTGCAGGGATAGATAGTTCCACCATCTCAAAACCTACCCCCAATGGCATTATACATGGCAGAGGAGTTATCCTGGCTGTCTTTGCTGATTTCTATCCATCGGTCACCATTTGTGGTAGATATAGTTGTATTTCCATTGCTACTTTGGGATCCAGAAGGTGTATTTCCTACATACAACAGTGACTTTGATCCAAATCTGCATGGTTCTAGAGTGCTGTGGACACCCTGATGTTATGATGCTATAGACAGCAACTTTGCTTTCTTGACTGAAATATGTTCACCTTTCAGTGTATCAATCATGCTATTAACTATCCTCATGAAGCAGCACAGCTAAGGGGTAGAACCTCATCTGCCATGGTTGTGGCAAATGCACAGTGAGCAGTTTCGGGCCCCATATCTGAGGGGGGTTGTGCTGGCATTGGAGAGGGTCAAGAGAAGGATTAAGAGAATGATCCCAGAGATGATTGGGTTAACATAGGATGAGCGTTTGACGGCACAGGGTCTTTACTCGCTGGAGTTTACAAGGAAGAGGGGGGATCTCAGTGAAACTTACCAAAAGGCCTGGATAGAGCGGATGTGGTGGGGATGTTTTCACTAGTGGGAGAGTCTGGAACCTGAGGCCATTGCCTCAGTATAAAAGGACGTTCCTTTAGAAAGGAGATGAGGAGAAATTTCTTGAGTTAGAGGATGGTGAATCTGTGGAATTCATTGCCACAAAAGGTTATGGAGGCAGGCCGTCAATGGATATTTTTAAGGCGGAAATTGACAGATTCTTGATTAGTTAGGCTGTCATGGGTTATGGGGAGAAGGCAGGAGAATGGGGTTGAGACGGAGAGATGTATCAGCCATGATTGAACGGCGTAGTTGACTTGATGGGCCGAATGGCCTAATTCTGCTCCTATAATTTATGAACATGATATTCCTTACGGCATTCACTGGACATGGCTTCCACCTCTCTCATGTTAATTTACCCACACATCCGCTCCAGATCTGTACAATGTCGTGCTGGCATGCCTTCTCAAGTGTCTGGCCTTCGTATGCTCAGCTGAATTACATTTATTTTTAAGTTCCCACTGGGGAAATAATCCTCAATTTACGACATGCTGCTGCCAGAAGGCCGTCTTCTTCTGCTGCCTTCTGATCTGACTGAGATTGCAGTCAGAAATACGCCATCCCTCATGTTGCACCTTAATTTCTCCATTACTTCCTGCATTATGTTCCCACATTCCAATCGGAATGTAATCTGAGTCTCGGAAATGGACCCAAGGCACTAAATTGTGTATATATATATACATATATATACATATATATATATATGTATATCTGTGTATATGTCCCTCAGACAGACAGTAGTGATTTAACAAGGCTGCACACCCTCACCCACTTGTGCCATTTAGTTTCTCTTGGTCTCCACCCTATTACAGATATTCCCTTTCTTCTCTCCAACCCTCACCCGTTACGACAACCTAAAACTAAATTTGAATTCGCTTTTCTCCGTTCTATTCACTGATCTGAAATGTTGAATCATCACCTCTCTCTGCAGATGCTGCCTGAATATTTCCTGCATTTTCTGCCTTCGTTGCAGTTTTCCAACGTCTGCTCTAGGGAGCTCGGGGGCGGCATGGTGGCGCAGCGGTAGATTTACTGGACATAAGACAATAAAGCACTTCTTGACTCTTGTGTTCAGAGGGACCAGAGTGTCCCTGTGCACAAATTACACAAGATCAGAAAGGACAGATTGAGAATGGTGTAGTCGCCAATCAACTGGACTCTGACAACTTGCATTTGTTTCCCAGACACACTTTATTTACTTGCGCACAGGGAGAGGAGCATAGTCCCAGTTACCTCCCTGCTCTAACATTATTCTCGGAACTGTTAGCTTTTATACAAATATTAACCAATTGAAATCTCATGCACTCTCTAATTCCTCATTAGCATACATACTCGTAAATCTTCACTGCACCCTTTCCAACTTGACAACATCTTTCCTATAGCATAGTGATCAAAACAATGCAATACTCTAATTGAGGCCTCACCAACGTCATATGCAACGGCAACATGACCTCCCAACTTCTTTACTCAATACTCTGACTGATGAAGGGCCAATGTGCCAAAAGCCTTTTTGACCACCTTAACTATGTACCTGCATGCCTAGATCCCTTTGCTCTACAACACTCCCCAGAGCTCTACCATTCATTGTGCAGGTCCTGCCCGTGTTAGTGCTCTAAAATGCAACACCTCACATTTCTCCGTATGACATTCCATCATCCACTCCTCAGCCCATCTGACCAACCGATCAAGATCCTGCTGCCATTTATGACAACCACGGTCTACAATTCCACCCATAGTTGTGTCATTTTTGAGTCCTTGGGTCCTTTAGGATTGTGAAACAAACTCTTGAGGGTACAGTATTGCATCTAGAGGACTGATGCCTCACTGCTCCATTGCTTGAGACTGGTCTCCAGTGCTGTCTGTGTGGAGTTTGCACGTTCTCCCTGTGGCAATGTGGGTTTTTATTCAGGTGCTCTGGTTTTTCCCATATATCCTAAAGATGTATGCTTGCTAGATTAATTGGGCACTGTGAATTATCCTGGAATGCAGATGATTGAGGATTGACAGGGGGGTGGAGTTGATGGGAATGTGTAACAAGGTCATATGGTAAAATCCACTCTCAATGGGAGTAGAGTGTTCTGATCTAAAGGAAGAGAAAATTGCTCTGATGTTCACTGGATACATTTTAAAGTTGAAATGTATTGATTGCTCGCTTTGGCTGAGACCACTTTAGTCAGAAAAGCTGCTGAAAGATTAAACTTGGCACTTCTGTAACTTCTTGAACATTGTCTGAAAGTTGCATTTTCCCAGTACTCTTGTTGTTCCTTCACGTGGGCCTGAGATTCCAGAATAGCCTGAACCCATTTTTTGTATCCTTCAAAGGACGGGAGGCACAGTGGCACAGCGGTAGAGTTGTTGCCTCACAGCGGCAGTGACCCGGGTTCGATCCTGACGACGGTTGCTGTCTGTGTGGAGTTTGTCCGTTCTCCCATGTGACTGCATGGGATTTCTCCAGGTGCTCCGGTTTCTTCCCACACTCCAAAGACATTAGGTCAAAAGGACATAAGTGATAAGAGCAGAATTAGGCCATTCAGCCCATCAAATCGACTCCGCCATTCAATCATGGCTGACCTATCTCTCCCTCCTGAACACATTCTCCTGCCTTCTCCACATAACCCCTGACACCTGTACTAGTCAAGAATCTATCTATTACTGCCTTAACAAGATTCATTAACTTGGCCTCCAAATAACATGCAGGTTTGTAAGTAAATTGGCTTCTGTAAATTGCCCCTAGTGTGTAAGATAGAACTAGCGTACGAGTGGTCATTAGCCAGCAGGGACCATGTGGGCCAAAGGGCCTGTTTCTATGCTGTATCTCTAAACTAAACTAACAAGCCAGATCCATGCTATGGCCACTCTGTTACTGATCTCATCTGACCTGTATAGCAATATATTTATATAGTCCTCCAAAGTTAGACGTTCTATTTTTCACCCCCAAGGTCGACAACTGAGTTAACCACATGTCTATGATATATTTTACTGCAAAGCATTTGTTTTCCCTGTGGTTGAGAGGTAAGCAGAAATAAATAAGAAGAGATAAATGAAATTCTAAGGGATTGATGCAGGGAAAGCTATTTCCCATGAAACACAAATCAAAATCAATGGGATGTAATCTTCAAAGGTACAGCCAGACCACTTTGGAACCAAACTAGGAAACACTTCTTCAGTAAATAGATCATGGGAAATCAGATACCTTCCTTCCTCAGTAGTCCATGGATGCTGCGGATGTCAATTGAGCTAAGATAGATTTTTGACAGAGGAACAAATATATTCTCCATTAAAAGTCTATCTCAGTTAGGATATGGATATGCAGCATAGATGGGTGGTTGAGGTTCACCAAGATAATGTATCAGTATCAAAAGGTTTGTGAATGATCCACTCTTATTCCAGTGTTTCCTGCAAAACACAGCAGCCAAGATGGACACATAATGCCGTAGTTACACCCGCTGGAGTAACTCCGCAGGTCAGGCAGCATCTCTGGAGAGAAGGAACAGGTGACGTTTCGGGTTGAGACCCTTCATCGGACTGATGAAGGATCTTCACCCGAAATGTCACCAATTCCTTTTCTCCAGAGATGCTGCCTGACCCGCTGAGTTACTCCAACATTTTGTGCCGATCTTTGGTGTAAACCCGCATCTGCAGTTCCTTATTACACATAGGTCTTGGGGTTCGGTTAAGGACCAATTTCAATCTCTCACATGGATTTACTGGCTAAAAGTAGTGTTTGGAGCACTTTGACATACTGCTGGGAAGATGGGAGAGAAATGTCCAATTCTGCACTGAATAATAATAATAATAATAATGAATTTTATTTATGGGCGCCTTATACCGAGGTCTCAAGGACACCTTACAGAGATTTATGGTTAACATATAATCAGAATAATCAGAATTAAAAAAATAAGTTATAAAGCCCAATACACAAATCAGGGACAGAATTCCTTCCAAAAACACAAAAAAGAAAATCAGAAACACAATTTGAGGAGAGAGCAGCGGCAGCGAAACCGCGCCAGCGTCCACTCTCCCCTCCGACCGCCATCTTGAACACAGACTAACAAATACAATTACAAACAATTACAAACAAAAATCACCCCCCCACAATGATTTCCACTGTGGGGGAAGGCACAATGTCCAGTCCCCAGCCCAAGTTCAACCAAAAAGTCAGGCCAAATGAAGCCCCCGCTATTGCCTCTACGGAGGCCCGATGATCCTGGCCATTCTCGCCGGGTGATGTTGCCCCGGCGTCGGGAGAGTCCTCCAGCAGCTGGGCCACCTGGAACGGCCTGGAATAGGCACCGGTGAGTTAACAAATGGGCCATTATCAATAGTCTTGGTGTTCCATGGACAGGAACGGCCAGGGTTCCTGCTGCTGAATTCAATTGATAGGCTTCGGCTGGAAACCACATGTTCACGGAATGTATATTGAGGGAGGGTTATCCACATGTTGTCCGGGCCCTCACAGCTCCAGACAGCCTTGGACACATCAGTACCGTTGGAACTGAAATCCAGAGAGTCAACACCTTTAAGGAAGAAGGGAATTCCTACAATGTAATAAGATCCTGTATTTTGCAGACGGAAAATAGAGAGGATTGATGTGGCATTTATCTGATTTTAGTAACATTATAATCCTAAAGCTCAGATTGCAATTGCCTTTGAAAAGTTCATAACAACAATTTTATGAGCTTTATAACAATGTTTTAGACATCTCATCTTGTTATTTAACAGACTGCTTAGATGGAGAATTTTTGCTGCTAGTTTGTCTCAATGTTCCGTCACCAGTCTTTCTTTCTTAACATTGCTGTGTCTGTGTCCTAAAATATTTCTATCCTTTCTTCCTTACACACCCTTACGCTCTTCTGCATATGCACAGGATTTATTTTCCTCAAGAAATGAAAATCAATAAATCTGCAGATGGTGGAAATCTGAAGTGAAAGAAGTGCTGGAAACACTCATCAAGTCATGCAGCAACTGTGGGTGGAGAAACAGTCAATGTTTCAGGCCAGAGACCCTTCGAGGGAGGGATGATCATGCAATGGAAATCCTTAAGGGCCTGTCCCACTTGGGCGTCATTTGCGCGTCACGCAGATGGCGTGCGAAGATTTTGTACATCCCCAAATCCTGGGGCGCCACGCGCGACCACGCGTCACTGCCTACCTCACCACGCACCATGCGCGCATCGTGCGTCGAGACACGTAAATGATGTCGCGTAAATGACGCGCAAATGATGCCCAAGTGGGACATGCCCTTAACAGTATGTGGCCAGAATTGCCATCGGGAGAAGCTATAGATGAAGTAATTTGGTTGCTGTATCAACAGGGGAATGTTGGTAAAAGAAACGAGATAGAAACAGAGGAATGGTAAAGCTGCAAAATGCTGAGCTGTAGGAAGAACAGTTCTGGCGAAGAGAGGAAAATATTCAATCGATGTTCCAGATGGATGATGTGTAGAAGATCTGGCCAGTTCTTATATTATCCTATCTTAGCCCAGCTGCCTTCAATGTTTAGGAAGGAACTGCAAATGCTGGTTTAAACCGAAGATCGACACAAAATGCTGGAGTAACTCAGCGATCCACAGGGAGCATCTCTCGATAATCAAGAGTTGCTGCCTATCCCACTGAGTTCCTCCAGCATTTTGTGTCTACCTTTGCCTTATGGGCCAGTCCCAGTTAGGCGATTTTTTAGGCAACTACAGGCGATTAGTTTGTGGGCACATGTTCGCGGCTGGTTGCCGGGCGTAGTCTCCTCAGTTGCGCAAAAAGGTGTAGCGTCTTTCTGGTCGTCGCTAAATTTTCAACATGTTGAAATTTTTTCGCCGATAGTGTGTTTGACGCCAATGAGCGTAGCGTGACGTAGGTGCTGTCGTAGGTTGTTCGGCAACCTGCTATGACTATGACTGTCTCCGGCAGTTGCCTAAAAAATCCCCAAGTGGGACAGGCCCGTTAAGTGTTTCTTGCTTTCCTGCTGTTCAACAGTTGTCCATTTTATGGTGGACCAATGTGGTTTTGTCTTTTGTTACGTCTTTTGTTTTGTCTGTTGTTACGTGGCTGGTCCAGAAATGGAGACTGGGAATACCGTTGTTCTCAATGTGGCCTCTAGATCAGCAAGACCAAGCATAGATTGGGCGATACTTTTGTCAAACACTTACGCTCAGACCGTCTTGCCTGTGCGTTCTCCTGGTTCCCAAACATTTTAACTCCCCTTCCCATTCCTATACTGACCTTTCAGTCTTGCCCATCCTCCATTGTCAGAGTGAGGCCACACCCAAATTGGAGGAACAGCACCTCATATTTCACTTGAGCAGCTTACAACTGAGTGGTATGAATGTTAATTTCTCTAATTAACCCCTGTAACCCCTGTATTCCCTCTCTTCACCTTCCCCACCCTTCCACTGTTCCTTTCCTTGTATCCCTTTGTTATCACCTCTTCCCCAGCCAACAATGGGCCATTATGGGCTCCACCCTTCCTTGGTCATCTGTTGCCAGCCCTATTTTGTTCAGGCCTTTTCTTACCTCCAGTTCCCTCCCCTCTACTTTCAGTCTGAAGAAGGGGCCGACCTGAAACGTCACCCAGCCGTTTCCTCCTGAGATGCTGCCTGACCCATTGAGTTGCACCAGCACTTTGTGTTGTATAAACCAGTATCTGAAGTGCCTTCATACACACTGGGAGTACAATAGTCGATTTTAGTTCAGTTTAGTTTAGTTTAGAGATACAGCGCGGAAACAGGCCTTTCAGCCCACCGGGCCCACACTGACCAGCAATCCCCACACACTAACACTATCCTACACACACTAACACTATCGTACACACATTACTACATTGATACCAAGCCAACTAACCTACAAACTTGTACGTCTTTGGAGTGTGGGAGGAAACCGAAGATCTTGGAGAAAAATCACACAGATCACGGGGAGAACGTACAAACTCCGTACAGACAGCACCTGTTGTAGGATTGAACCTGGGTCTCCGGCGCTGTGAGGAAGTATTGTCGCTCTACTGCTGTGACACGTTGCCGCCCGTTATGGATCCAGATTGTGGAAATACTTTACTCTTTATTAGGTCGTTCTGGCAAAACATCTCTACACATGCTTGTGCATGTGGTGTATGCATGCCTGGACCTGTGCGTTGGCATGTGTAAGTACGCATACGTACATGTGTTTGTGTGCATGTCTGTTTGTGCGTGTGGATCTGTTTGTTGATGCATTTGTGCTGGCAGGAGAGCATCGCACCAAACCCATATCAAAATAGCCAGCTGTGCGCCTCTATGAACCACTGCATCAAATGAAGCTGTGATAAAAATATTTGAAAGAGTAAATCCTGCTGAGCTTCCTGTCAAGAGATGCAATTGATTATTTTTTTAATTAGGAAGTTCATCACAGTGTGAGAGATGCCTGTCTGAGTTGTGGTAGCTGAACTCGGCTACATCAAAGCAGATCACATGCACATAGTTTAAGAAGGTCTGTCTAGCATTCCTGCCTTCTCATGTCATACCCCAGTCACAGGCTCTACCATTTGGGTGGCACGGAGGCACAGCGGTGGAGTTACTGCCTTACAGCGCCATAGACCCAGGCTTGATCCTGACCACGGGTGCTGTCTGAATGGAGTTTGTATGTTCTCCCCGTGACTCCATGGGTTTTCCCCGGGTGCTCTAGTTTCCTCCCACACCCCAAAGACGTACAAGTTTGTAGGTTAATTCGGCTTCTATGAGTTGTAAATTGCCCCGAGTTTGTAGGATAGTGTTAGTGTACGGGGTTCGCTGGTCGGTGTTGACTCAAAGAGTCTGTTTCCTCATTGTATCTCTAAACTAAACTAAACATTGGGCCAATAGACCTCAAGCAACATGGTACTACATAAAGGTGCTGATTAGTTCTGTAGAATTCACATATTTAAAGTGGGTTGTTTTTATTGATACATGTATTGACAACTTGAGATATCGAGCATAATCCTAATTGCAATAAAAATATGAGAACACAAGCAAAAGAAGCCAGAACAGACCATTTGGCTAATGTACCTATATTGCTATTCAATAAGAAGTCCTTAATCTTGTCTGTGTCCTAAAATATTTCTATCCTGTGTTGCTTATGCTCTTCTGTGACAGGCACATATTTGACTTTCCTTAAGAAATGAAAATCAAGATCGTAGAAATGTGAAATAAAAGAAGTGATGTAATCAAACATCGTCAGGCAGCATCTGTGGGTAGAGAAACAGTCAACATTTCAGGTCAGAGACCTTCAGGAGAAGAATGGATCAGGCAATGGAAATCCGTAGCAGGATGTGGCCAGAATTACCATGGGGATAAGCTGCAGATGAAGATGAGGATAACCTTCAAAAATACATTTTCTCTCTAGAATACTCAGTAATTTAGCCTCTGGGAACCCCGTGAAAAGAGGATTCCAGCGATACTGGGTGATGGTTTTTCAATCTTTGCACCGTTTAAAACTTTATTGATGTGATCCGATGATCCTTTGAGCAAAATAGAACATTATTTTAGAACTACGCGACTAATATAAATTTGAATGAATAAATGAATGAATAAGTTTATTGGCCAATCATTCACATACAAGGAATTTGCCTTGGTGCTCCACCCGCAAGTGACAACGACATACAGTGACAGTTAGGAATGACACATAAAACATTAAACATTAATAAGAAAAAAATTATTGATTAAACAAGTGAATTATATAAAATACCAGAGCAAAAGAAGGCTACAGATTTTTTGGTTATTGAGTAGAGCTACTACTCGTGGAAAAAAGCTGTTTTTATGTCTGGCTGTGACAGCTTTGACAGTCTGGAGTCGCCTTCCAGAGGGAAGTGATTCAAAGAGTTTGTGGCCAGGGTGAGAGGGGTCAGAGATGATCTTACCCACTCGCTTCCTGCAGTGTACAGTTCATCAATGGAGGGAAGGTTGCAGCCAATAACCTTAGCTGATCGGACGATTCGCTGCAGCCTCCGGATATCGTGCTTGGTTTCACATCAGCCGTAATCTCGGGTAGAGGTGCACCAGCCCTTATTTTGAGCAACCAAAGGGCAGCACTGATGCATCACCCTGCACATGTTGCTAAGCAACGTTGCATCCATGTGGATAATGCTCTGGTGCTTGAAGCCATACCTGTGATGACTGCATCACTAGGCTCTACTGAGGCCTGTCACAACATACCTGTCAGGCCCTCCATTTATTTTGTGTAGGAAGGACCTGCAGATGCTGGTTTAAACCGAAGATAGACACGAAATGCTGGAGTAACTCAGCGGGACAGGCAGCATCTCTGGAGAGAAGGAATGGGTGATGTTTCGGACTGAAGATGGGTCTCGACCCGAAACGTCATCCATTCCTTCTCTCCAGAGGTGCTGCCTGTCCCGCTGAGTTACTCCAGCATTTTGTGTCTTTCCCCATTCATTTTCACCCACATCATCCTCGTGTCCAATTCAACCCATTCATGCCGTCCACATGCATCGGCTGTCGTGTAGATAACTCCACCATTACTTGTGTCCTCCTCAAACCAAAAAAACATACCTCGAATAAAAACGTCCTTACTTATTTAACCAACATTGCAGCATGTTTCATTTCATTTCAGCAGTCCGAAGAAGGGTACCGACCCGAAACATCGCCCATCCTTTGAACATTTTTTTCCCCATCCCTTTGCCCAGCTGGCATTTTGCCTCAAAATCCAACTCGGGATTCCACTGCCTCACAATTCACTCTTACCTCTATTTTGACTCTCAAACATATTGTGACCTTCTCTATTCTCCCAACAAATATTGCAAATTGTCAGACTTTCTCACTCTACCCCGACCCGTTCTTTCGTGATTTGAACACTTACTAGCTTAACAAAATGACATTAGTTTAACAAGACTAAATAATTTTTTCCCCCCCCAAAAAAACACAGGCAGATTCCCCAGTGATTCATTGGAACTGCACTGTTAGAAGGCCTGCCTCTTTGCCCAGAGGTCCAGTCTGACATCACACTGATATGGGAAACGTTGCACAGCATCTTGTTGAAGAGCAGATGCGTTATAGTCTATGCTTATTTCTCAATCAACATCACCAAAGCAGATTACACAGTCATTATCACATTACTGTCTGTTAGCCCTCTATCAAAATTAGCTGCTGTCTTTCCTATTACAGCGGTAACTACATCTTTAACATATTTCATTGGTTGAGATGGTCTGAGGTCATAAAAGACACCATATAATTGCAATTACTTTCACAACTAATTTAACAATTTGTCTATAGAGCTGTAAAACTGTTCTCGAAACCTAACAGGTTCATTGTTAGTGTCTTCTGTGCAAAGGTAGCTACCTCTTCAGGATAAATGTTATCCATGCGTGATTCAAGTTCCACAGCCAAGCAGCTGGTTCTCAATTCTCCACCGAAATGGTTCAGAAAGCAACTCAGTTATGTTTGGATGACTTTTCGAAGGGTGGTAATGATGAGGCTATGAACTAGGAAATGGATTTAACCCATATAACTAAATATTTGCCATCATGAATGCAAAGGGTTCCTTAGTCATAGAGTCATCAAGTCATACAACGTGGAAACAGGTTCTTCGGCTGTGTTATGTTTCTGGCATGTAACATGTCATTTTTCCATTTCTGGTCCACCATTTTATTTGGTTTGTTTCTAGAATCTGTCTGGACGGTCTTTCAATTGTCTGTAGCGTTCCTTGATGTTTCTGTGGATGGTCTGGTCTGTCTTGATTAGATAAGTGGGAGCCATGGAAAAGATAGTGATTAAATCACCCAGTGTATATAGGAAACATTCCTGCTTGGTGAGGGCTGAAAATTGTGAAAATACTGGCAAGAATAATATTGCAGATACAGGGGAGGTGTCTCGGGACTAGAACACTTCAAATAGAGTCATAGTGTCACACATCCTGGAAACAGGCCCAACTTGGCCAACATGTCCCAGCTACACTAGTCCCCACCTGCCTACGTTTGGCCCATATCCCTCCAAACCTGTCCTATCTATGTCTAACTGTTTGTTAAATGTTGGGATAGTCCTTGCCGCAACTACCTCCTCTGGCAGCTCATTCTATACATCCACCACCCTTTGTGTAAACAAGTTACCCCTCAGGATCCTAATCTTTTCTCTTCTGTGCTCTTCGTTTCCACGATCATGGGTTTCAGTGGTTAAAGAAAGATTCAGTTATTCTTCACAAGGGACAATGAGTACCATCCTTACCACATCTTGAGAAAAAACAGAATAGAACTGACAGGAACTGAGTCCTATTTCCATTTGTACTAAACAAAACCAACCATTGGACCAATCGTGCTGCATATTGAATCTGCTTGGAAACTGTCCATTGTCACTGAATTTCTGATAGCAATGTATCACTGGTTTAAACATAGAACTTGATACTTTCAAAGATAACTATTGCACCCACAGTATGCAACAGGTTTAATTTTAATGCATGCAAATTTGTGAACAGCACCCCTGCAATTTCGCACAATGTGTTGCTGGTCATAAGAAGTGTGCTGAGAAGAGCACCCTTTCATAATCACACTAACGTGCAGTGACTTAAGGGCCTGTCCCACTTGGGTGCCATTTGCGCGTCACACAGATGGCGTGCAAAGATTTTGTACATCCCAAAATCCTGGGGCGCTGCGCACGATCGTGCGTCACTGCCTACGTCACCACGCACCATGCGCACATAATGAACACCATGCGCGCATCACGTGCGTGTCACAACGCGCATTTCGTGTGTCGTGATGCGTAAATGATGTCGCGTAAATGACGCGCAAATGACGCCCAAGTGGGACAGGCCCTTTAATCCTCTGCTGGGCTATCAGTTTCTGAGATTGATACAAAATGCTGGCGTAACTCAGTGGTTCGAGACCCTTCTTCAGACTGAAAGCCACGGGAAAAGGAAACGAGAGAGACAGATGATGATGTAGAGAGATACAGAACAAATTAATGAAAGATATGCAAAAATAACGTTGATAAAGGAAACAGGCGTTGTTAGTTGTAGCTAGGTGAGAACGGAAAGCATGTGTGACTTGGGTGGGGGAGGGATCGAGACAGAGGGTCTGCAGGGGTTACTTGAAGTCAGAGAAATCAATATTCATAACCCTGGGTTGTAAGCAGCCAAAGCAAAATATGAGATGCTGTTCCTCCAGTTTGCGTTGAGCCTCACTCTGGCAATGGAGGAGGCCTCGGACAGAAAGTTCAGTGTGGGAATGGGAAGGGGAATTAAAGTGTTTAGCAACTGGGAGATCATGTAGGTCCAGGTGGACTGAGCGACAGTGTTTAGCAAAACGATCGCCCAGTCTACGTTTGGTCTCGCCGATGTATAAGAGTCCATATCTTGAACAACGGATACAGTAGATGAGGTTGGAGGGGGTGAAAATGAAACTCGACCTAACCTGAAAAGACTGTCAGGGTCCCTGGATAGAGTCAAGGGAGGAGGTGTTGCATCTCCTGTGGTTGCAGGAGAAGGTACCTGTGGAGGGGGTGGTTTGGGTGGGAGGGGTTGTCAACTGCTTCAGATCAGCAATGAAGCCTGCAGGACCATAAATACTGATTGATAGAGAGAGTGTGAGAGCAGCCCTCTATCGCTGTGCTCCACTCCCTTGGTCCCCGCCCAAGATCTCTCGGACAGCTGTACTCAGGAAGATGAGAAACCCTTCAAGGTGACACCGAATGTTGCGAATACATTGAAATGTTCCATTATAATTCTACCTATTACAGGAAAGTGGAATTGTCTGCCACAGAAGGCAGTGGAGGCCAATTCACTGGATGTATTCAAGTTAGACATAGGGGTAACAGAATCAAGGGATATGGGGAGAAAGCAGTAATGGGGTACTGATTTTGGATGATCAGCCATGATCATATTGAATGGTGGTGCTGCCTCCAAGGGCCGATTGGCCTACTCCTCCTGCACCTATTTTCTATGTTTCTATGTTTTTATGAAGCCTTTCTCTCATCAGCCTTGTTAAATCAGGGCATTCAAGTGTCTTATGTCAAAATCCAAAAGCAATTGGAGAGTCCAGCAAGATAAATATTTAACAAATCATCCAACTTCACTGCAAATTTGTGGTTCTTGAAGGTGTTGGAAGCATGGCCTCCTAGCAGTAGGGGTGTACACCAAAAATGATTAATGACATGAAATGCTTAAAGATATTTAAACAAGCTGACAAGCTATTTATAAATATAATTCTTTCTTCCTTGCTAATGTCTTAATGCCTTTCAGATTTGAAGAATGATCGTATCAATACTTCCTCAGCATCAGCGCCTCGAGCAAGAAGACAGGGGTAATGGGAAAAAAAAGAAATTATCCTCATCATTAGTGACGGGTCAACCACATTTCTTCTCATGTAATATTTAACTCTGAGCACCGCGCATTCCTAAATCAAGGTTAAGGATTTACAATTTTTTTTCCTTAATCTACTTTGATTAGAGTTATTGCGAGGCTTTGTTCTTTTATTTCATAGACCAGGGTCAGGATGGTGAAATACCCCGTGGATCAGAAAGGGCCGAATGCCCCTGCTCCTCTCCCCTTTGAATTAAGATACGAAGTGGTCCTAATTGAGAATGAAAGCCAGAATCAGGTCCCTCTTACTTTTGGCTGTGAATTGGTGGCAGCGTAATGGTGCTATTACTCTACCGCAATTACTTTACCTCAATCACAGTTACAATAATGCAAACAAACCATTCCATGTCCGGGGGTTGTTTTTTTATTACACTTGAGTTAAAATAAGTGTGTGGGAGTGCCTGATAGATGGCACGAAGTAGACAGGTTACCAAGCGAACCATTGGGGCAACTGAACCATCCCACAACAACTAGAGAGCAGTTCTGAGCAACTATCTACCCCATTGGAGACCCTCGGACTATCTTTGATCGGACTTTACTGGCTTTATCTTGCACTAAATGTTATTCACGATATTCCCTTTATCATGTATCTGTACAATGTGGATGGCTCGGTTGTAAGCATGTCTTGTCTTTCCACTGACTGGTTAGCACACAACGAAAGCTTTTCACCGTACCTCGGTACACGTGACAATAAACTAATGACTAAGTGTCGTTAACATGAGAAGACCTGCAGTGAGGCAGAGTGTTCCAATGAGATCCTATAATGAAGACCTCCATAGTGAAGATTATCAATAGCTGGTCCATGTTTTAAGGTCAGAAGGACATAAGGAATTGGAGTAGAATTAGGCCATTCGGTCCATCAAGTCTACTCCACCATTCAATCATGGCTGATCTATCTCTCCCTCCTAACCCCATTCTCCTGCCTTCTCCCCATAATCTCTGACACCTATACTAATCAAGAATCTATCTATCTGTCTTAGAAATATCCACTGTGCCTTCTGTGGCAAAGAATTACACAGATTCACCACCCTCTAACTAAATAAATTTCTCCTCATCTCCTTCCCAAAAGAACGTCCTTTAATTCTGAGGCTATGACCTCTAGCCCTCAACTCTCCCACCAGTGGAAACATCCTCTCCGAATCCACTCTATCCAAGCCTTTCACTATTCTGTATGTTTCAATGAGGTCCCCCCCCTCCCCACCCCACCTCATTCTTCTAAACTCCAGCGAGTACAGGCCCAGTGCCGACAAACGCTCATCGTAGGTAAACCTACTCATAGGTTTTTAGGGGCATTGGGCCCTTTCACATCTGGTACTCGCTCACAAGTCTGTGAGGTGGCACTGAATGCATCTGAATTCCACTGTCTGTGTAAGATTCCCAGTCTGGGCCACTCCGAGTCTCTGCGTCTGACTGAAGAAGAATGTTTGCGTGGAAGAATGAGGTCTGAGTCGTCTCCCGGCCCCGGCATTTATGCCAATTGCAGATAATTAACAGCAACAAGAATTACCCATGATTCAATTTGTCGCTACATGCTCATTTGTGAGCCTGCCTGCCAAGTTTGGATTCACACACATGCAGTTAATTGGTGGCATTCCTCCAAATGAATTCGAAAAGGTGGTGTCTGATTATTAGAAATAATTCCAACCAAATACTTTATTTTTTTCCCCACACAAAATCTTGTGATTTTTTAAGCCAAGCACACTTCTCTTCAGGAGAAATCTATAGGGGCTCCTCCTCATCCATGGCAACTGCCTTGTGGTGGTGAGCCACCACTAATCTTGCCTGTACACACCAGATGAGTCTGTGCGTTTCCTCGGGTCCCTTCATGAACCGTCTGGGGGTCATAAGGTCAATAAGGTCATAACTGACAGGGGTAGAATTAAGCCATTCGGCCCATCAAGTCTACTCCGCCTGCGGCTGAGGTCAACCTCAGATTAGTGGGGATCATTGTGGGGAACAAGAGTGGCATGGTGGCATCATTGATCTTGACCTCGGTTGTGTTACCGTTAACAGCTCTGATGTACACAACGGTCTTGGTGTCTAAGTGCATAAAGGGCCTGTCCCACATAGACCTCCACAGCAACCTCTGGTGACCTTGCCCGCCACCCATGG
Source organism: Malacoraja senta (assembly GCA_038087875.1). Lineage (NCBI taxonomy): Eukaryota > Metazoa > Chordata > Chondrichthyes > Rajiformes > Rajidae > Malacoraja > Malacoraja senta. Next base: position 77,163,676 of record CM075979.1, read on the forward strand.
TCGCTGCAAGGTCGCCACGAGGTCACAGGAGGTTTTGGTCACTCTCCCTAATGGTCGAAAGTGGTTTCCGCGTGGTCGAGGCTTCATCTCGGTTGCTGCTTTTTTTTCCATCATGATTAAAACCGGCCTCGACTAGGTTGCTGTTTGGTCGAAGGGCAGTGGAGTAGGGTCGCTATTTACTTACAGGCAGTCGAAGGCAGCCATAGGCAATCTCCGTAGGCAAAACCGGCCATTTTGATTGGGTCATTAGAGTTTCACGAGCTAAAAGACCCACCGGTAGGTAAAATGCCCGCTAACTTTATTATACTTCTTAAAACTGTCTCCACTCCTTCTCCCCCCCCCCTTCTCTCCCCTTCTCTCCCCTGCTCCCCTGCTCCCCACCTTCTCTCCCCCTTCTCTCTCCCTTCTCTCTCCCTTCTCTCTCCCTTCTCTCTTCCCTTCTCTCTCCCTTCTCTCTTTCCTTCTCTCTTTCCTTCTCTCTCCTTCTCTCCCCTTCTCTCCCCTTCACTCTCCCCCCCCCCCACGCTCTCTAAAGGACTTACCGTACTCTGTGCCAGCCGTTTACCTTCATCTTCATCGTGAAGACAGCGCTACTCCGCTCTCCATGGCCCCCACCTTCGCGATGTGTTTGTGTGTGTGTGTGTGTGTGTGTGCGGTCTGTAAATGCAGCTCGCGCTTCGGTCGATCCAGCTCACAGTTTCAACGCGGCCGGTCGATCCAGCTTGAGGCTTTCCAGGCGAGTGCCCTCGAGCTTGAAGGTCGAAGGCACTCTTCTGGACTCGCGGATTAGGTCGCCCAAGTGGGACAGGCCCTTTACTGCCTGAAATGACAACACGTAGATAAAGTGGTTAAAGAAGGCATATTGTATGCTTGGTTTCATTGGTCGGGGCAATGAGCATAAGAGTTAGGAAGTCACGAGGCAGCTGTATCGGACTATGGTAAAGCTGCATTTGGAGTATTGCGTGCAGTTCTGATTGCCCCATTACAGGAATCATACAGAGACATTGGAAAGGGAGTAGTGGAGGTTTACCAGAATGGTGCCTGGAATGAGGATTATTTGAGGTTGGACAGACTTGAATTGTTTTCTCTGGAACAGCAGAAGTTGAGGGGAGACCTGATAGAAGTATATAAAATTATGAGAGGCATAGATAGGATAGACAGTCGGAACCTTTTTCTCAGGATGGACATGTCGAATTCTAGAGGGCGTAGCTTTAAAGTAAGAGGCTCCCCTCCTTCGTAAGGTTGATCAAAATTAATATACTTCTGCTTGGCCTGATAAGTGATGAGCTCGTGATTCTTTGCTGCACATCACTTACCTATTTCTGGTCTAATTTCTGTCCTGACCAATCATAATAGAGAAAACGCATTCAGAATATATTGAAAGCCTTGAGTCCATGCTTCAGGAGCAGATAGAATCCCTGTGTAAAAGAAGTAACAAGTAGGCTACCTCATGAACTAATGAACACCCCCCTGCCCCATCGGACACCCCAGTACATGGATTCGTAAGTTCATAAGTGATAAGAACAGAATTAGGCCATCCGGCTCATCAAATCTAATCTGCTATTCAGTCATGGCTAATCTATCTTTCCCTCTTCACCCCATTCACCTGCCTTCTACCCATAACCTCTGACACTATACTAATCACATACTAATCAAGAATCTATCTATCTCTACCGTAAAAATATTCATTGACTTGGCCTCCACAGATTTCCGTGGCAGTGAATTCCACAGATTCACCACCCTCTGACTAAAGAAATTCCTCCTCATCTCTTTCCTTTTTTTTTTTTTTTTTTTTGAAAATATTTTTTATTGGAGATAAGTACACAACCTATTAACATCATTACAGTCTTACATTTTTAAATTGATAATATTGTCAATTATTATTACATTGTTTTAAACTAGATAGAACTAAAAAGATAGATGAAGTAAAGAAAGAAAAGAGAGAGAAGAAAAAAAAAAAAAAAAAAGAAAGATAGTTAAAGAAGAATGGAAAAATTTATTAAAATAAAAAACTTTGTTCGAGATATATTCGTACATTTCAGAGTATAGCATTTCATCCATTCTTTAGCCCGAGTGTTAGTCAGGTTCCTGTGCTGAACCATTCTGACCCTTTAAATAATCAATAAAGGGAGACCATGTTCCAACGAATAATTCCTGTTTGTCCAACAGGAAAAATCTGATTCTTTCCACGTTTAAGGTCTCCGTCATTTCTATAATCCACATTTTGATTGTGGGGGTTGTAGGGCCTTTCCAAAATTTTAGAATTAATTTTTTTCCTGTTATTATACTATAATCAATAAAGTTTCTTTGTGTTGTTGTAAATGTTTGATTTAATTCTAATGTTCCGAGTATTATTAATTTTGGATCCGGGTCCAATTGTGTGCTGGTCACTTTAGATATTATACTAAAAATATTTACCCAGAATTTTTTAATTTTTATACAGTTTGCAAACATATGAGATAAGGTAGCTTCTAAATGTTGACATTTATCACATATAGGTGAGATATGTTGAAAGAGTTTATGTAATTTTGTTTTTGAATAATGTAACCTATGTATTACTTTAAATTGTATTAAAGAATGTCTGGCATTTAATGAACATTGATGTATGTGTTGTAAACTTTCTTCCCAAGTATCTTTCGTTATTATTTGATTTAATTCTTTTTCCCATGTTTGTCTGTGTAAGTCCGTTGATGGAATGTCACTGTCTAATAAGATATTATATATATAAGATATTAATTTTTCTGTATTAGGATGTTTATTCCAACATTCGTCAAGAATTTCTGAATTTCTAATTCGAAAATTTTGAGTATTCGATTTTACATAATCTCTGAGTTGAAGATATCTGAAATAATCATTTCCTCGAAGTCCATAAGTCTGTTGCAACTCCTGAAATGTCAGAAAAGTGCCTTCCTTGTAAAGTTGTCCCATATTTTTAATTCCATAATTCTTCCATTGTGTAAAACCCCTGTCCAACCATGAGGGCTTAAACAAAGGGTTATTCAAAATTGGAAGAAAAAGTGATAAATTATCTAATTTTAATGTATTTTTTAATTGTTTCCAAATTCGTATAGCACTAAATATTATAGGGTTTTCCCTATAACTTTTTTTGTTTAATTTAGACGTAGCAAATAATATCGAGCCGATATCAAAAGGTAAACAATCTTCCTTTTCCATTTTTAACCAATCTGGTTGTTGATCTATTTCTTCCAACCAGAAATTCATATTTTTAATATTAACTGCCCAAAAATAAAACAGAAAATTGGGTAAAACCAAGCCTCCATTTATTTTTGATTTACACAAATGTCTTTTGTTTATCCTATGATTCTTATAATCCCAGATAAAATCATTAACAATGGAGTCCAATTTTTTTTTAAAGTTTTTTGACAAATATATCAGAATTGTCTGAAAAAGGTATAATATTTGCGGTAAAAAAATCATTTTTATGGCATTAATTTTGCCAACCATTGAGATAGGAAGTGTTTTCCAGTATTGAATATTCTTATGTAGTTTGTTCAGTAATGGGGGAAAATTTGCATTAAATAATGATGTATTAATCTTAGTTACATAAATACCTAGGTATTTAAATTTTTCATTTACTATTTTAAATGGAAATTGTTGTATTATCTGTTTGTTATGTTCCCTTATTGGCATAATTTCACTTTTATTCCAATTTATTCTGTATCCTGAGAGTGAACCAAATTGGGTTATTAGCTTTAATAAGTTTGGAATACTAATTTCTGGTTTTGTAATGTAAATTAGTACATCATCTGCGTATAGAGAAATTTTATTCACTGTGTCCTTTGTGATATACCCATGTATTTCCGGATGACCCCTAACTCTTTCTGCGAGTGGCTCAATAGCAAGCGCAAATAATAATGGAGATAACGGGCATCCTTGTCTACAACCTCTAGATAGGCTGAATTTAGATGACTACCTTTAGTTTGTTAATATTCTAGCCGTAGGATTTGTAAATAACAGTTTTATCCATGTGCAGAATTTCTCCCCTAGCTGCATATTTTCCATCACCGAAAATAAATAAGACCATTCAATCTGATCAAATGCTTTTTCAGCGTCAAGTGAGATTATTGCTAGATCTTCATTAATAATTCTCTTAGAATAAATAATATTAAATAATCTTCTTAGATTATAATATGAGTACCGTTTCTGAATAAAGCCTGTTTGGTCAGGGTGTATTAATTTATTCATCACTGTACTTAATCTATGCGCTAGTATTTTAGTTAATGTTTTCTGATCTGTATTTAAAAGTGCAATTGCTCCATTTGATCCCGGATCTTCCGGATCTTTATCAGCTTTAGGAATAAGTGTTATTATAGATTCATTTAAAGTATCTGGAAGTTTCTGTTGAGTATAGATATGCTCATACAGCCTTTGTAAACGTGGGGAGAGCAAGTCATAAAATTGTTTATAAAATTCAGAGCCTAAACCATCTGGTCCTACTGCTTTACCATTTTTTAAAGAGCCAATAGACTCCTCAATATCCTTTATCGTAATCTCCCTTTCTAATAATTCTCTATGTTTGAATCTAAACCTTTTAAATTACTTTTTAGTAAAAAATCTGCTATTCCTTCTGACTGTACTACAGTTTTAGTTGAATAAAGATTATGATAGTATTGGAGAAATCTTTCATTTATATCCTTGGGCATTTTTAATAATTCTCCTGTCTCTGTTCTAATTTTATGAATTATTTTTTCCCCTTCCATTTTTCGTAACTGACGTGCTAATAGTTTTTGTGGTTTGTCTCCAAATTCAAAATGTAATTGTTTGGTTTTTTGATAAAGTTTTATTACTTGTTCTGAATACATTTTATTTAATTTATATTTCAATACAGCAATTTTATTATGTTTTAAAATAGATGGCATTCTCACATTTTCTATATCTAGTTGCTTGATTTCACTTTCCAATGTTTGTTGTTTAATCCTGTTCTCTTTATTATAAAATACTTGAGCAGAAATTAATGCACCTCGAACAAACGCTTTAAACGTTTCCCACATAAGAGAAGTAGGTGTGTCAGGGTTGTCATTTACCTCAAAAAATATTTCAATCTGTTTAGTAATATATTCCTGGCATGATCTTTCGTTCAAAATTTGTGGGTTAAATCTCCAATATGTTTGTTTCTCGGACATTCCATTTAATTTAATCATGAATGTTACAGGTGCGTGATCTGAGATTATAATATTATGGTATTTTGAGTTATAAGTAAATGGGATAAACGTGGTCAACTAAAAAATAATCTATTCTTGAGTATGTTTTATGTACTGGTGATTAAAATGAATATTCCCGTCCAGTTGGATTTTCAATTCTCCAGACATCCTTAATATTAGTGGTATTAATAAATGAATTTAAAAATACACTTGATTGAGATTTTACTTTTTTTTGCCTTGATGATCTATCTAAGTATGAATCTAATGTACAATTGAAGTCTCCTCCAATTATTAATTTATATTGTGTAAATTCAGGAATTTTATTAAATGTTTTATTAAAAAACATAGGGTTATCAAAATTAGGCCCATATACATTAAGAAGAATCACTTTTTCTCCATTTAACTCTCCAACTAATATAATATATCTACCATCAATATCCGCTATTGTTGATGAATTCGTAAAAGGTATTCCTTTACGAATTAATATTGCAACTCCTCTGGACTTATGGGAAAAGAGGAATGATATGATTCAGCGATCCACTTAGCTTTAAGTCTATGTTGAGATTCCTTTTTAAGGTGTGTTTCTTGAAGGAATATTATATCTGTTTTGATTGAATTTAGATGTGCCAAAACTTTACCTCTCTTAATTGGTTCATTGATTCCCTTGACATTCCAACTACAAAATGTTATTCCCTGACCCCCTCTTGTCATATTAACATCTTGCATATTGTTTCTAAGGTGGTCTATAACCGAGCAGAAGGTGCAACACATAAAACCTGACCCTGCTCCCGAACCTCAAATAGATGAATTTAAAATCATATACATCGTTCTTCCGAACACATCTCCTTGTATTAGTCTTGTTTTTCCATTCAAACATTAAGTTATAAAAATATTTAAAGTGAAAAAAGTGATAGAATTGGTTAGTATAGGGTAAAAGAAAAAAAACTACATCTACAATTAGTGTAGTTAGTGATAGCCACACTAACGTGGCTAGAATTCGAAAGACTTCCGTAGCCTTTGTAAAAAAAAAAATTCCCAGCTCCGTGCCCGAAAAAAAAAAAGATTATTTCTGACAATCAAATAACTTCTTTGGGAGTAACAAACATATATACATACCCATACATACACACATACATACATATATACATACATATATATATATATATATATATATATATATATATATATATATATATATATATACCCATATGCATACATACATAAGCATGTATCCCTGCAGAAAAGTCCGAAAACAACATAAATTCACAACGTTATTATTCTCTACATATCATATTAATATCTTCGCTAAATCTATAAATTTAATTTTAAATTGAAAAATAAAGAGAAAAACCGTCAAACCTTATTATTACGTAGGCTGAATTGCCTCTTGCATATCTTCCTATATAATATAAGTATGTAACTCATTTCTACGTTAACCAAAGACTGTTAGTTCCTCATCTCTTTCCTAAAGGAATGTCCTTTAATTCTACGTTTATGACCTCTGGTCATAGGCTCTCCCACTAGTGGAAACATCCTCTCCACATCCATTGTGTCTATGCCTTTCAATATTCGGTAAATTTCAATGAGGTCTCCTCTCATCCTAAACTCCAGTCAAACGCTTGTCATATGTTAAGCCACTCATTCCTGGGATCATTCTTGTAAACCTCCAATGGACCCTCTCCAGAGACAGCACATCCTTCCTCAGATATGGGGCCCAAAATTGCTCACAATAATCCATGGTGAATCCCACAATGTGATCAGCCACCTTGGAACCAGAGATCCCAAAGAGAAATTAAAGCGAATGTTTCTCCAATAGCAGTAATTTATTCACATTACTCACTTCCAACCCTTTCCTGCTCCTAATTCCGATATTCCATCCAATCATTTCTTCAAAGCTGTGCTGGCCTGAAGAAGCACAGAAAGAGTGTCAGAGAAAAATGTCAAATAGTATTTCAAAGTTAAATCCTTTTTGATCTGTGAAGTGACTAAACTCCAACCTCACGGCCTCACATGCTCAATTATTTTGTTATTAATAGACTTCTAATATTATTAATATTGCCACTGAGACATTTAACTCAATTTTTTTTGCCTCAGTTGCTGAAGGTGCAAGCTGATAACGAATTCCAATTTAAATTCATTTTTAAACTCTCCCTCCCCTGAACATTCAAAATGAAGGAATTAAAATTCTAATTTCTAATAGTTCATTTTTAAGATCATTGAAGGGCAGAATTAATATTTATCCTGCAGTTACAAAAAAGAATGTGTGATTGACGGTCACATTCGGGGTGAGTTTGATTTCCACCCGTTGTGCAGATAGAGCAACTTGAGACAGTTCAAAGCATTTGAATGATGAAAGAGAACATGGAACTTCTGTCCTTTCAGCGCTGGGTCTTCAACAGCTTCGCGAGTCTCATGCTGGGAAGTTTGGACAAGGCTCCCACTCATTCATTGTTCTCTGGCCTGCAGGCTGTGACCAGTGGGGTTCTGCAGGAGTCGGTGCTTTAAACAAGCTACAATGACTTGGCTAAGGGAATTAATTGAAAGATGCAACATTGAAACAGGCCCCCTGGCCAACCGAGTCCACATCAACCATCGATCGTCGTTCACACTCCTTTGTTTTTTATCCCAATTAGGCCAATTAATCTACGAAACCCGTAGGTCTTTGGGTGTGGGAGGAAACTGGCGCACCTGGAGGAAACCCACGCGCTCACAGGGAGAACGTGTAAACTCCACTCAGACACCATCTGAGTTTGGGACCACATCTGGGTCTCTGGCACTGAAAACATATGTACAAGTTTGTTGATGATGCTAAACTCGGTAGGATTGTGAGTATAGGGAGGATACGTGTCAGAATAGGGGAGAAATGCTTTAAGGGTACGTGAGCAAGGACATTACAGACGGGATATGGAAAACTGTAAGGTCGTATATTTTGGTGCACAGAATGCAGAAGTGGATACAGAAATGAATATTAATATTACTCAATCTCTCACTATTTAACAATGCACTATTGTTACATAGTGAGAGATTGAGTAATGTTAATCCTCAAAGGGATCTAATTATGCTTGTACATTGATCACTGATGGCCAACAAGTAAGTGCAACAAACAATTAGAAGGGCAAATAATAAATTAATCTTTATTACGAGAGGATTTAAATATCAAAGTTATACTGGAATTGTAAAGGTCCTTGATGAAATGACATATGTAGTTTTGTTAGAATTTAATGTCCTTATCAAATAGAGGGTATACATGCCATGCCTATGTTTTTATGTAGTTGTGTGTCTTGTTGCTTTTTTGGTATGTCTGTATGGTAAATCAAATTCCTTGTATGTTTTTACATACTTGGCTAATAAATTAATTACAATTACAAGGAATGCTCCAAAGATTCAGTCGACTGAGATCTGTACTGGGACCTTATATTGTGATAAATATAAATGAATTGGATGTAAATGTAGATGGGTTAGTTATTACGTTTGTAGATGATACCAAATTTAGTGTAGATACAGAGAGTAAGGAACGTGGTTAAAGTGTACTAGGGGATATGGGCAGAGAATTGGCAGGTGGAGTTTACTGAGCAAGTATGAGGTGTTCCACTTTGGTAGGTTAAATGTAAGGGGAGAGTATACAGTTAGTGGCAAAACCCTTAACAGGTGAGCAGATGAATTTGGGATCCAAGTCCATGCCTCCCTAAGTGTAGCAAAAAAAGTAGATAGAGTGGTAAAGGAGGTGTATGTTATTCTTGCCTTCATCAGTCAGGGTGTTGAGTTAGTATTTTCCACGGAATGGTAGAGGTAGAGAGGAGACCTCATAGAAGTATATAAAATTCTAATAGGCAGAGATAGGGTAAATAATTAGAAACTTGGAAAACGTTCCGAGGATGGACATGTGAAGGACTAAAGCATAGCTTTAAGGTGAGAGGGACTACGTTTAAAGAAGATGTGCGGGGAAAGTCTTTTGTACAGAGGGTGGTGAGTGCCTGGAATTCGCTGCCAGGGATGGTGGTGGGGCCAGGTAAGATAGTGGCATTTAAGAGCCTTCTATTTAAGCGCATGGAAGAGCATGGGATTAGAGGGATATGGATCACATGCACACAGAATAAATTAGTGTCACTTGGCATCATGTTCGGAAGAGATATTGTGGGCTGATGGACCTGTTCCTGTGTTGTTTGAGGGAAAATTGATGATTGTGGAACTGTATTCTGCAGAGATTAGAAGAGTTAGATCCGAACTCATTGAAACAAGCCCAATTCTTAAATGGATTGATAGGATATGGGGCTAAAGAGCTGAGGGGGGCACATTCTGATAAAAAAAAAGGGGTTGGCCATTTAGGTTTGAGATGAGGAGAAATGTCTTCACTCAGAGCACGGTGAAGCTTTGGAATTCTCTATCCAAAGGGCTGTGGAGCCTCAGTCATTGTGTTCAACCAAAAAAAAGATAAGTAGATATCTAGACTGTAAGGGAATCAAGGAAAATGCCAATAGTGTAGGAAAATGACACCGAGGTTGAATATCATCCTCATTTATGATGAATAGTGAGATAGACTTAAAGGGCTGGATGGATGGCCACCTGCGCTTCTGTTTCTTTTGGTTCATCTGGAAATCTGTCGAACTGGTACTGCAGGTCCATCCCAGGGTAAGTCAGGGTTCTCCCCACTACAAATGGACCACACATCCCACCACTTCGTATGGACCACGTCCTTCCCAGGGGTTCGGCAGGATCCCCTCTTGAGAACTGTTCAAAACCGGAACAGTTTGTAAGTCAGAAATGGGACTGCCCGGCGATACTTTTAAATAAAGACTGTAGTTAAACAAGGGAGTTTCACCCACCATTAAGATTTCCCTCCAAGATGCAATGGCATTGCCAAGTTCCCACACAGCAGAAGATGCCTACAGTCCCGCAGCAACCAGCAATTCCAACCCACTGGTCTCCCAAACACTGATTGCTACCTACAGCCTGTCCATAAGTCAGGTTGACTGAAACATGAAGGAAGCAGGGCTGCAAATTAATGCAAAGTGATAAGTAACTCCGTGGCCTGATAGAACAACATTCAGCTATGATCATCTGGGGGAAGCAAACATTTTTGTAATGCTCCAGTTTTCGAAATAAAAGTGACTGGTCATTAGATGATAAAATAGATACCATTTTACAAAGCTGCCAGTAAAGTTGAATAACTCCGACAGGGCCGTTTGGTTATTTGCACTTGCATGCAATATCAGTGCGGGTTCAAAAGTAAAATATCGCTGACAAAGGAAATCAGAACGAAAATTAGAAAATGCTGGACATATTCAGAGGACAGGTGACATCAAGTCAACAATTTCTCATTCGAACTCAAAAAACTGGAGCCGGTGTGGAGGTCGGGCTGGCGGTCGATGATGGCACCGGCGATCGAGGGTGGGCCACATGGGTGCCGGAGGATTGACACGCCACCGGGAACAAAGTGGGGGAACCGCCGTGAGGGGGGGGTGAGAGCAAAGGAGGACCCAGTGTGGGGAAACCGGGGAGAACAAAGGAGGGACCACAAATGGAATGTGTTAAAATGGTTTGGGTGAAATGGAAGACTTTGTAACTTTGTTGACGACCTTTAAGTGGTGACTCTTTGCAAAACAAGGAATATCATGGTGACTTGTCACATGTGACAATAAAGTATCATTCATTCTATAAAGTATCATTCATTCATTCATTCATTCATTCATTCATTCATTCATTCATTCAAGTTAAAGCCCTGTCCCACGGTACGAGTTCATTCCAAGAGCTTTCCCGAGTTTGCCTTGATTCGAACTTGGAGATTTACGGTAATGGCCGCTCGTCGGTACTCGGGGCTCTCGTGGACATTTTTCAACATGTTGAAAAATCTTCACGAGTCTTCCGGAGCTTACCTGCCATTAGCGAGTCTTCCCGAGTACCTGCCGTTAGCGCTAAGAGACGTCCCCGAGCTCCGACGTACCCGCTACGTTCATTCTCCGTGCTTACCACGAGTTCGATTTTTTTAAAACTCGGGAGAGCTCTTGGAATGAACTCGTACAGTGGGACAGGGCTATTAGAGTGTAACAAGATACAGAAAAAATAACCGATTCTCCAAACACAAGGGAAAACTGAAAGATCAGGCAAGGCCTCAGTTTAACATCTCACCTGAAAGACACAATCTCTGATAACATTGGACCCGTTCTATAATGGATTGGAGTGAGAGATTGTGGTGCCAAAGAACCTGGAGTGGGATATGAATCCAGAATCTTCTGACTCAGCCAGACTGCAACAACAATGCGACAGCTGGCAAAGGCACGAGTGCAACCATTGAACCAAATGTATCTGCCTTATGTACAAATTGAGAGTGACTTTTCGCAAGTTGAGGACAGGACTTCACAGACAGGCTTGTCATTTAAACACTGCCTCTTAAGGTATCAGAAGATGTCAGTTTGGTTACAGAGCAGTCAAAGCAGCTACTACTGATGTGTACTTTCTCCACACAGTCTCTCTGGCTAGGAGGAGAAGATCAAAGTTATGAGGCACTGACACCAACTCAAGCCATTCCATTCAATATTAATGCAAAAGATTGTGCTCTTCTTGGTGGACCTTCCACCGATGCGCCGTAGTAAGCATTTTATCGCAATGCATCACAGACATAGTTTGGGAACAGCTCCGTCCAAGACCGCGAGAGATTGTAGAGACTTGTGGACGCAGCCCAGACCATCACATAAACCAAACATCCTTCCATTGATGCCATTTACACGTCACGCTGCCTCGGCAAGGCCACCAGCATAATCGGGACGAGTCGTACCCTGGCCATTCCCTCTTCTCCCCTCTCCTATCAGGCAAAAGGTATAGAAGTGTGAACATGCACACCTCCAAATTCAAGGCAGACTAGAGCAGACTACCAACAACTAGAGAGCAGTCCTGAGCTACTTTCTACCTCATTGGGGGCCTTCGGACTATCTTTGATCAGACTTTACTGGACTTTACCTTACACTAAACATTATTCACATTATTCCCTTTATCATGTATCTGTACGCTGTGGATGGCTCGATTGTAATCATGCATTGTCTTTCCACTGGTACACAAAAATGCTGGAGAAACTCAGCGGGTGCAGCAGCATCTATGGAGCGAAGGAAATAGGTAACGTTTCGGGCCGAAACCTTTCCACTGCCTGATTAGCACGCAACAAAAGCTTACTCCAGCTTTTCGTGTCCATCTTCGGTTTAAACTAGCATCTGCAATTACTTCCTCCACAAAAGTTTTTCACTGTACCTCGGTACACGTGACATTAAGCTACACTAAACTCCATCCATTGGACCTTACTTGACGTGGAGGTGGTCCCAGTCTCAGGCACTTTCATTACAACCAGTGAGACAGCCCGCGATGAATGGTGCAGACCATACCTCCTTCAGGGCCTGTTATACGGGGGGAATAAGAAAAAAAAATGAGTTAGAGGAGAACGCAAAATGCAATCAATGATATTGACCAAGGATGACAGTTACCTCAAGGACATGAACGATGTGCTTTTTACACTGCGCATTTGAATAAAAGGATTATTAGAAATCTTGTGAAGTAGCAAGACTTATTGCTTCAATTATGGTAATTTTCCATTCAAATTATTCTAATCCAGTTGAACGGGTTTGAAACGAGAGAATGAAGAGACAAATAAAATAGAATCTGATGTGAATTAAGTGGTGGGAAATGTTTCTGAAACAGTTAATTTCACAATCGATATACCTCCCAAAAATTTAATGAAATATTCAGGGAAAAGAATTTGTGTTTGTTAAACATAATTTATCCTAATGATATTTGAAATTGTCTTGAAGGAGACTTCATGTCCAACTCCGTAAGGAAGTTAAGTTGACCCCACAAAGATTTACACTCCTCATAGTAATAAAGAACTGCAGATGCTGGTTAATACACCAAAGAACACAAAGTGCTGGAGTAACTCACAGGTCAGACAGCATCTCTGGAGAACATGAATAGGTGATGTTTTGGGTCGAAATCCTTCAATCCAGCTGTTCGGACTAGATTACTTTTGTATTGTCCACACCATGTGATAGGTGCACAGGGCGGCATGGTGGCACAGTGGTAGAGTTGCTGCCTTACAGCGCCAGAAACCCGGGTTCGATCCTGACCAGAGGTGCTGTCTGAACGGAGTTTGTACGTTCCCCCGTGAAGTGCATGGGTTTTCTCTGGGTGCTCCCGTTTCCTCCCACACTCCAAAGACAAACAGGTTTACAGGTTAATTGACTTTGGTAAAATTGTAAATTATCCCTAGTGTGTGTAGGATTGTGTTAGTGTGCGGAGATCTCTGGTCAGTGGCGACTCAGTGGGCCAAAGGGCCTGTTTCCATGCTGTATCTCTAAACTAAACTAAACCATGAATTCATTAAAGGACAGAGAAGATTTAAGGGCCTGGTTGCCCACTCCTACTCCTAAATCTTACGCTCGTATGTTGTTGTCCATTTGTTAGGACAAGCAATTACGATTGAAACGAGCACTGCAACTAAATGTTAAGGTAGTCAGAGTCTTGCCATAGTGTTGCAATTACAAATTACATTTTGCATAAATGAGGATCGATAGTACATTAAGAAACATGTCCTTTGTGATCAAATTTCTGGCCCATTAAGTGGCAAAAATCAATGGGGAATATATTCCTAAATCTCCCATGTCTAAAATGTCCTGCTGGTGTAACTCGAGTTTTCAAAGGAAGGATTGAATGGTCAGATTTGCTCTCAGATAAAGATTCTATTCTTTCTTGAAATAGTAGACTGGAGGGCAACTTGGGAACAACTCCAAGGATGGAGACACCAGATGCAAGGTTTAACCTTGGAGTTTTGACTGAACGGCAAAATGAAGACATAAGCCAGAGGGAAGTAGACCATATTTCTGCAGCTAGTTGCCCCATACTCTAGAGACCCTCGTTCATTCCCGACCTTGGATGCTTGCACCTTCTCCCTATGACCACATAGGTTCACAAGTTCTAGGAGGAGAATTAGGCCCTTCTGCCCATCGAGTCTACTTTGCCATTCAATCACGGCTGATCTCTGCCTCCTAATCCCATTTTCCTGCCTTCTCCCCATGACCCTTGGCACCCGTTCTAATCAAGAATTTGTCCATCTCTGCCTCTCAGCTGGGTTTCCTCCAGGTGCTCGGATTTCCTTCCACATCACAAAGATGGGTGAGTTAATTGGCTGCATTAAATTGTCCCCAGTGTGTGAGGGTGAATGGGTGAATCTGGGGGAGTTGATGAGAATATGAGGGGGAACAAAGTTGGAGCAGCGTGGTATTAGCGGGCATAGGCATGATCGTCAGTGCAGATTTCATGGGCTGAAAGACCTGCTTCAAGCTGTATATTAAACCTAATGTAATATATATAGGAACTCAGCAGACTTTCTTTGTGTCTCATATTATCTGGAACGATCGATTAGAAATAGTCTTCTTGCTTTTATTAGCAGAGTCCATGAACCAACCCCTTGAATTTCTCTGAACCTGGTATCAGGTGTATATCCAGACACAGTGAGAAGGTGGCAATGTAAGTTGAGAAGGCAGTAACGAACGAGAATAATTAGCTGACTTGACAAATGAAGATTCGTTTTTTTTCTCTCTGGATCCAGAAACAGAATTGTAGCTTACTGTCGGTGTCCGTTTCAGAATCACTTGTTAAAGAGACACAACCTAGGTAAAGTGTCGCCCAGGACCAAGAAAATCCTGGCACTTGTGAGGACTTTATCCAGCTCATCAGTGTCTCCCAGTTTTTTAAGCAGCGTGTTTTTCATTTGACAATCACCTTCCTTCCTGTGCTTTGTGACAATTATAATGTTTGAAAGTGGCGACACAGCAAAGTCACGACTAGCAATGTGACAATGGACACCTCACCTGTGGTATGAGACCATTTACTGATCAATATAACTCACATTTCGGAACACGTCTCTATTCCCGACTCAAAATAGGCCATGAGTTTCTTTACATCGCCTGGGAGTTCAACTGAGTTTCTCCCTTCCATCCTTTGCGTTCTCCTTGATAGGACAGAGCTTCTTGTCAATGGTAAGTTGCACAGTCTCAACCCCAGCCTAGGTAATAGATACAAACCCACTCCCTACAAGTCTAATATACATAACGTCACCTGAAGCCACCCTGTTCTCACGTTCATCCTTTTTTTTTAAATCAAAAATATTTATTCAAACATTAAAATAGTATTTACAATACAATAAAAGAAAACAGAACCCACCACCATAGTACAAGACAAACAAATATACCAAGTCAACTACTAAACAACTATATTACCATCCTTGTCCAGGATACATTCAACCCCCCTCTGTGCCCAACGGTCCCGGAAATCCCCCAGGGTGCCCGTGGACAGCGCCTAGTCCCTCTCCAGTACCACTTGGCCGCAGACATAACCCCAGAAAAGGGGCAGGCAGCTGGCTCGGGCAGAGCCCTCTTCCGCCTGGCGCCGTGACTCACGGATGGCCAACTTGGCCAGGCCCAGGAGCAACCCTACCAGGACACCTTCAGCCCTATCCTCTCCACTACGCACAGGGTATCCAAAGATAAGGATGGTGGGTGAAAAATGCAGCCAGAAGGCAAGGAGCAACCCCTTTAGGGCTTGGAACAGTGGCTGCAGCCTCACACACTCCATATACACGTGGTACACAGACTCTTCCAGTCCACAAAAGTGGCGGGCGGCTGGCGAGTCTGTGAACCGTGAGAGAAACAGGTTGCAGGGGACTCCACTGTGCAATACTCTCCATCCCAGGTCCCCGATGTGGAGGGGGAGAATCCCTGAGTAGAGGGGGAGAATCCCTGCCCTACCGGGGGGCCCCCTCGCGACCGGAAGGCAACACCGACTGCCACTTGGTGTCCGGACGGTGGACCAGGGCGAGGAAGTGCAGGGTGTGGAGAAGGAGCCCGTACAGGACACACATGTTCATCCTGGTGGTGGAATGACCTTCTACAGATAAATGCCATCACACAAGAGGACAAGAACTAGCCTTACCAATGTTACAGCCAAAAAAAAGTTGCTTTTAACTAAACCATGGCAGAGATATTAAAAAAATATTGAAATCAATAAGCTATTAACATATTTTAACTTTAAAAAACTGGAACACTTAAATCATATTAGGGCACTAATTAACAATTAAAAATATTTAACAAAATTATTTCATCCAAGAAATGTAAAATTATCTGAGACCTGCCTTGTTTCTCCACGGCTATTCCTCTCCATCAAAATGAATAGACTTCCTGTGCCTTTTTCAGATTTAACCCGGTACAAGTTCAGGAGGAATATCCTGTGGCGAAGGTGTTGGACAACAGCAATCAGTTTCCATTCCACCACTATGAGCAGTTCAGTGCTAGAGTACAGCTGGGACATTGGCACAAAGAGCTATCAAACATATTTTGGAATTTAGTTTTAGTTTAGTTTTAGAGATACAGCGCGGAAACAGGCCCTTCGGCCCACTGAGTCCGCACCGACCTGTAATCCCCGCACATTACCACTATCTTGTACACACTCAGGGCAATTTTACATTTATACCCTCCTCTGGCAGAGCATTCCACATATCTACCACTCATATACCGAGAAACATTAAAACATACATTTTAGACTCTAAAAATAACAAAAAAAGACGAAATAACACATCATCGGCGCCACCAGATGATGAATAATATTCTCTATTATTCCATGTGATTTTGGAGTGCAGGTAAATAGTTCCTTGAAAGTAGTCTCAGGGAGATAGAATGGTTAAAAAAAAGCTTTCAATACATTAGCCTTCATCAGTCAGGATATTGAATATAAAAGTTGGGATGCTTTGTCACAGTTGTGCAAGACATTCATGAGGCTTCATTTGGAGTATTATGGAGTGAATGCACAGAGTCTTTTACCCAGAGTAGGGGAATTAAGAATCAGAGGACATACGTTTAAGGTGAGAGGGGAAAGATTTAATAGGAACCAGGCATAGGATTAACACTATCCTACACACACGAGGGACAATTTTACACATACACCAAGCCAGTTAACCTACAAACCTGTACGTCTTTGGAGTGTGGGAGGAAACCGAAGATCTTGGAGAAAACCCATGTAGGTCACGGGGAGAACGTTCAAACTCTGTACAGACAGCACCCGTAGTCGGGATCCAACCCGGGTCTCCGGCGCTACAAGCGCTGTAAGGAAGCAACTCAACTGCTGCGCCACCGTGCCACATTAGGACCATATCCTTCTATGCCTTGCCTATTTGCCTATTAAGTGACAGTGTAAATGTCTCTTAAACAATAGCAATAGTGTCGGATTCGACACCCTCCTCTGGCAGAGCATTCCACATATCTACCACTCATTGCTAAAATAACGTACCCTTCAGCTTCCCTTTGGAACTCCTTCTGCTATATTAAGCCTATAATGATGAATACGTATTTTCAGAAGGCTTTTGACAGGATGCCACATGCTTATCACCAAACGTGAAGCAATTGACATTAAAGGAACATTGTTAGCGTGGGCATGAAGTTGACTCAGTAATAGACAACAGAGGGCAAGAGGGCATGGTTGTTTCCCAGACTAGTAAAAATAGAAACATTGAAAATAGGTGCAGGAGTAGGCCATTCGGCCCTTCGAGCCAGCACTGCCATTCATTATGATCATGGCTAATCATCCAAAATCAGTAACCAGTTCCTGCTTTCTTTTCATATCCCTTGATTCCGTTAACCCTAAGAGCTATATCTAACTCTTGAATACGTCCAGTGAATTGGCCTCCACTGCCTTCTGTGGCAGAGAATTCCACTTTCCTGTAACAGGTAAAATTATAATGGGGCACTTCAAAGCATTAGCAACTTTGGTGGAGGTGGATAGCGCGTCCCACTGGGATCAATGTTGGGACCGCTGCTCTCTTGATCTATAATATTGGCCGACGCGAGGGTATAAGCAGAATTTCTAAACCTGCAGATGACCCAAGATTTGGCAGGATTGGGAACTGTGAGGAGGACAGCGATACGTGATGGTGGAATACCTTCAGGCTGGTAAAATGACAGATCCGTGGCAGGTTAAGTAGATGCAGAGAAATGTGATGTGTTTGGTTGGGGAAAACAAGGAGCGGCAACCATAGAAAGTAGCAGGCAGCTTGAGAAAGTGGTTACAAAGTCAAACACAATTCTGGGCTTTATCAATAGAGGCAGAGCATAATGAGGGAAGTCATGCTGTACTAATATAAAACATTAATCTGGCCTTGTCTGGAGTTTTCTGTTCAATTCTGACTGCCACATTGCAGGCAGGATGTAAAAGCAATGGAGAGGGTTCAGAGGAGATTTACAAGAATCATCCATGGGAGGAGGGACTCCAATTAAAAGGATAGATTAGAGAGGCCGGGACTGTTTTCTTTAGAGAGAGAAGGCTGAGGGGAGATTTGATAGAATCGTTCGTTCGCTCGTGTGTCAGACGACGCATAGCTCGCTGTTGGCTTCTGTCGTCATCCAACATGTTGACAGAATTGGTCACCTGACGCGTCACAGAGTGCGCCGTGTCGTCGTTTCTGGGGATTGCCACGAGGAGGCTTCTGTCATGATCCCCATTTGATAGAATAATAGCAAAAGATGATGTGTCTGGACAGAAGGGATAGTGGGAGTCTGTTCCTGTTGGTAGAGAGTCCAAAGAAGTTTGGATGGCATGGTGGCACAGCGGTAGAATTGCTGCCTAACAGTGCTTGCAGCGCAAGAGATCTGGGTTCAATCATGACTACGGGTGCTGTCTGCACGGAGTTTGTATGTTCTCCCAGTGACCGCGTGGGTTTTCTCCGATATCTTCGCTTTCCTCCCACACTCCAAAGACGCACAGGTTTGTAGGTTGATTGGCTTGGTATAGTAATGTGTGTAGAGTGTAATGTTAATGTGCGGGGATCACTGGTTGGTGCTGACTCGGTGTGCCGAAGGGCCCGTTTCCGCGCTAAAAAAAAACCTAGAGGTCATAAATGCAAAATAACAGGGAAGAGAATTAAGAGTGACCCGAGGAAACATTTTTTTTTTGTGTGATTGTAATTTGGAGTCGACTGCTGGTAGATGTGGTTGAGGAAGTTCCCAGAGTGGCCTTCAGAAAGAAATGGATAAATACATGATGGAGGAAGAGCAAGGGTGGGTGAAATGAGAGAATTGCTCTGGAAGAGAGTTGGCATGGACATGATAGACCAACAGGCCATCTTCTGTGCTGCAACCATTCTATGATATGCTTTACAAACTCCCAGAAGAGGATCATCTACTAAAATTATTCCACTTTTTGAAAAACTTTTTTCCTATTTTAAATCTATCAGGATTTACTAACAATACTCTTTGCACTATATTCTTTAGAATCTTCCTTAAAGGGCTGTCTCACTGTGCGAGTTGACCCACGAGTGACCCCGAGTTTAAAACAAATTTAACTCGTGGTAATCACGTACAATTAACGTAGCGGAAACGTCGGAACTCGTGGACGCAACTTAGCGACTCTTGGTGCTAACGGGAGGTACACGTGAAACTTGTTAACTCTTGCAAAAGTTCAAACATGTTTGTACTTTTCCACAAGTAAAATGTACTCTTGTGGTTAAAATTTGAAACATTTTAAACTCGTTGTAAGAACGTAGTGGCCCGTGCGTTTAACTTTGTGACTCGTGAGTCTACCGTGGGAACTCTTTTTAGAAACAATAATCAGGGACAGAAATATCAGTTACTTAGACTTTTTAAAGACAAATTCTGCTTAACAAAGTTAAGCAAGTTATTGATAAGGTGACAGAGTGGGTTGAAAAGTAAAAATTGCTTGAAGTTTATATATAAATTTGTGTTGTGTTGTGTTGTGTTGAAAAGCTTTTTGCTGATCCGTTTGATTCTCACTGTTTGTTTACTTCATTGCACAATAAAAGAGAGTTCTTTGCTATCAAGATCAAATTGATGTCTGGAAGTCTTCATTTTAATATCACTACAAAGTCTCATGACTTGAATGTAATATTCCTTTCATCATAAAACACAAAATAGAGGAAGGCAAAATATATTCACATCTTGATTCTCACAATCATTTGTGAGATTTAAGGACTCAGCTGCCTCATATGCTGTGCTTTTTAAATGTTTAAAATTGTCACCTCTCAGTAGATCAGAAAATAAGACAAAGTCTTATGTGAAACAAATGTCTTGAATGTGAAACAAAGTCTTTATTCTTGTTCAATATAAAAAACGCGTTTTTGCGCATATTGAGAAACGTAGCACTACAGCAAACACCACTGTCTGAAAAGGGCTTCTCATAAATGAAAATCAACAAATGAAGCACAAATAAAAGTATTTCCACTATATACTAATTCAGCTGAGAAATGCACAAGTCTAAATTCAGGCAATAAAAGATACAATGCAATGCGCTAAATGACAATCAGATAAGCAGATGCATGATAACCACGTTTTAAAGGAAAGACAGATGCAATGAAATTACTTTTACACCACAATAAAAAATAAAATCCACACTTAAAGTTAAACAATGAAAAGTCAGCAGGATTTAAACTAAACATGAAATTAACTGGATTCTTCTGCATGTGGGCTCTCCTCATGCAGTGATGTACCTGTGGTCGGCAGCCGCTCAAAATAAGCTGTCCTGCCACGGCACACTGCCCAATTCTGAATTATAGTCGGAGCAGAGATGGTCTCTCTGCTCTTTTGCACTGTTGGTCCCCGTGTTACCTCGAAAACACTGCAGTGGCACCAAAGTCTCGTCGTTTGTACCACTCCTCCACGCACCTAGTGTTATTCTCCCTGTTTGACTGTCCACTAAGTCACCGTCCTGCATGGCTGTTGCTGATCCTGAAGCTGCACCTCTGATAGGGATCAGGTTGTGCAGAACACATGCAGCAAACACAATAGTCTCTACGTTCTTTGGCTGGCATGACATCATTTTTTTTAACATGTGATGATTTTTCAACAGTTCGATATACATTGTTGCCTCAAGATTAACGGGAGAGGAACTTGGTACAATCGGGAGACGAACTTGGAACATCGCAGAAATGAGAAGTAAACGGGAAACGTAGACATACCCGTGGGAACTCGGTTAAACTCTGGATCATAAACTTGTAGTCTCGTACGCAACCACGAGTCTTTCACTCGGGGTCACTCGTGGGTCAACTCGCACAGTGAGACAGACCTTTTACACTACAACAATAAACACATCAAGAACCAGAGCACATAGGTTGGAGGACATAGGATTTAATAAGAATCTGAAGGGTAACTTTTTCACGCAAAGGATGATAGGTTTATGGAACGAGCTGCCGGAGGAGGCAGTTGAGGAAGGTACTATTACAACTTTTAAGAAACATTTAGACAGGCACATGGATAGGACAGGTTTAGTGGGATATGGGCCAAATGCAGGATGCAGGCAGGTGGGACTAGTGTAGATGGGACATGTTGGCTGGAAATTGGGCCCAAGGGCCTGTTTCCATGCTGTAAGACTCCATGACTATTCCTTATGGGCCTGTCCCACTTAGGCGATTTTTTCAGCGACTGTCATAGTCGTAGCAGGTCGCCGAAAACCCGGCAACTGGACTAATGGGCCCGTCCCACAGGCAAGTTTTTAGGCGACTGCTGGCGAATACAACATTGAAATTCACCGAATTCAGCACCGGCAAAAACCTACGTCACCTGGCGACAACCTATGACAGCACCTACGTTAAGCTATGCTCATTTAGTATCAAACTCTAGGTCGCCACTGTCGTCGAAATTTTTTCAACATGTTGACAATTTTTTGGCGACCAGAAAGATGCTACGACTTTTTGGACGATTGAGGAGTCTACTCACGATATATCGCCTACTGTATTATGGGAATCTTTTAAAGCATACATTAGAGGTATTATAATTTCATATCAAGCTTTTCAAAATAAAAAGAATAATAATGAACAAAAACAGTTAGAGGAACTTATTAGACAAATGGATATAGATAATGCTAAAGATCCATCAATAGATAAACATAATAAAATAATAATTTTGAAATTTAAATTAAATAAACTATTATCAGCCAAACTTATAAGACTTTTTTCAAATGACAAAACAAGAGCACTTTGAATTTGGGGATAAACCGCATAAACTTTTGGCTCGCCAGCTAAAAAAACGAGAAAAAGAACATACGATCCCAAAGATTAAATCAGATAGAGGGGAATTATTAACCATACCGAAGGATATTAATAAAAGATTTGCGCAATTTTATGAAAATTTGTATACATCTAAAATGATAACTGACTCCAATAAAATTACAGAGTTTTTGGATAATTGTAATCTTCCAAAGTTAGAGTTGAAGGAACAAGAGGAATTGGGAGCACAAATCTCAATTAAGGAATTAGAAGATACAATAAACTCACTAAAGAATGGAAAAACACCAGGTCCTGATGGATTTACTAAAGAATTTTATAAAAGCTTCTATGACAAAATTATACCAAGATTACAAAAAATGTACCAATATGCTTTTAAAAAACAAATACTACCTGATACATTAGCGGAATCAACGATTACACTAATACTTAAGAAAGACAAAGATATAGAAGAACCGGGTTCATATAGAGCTATAGCATTGTTAAACACAGATCAAAAAATATTAGCGAAAACATTAGCTAGAAGATTAAGTAAATATATTAGTAAACTAATAAACCCAGATCAGACGGGGTTTATCCCTAAGAGATATTCACTTAACAATATGAGACGTCTACTCAACATAATGCACTCACATAAATCTGAAGAACAAGAATTATCAATTATTTTGCTGGACGCTGAAAAAGCATTTGACCAAGTAGAATGGAATTATATGGATAAAGTATTACAAAAATCCAACTGGGAGAGAATTTTATTCTATGGATTAAATTATTATATAATAAACCTACAGCTAGAATATTAACTAATAACATATTATCCTCGAAATTCCAACTATCAAGGGGAAATAGACAAGGATGCTCATTATCACCACAGTTGTTTGCTCTTATTATTGAACCGTTAGCAGAAAAAATTAGAATACATCCTGATATCCATGGGTATAATACTAAATATTCAAATAATAAAATATCTTTATACGCGGATGATATATTACTGTACATTACAAAACCTCAAATCACTATACCAAATATATTAAATTTAATTGAAGACTTTGGATCTTTTTCTGGATACAGAATAAATTGGAATAAAAGTGAAATTATGTCAATAAAACCGAAAGACTCAACACATCTTTTAAAATTCCCTTTTAAAATAGCTACAGAAAAATTTAAATACTTGGGAATCAAAATTACCAGATCATATCAAGGTATGTTTAAAGCAAATTTTGATCCTCTACTTAATAAATTAAACATACTAATTAAATTTTGGAAAACACTCCCGATGTCTTTAATAGGCCGAATAAATGCAATAAAAATGATCTTTCTACCACAAATTTTATACCTATTTCAATCGATTCCTATATACCTAACAAAGAAGTTTTTTTTTAAATTGGACTCAGATATCACTAATTTTATATGGGACTATAAATCACATAGAATACAAAGAACTCACTTGAACAAACCTAAAGTATTAGGGGGCTTAGCACTACCTAATTTCATGTATTATTATTGGTCACTAAATATTAAAAATATGATTCAACTGATGGATAACTCTGCCCAGCAAGTGGACTGGATTGTAATGGAGAGAGAGGATTGCTCCTCTGGAAACATTGGAGCGATCCTCCTCTCACCAATGAAACTGAATAACATAAATTATAATAAGAACCCAATTATACATAGCACAATCCGTATTTGGAAACAAATAAAACAAAATTTAAAATTAAGAAATTTATCACTTTTATATCCCATAGTTAATAATCCTTCGTTTAATCCCTCTATTATAGATAAATCTTTCACACACTGGGATAGGCTAGGAATTAAAACATTCGGCGACCTGTATGAAACAAGAAAATTACTATCATTTCAACAATTACAAATAAAATATAAACTCGGAAATAATCAATATTTTAAATATTTTCAAATATGCGACTATTTGAAAAAATATACAAAAGATCATTATAATAACCCAGCAGATGTATTGGATGATGCAATGTAGATAAAAGCTGAATCAGCAAACTTAATATCATATTTGTATAATATTATCTTAAATGTAGAAATACCATCTACGGAAGGTATCAGAAGAGACTGGGAACAAGAATTAGCTATTAAAATTTCAAAGGAAAGGTGGAATGAACACTTATTAAACGTGCATAAATGTTCGATTAATGTAAGACACACTTTAATACAATTTAAAATTGTACATAGATTATATTATTCCAAAACTAAAATCCATAAAATTTTCCCAAATGTATCATCCATCTGTGATAAATGTCAATCTCAAGAAGCTACTATAGCGCACTCATTTGTTTTCTGTACAAAAATTCAAAAATTTTGGATTGACATTTTTGAAATCTTTACAAAATTATTAAAAAATAAAACTGATACCGAAAGCAGAATGGGTTATCTTCGGAATAACGGAAGATAGTCCAGAACTAAATGTGTTCCAAAAGAAACTAATAGACTATGGGTTAATAACTGGAAAAAAGCTAATCCTAAAATTTTAGAAAAAGGCTCCAATACCAACTATAAACATGTGGATTTCAAATATGTTCGAAACATTACACCTAGAAGAGATAAGACTCCTCCTGGCAGGTAAACCAGATCACTTCCACCTGACGTGGTCTGCATTTATAGAATTATTACAAATATAGGGTGCAAAAGTACCTTAAAAAAAACTGAGGTCAGGTAAGGGGGGATGAAAGTTGGAGAGTTGGTATGTCCCATTTGCGTGATGCTTACAAAAACTATTTGTTTTTCTCTTTTCCCTCTTTCTCTTTCTTCTTCTTTTCTAGGGTATATTTCTTAAATCTTTTTCTTTTGTTTTTAATTTCGTTCTTATAGGGTCTTCGTTCTTTCTTGTTGTCACGTTTTTTACACTTTCACCTTTTCCTTCACTTTCTTCTTTCTCTCAATGTCATCCTTTCCCTTTATTAGTGTAAAAAACAAACGGAGTACATTAATTGTAAGAAGATATATGTGACGAGTACTAATGTATGTGGTTGTAATGTAATGTACTTCTAATAAATAAAAAATTAAATTAAAAAAAAAATTAAAAAAAGAAATTCACCGAAGTCAGCACCGGCAAAAACCTACGTCACCTGGCGACAACCTATGACAGCACCTATGTCGAGCTATGCTCATTTAGTATCAAACTCTAGGTCGCCACTGTCGTCGAAATTTTTTCAACATGTTGAAAATTCTTTGGCAACCAGAAAGATGCTACGACTTTTTGGGCGATTGAGGAGTCTACTCACGACCATACAGCGACACCCTGGCGACCTGTGGCGACCGGGTGATTCTTCAGTAACTGTCTACTTTGGCGTCCCGCTACTTTTATGCTGTATATAAGGAAAATCTGTAATTCTAACCCATTTCTTCTTTTTCTATATTGTTAATAAACATTATCCTCATAAATAAAGATTAAACCCTAAATGAATAAAGTGTTATTTTTTAATTTTTTTCCCGATGTTCGAAGCCCCCCAGAAAACCGCATGACCCGATGGTTACTTGTGATATTTCAAGTCGGCATATTTATTTAATGGGGGATCTATCTGAAATGAAAATACTTTTAAATGGTAATTATTAATAATTAAAATATTTATCACCCTTAAAGAAATGTCTCTATTCTTGATAGGGCTAGGGTTAAAAAAGGCATCCCCGTCACGTGGCACTCCTGAACTTGATCATCTCCATTACGCTGAGTCATGTCCATCACATGAGTATTTTATGCTCATAATGTGTAAAATAATACAACAATGACCATAATTATGAATTTTAATTGATAAATGGACAGTATGCTTCTGCCTATTCATCTGAAGTTAATTTTGTTTTAGAGGAAGTTGGTGAAAAGTTACGTGGCGGATACCATTCTTGCTGAAACATCACCACTTTTTTCAGCAGTAACCTGTTACGAAGGTTTAAAATCAATGCGTTAGACTGAAAAAGTAATTTTTTAGTGGTTTATTTGAGGAAGATACTATAATTTGAAAGTGGGACAACAAGTTGATTTTATACTCTTAAATGTTATATTTTACAGTGTTGTTCATCGTAAAAATGCGACGGATATGACTGAATGCAATGGGCAACCTGGAAAAAGAAGAGGAAAAAATAAATTAAATTCTCTAAAAGATTGCGCCAAACATATTTTCCCATAGTAGAGATGTTCATCTATGTGAAACAACATTCAAAGTTGCAACATTTTAAGTTTTATAATCGGGTTTCCAAATACTTCACAGTAGACGCTTACTGAAGAATCACCCGACCGCATAGTCTCCTGTAGTTGCCCAAAAAGTCACCTAAGTGGGACAGGCCCATTACTCTAGTATTTTTCTCTTTGCACTACCAGTTGTACTTGCGTATTGTTTGATTGTACTCATGTATAGCGCGATTTGACTTGCTAGCACGCAAACAAAGTTTTCACTGCATCTCAGTACATGTGACAATATTACACTAATAACAATAACAATAATAATTAAAATGCAAAATTGATGGGGCTGGTCCTCAAGTTTTGGCTCCATTTTAGCCCGACGCTATTGATTTTTTGGGCACCCGGTACAGAGGGGGGAGGGTTGGGAGGGAGGAGGGGGTCTCCCTGTCGGTCTGCTCCTGGGCCTGGCCAAGATGGCCATTCACAGGTCCAGGCAGCGGGCAGTCGATGGCCGCACAGCGGTCAGCTGCCTGCCCCTTTTCCGGGGTTACGTCTGTGCCCGCGTGTCCCTGGAGAGGTAACACGCGGTGTCCACGGGGACTCTGGAGGCCTTCCGCGAACGCTGGTCGCGGTGGGAGGTCGAATGTATTGTTGATAAAATTGTTAATATTTTAATTTGATTACTTTGTTTATAAACTGCCAATATAGGCATTCTTTGATCGTGTTACTACTCTGTATTTTTGTTTGTTCTGAATAAAAGCATTTTGTATTTTTTTTTGAAGTGTAAAGGTAGATAATCAATAGGAAATGTTCAGTGATCCACAGATCATTCACCTCCACTCTTGGGCTTCTCGCCCCTGGAGCGAGCACTTTCATCAATTTCAACTTCTCCTGCTGATAGTTTGTTGATTTGATGTCTAGGTGCCTAATTAAGGAGAGAGGAGAGATGAAAGCTTCTTGTGTACAGGCAAATGCACAGTAGGGAGAGGGTGAGGGGAGGGAGGGGTGCTGGTAGGGATGCCCCATCACTTAACCAGGCCCCTTGTCAACCCCCACAAAATGTGGAGCCAAAGTAAAAGCGTATTAAACCGTCACGTTAATGTCTCCTAATTGTATGATTTAACACCCAGCTGCATCTAATTAGGGAACTTCTGAATTCTCAGCTCGATTTCTCATTCTTCAATTAACTCCATAATGATCACATTGGGACAGTTGTGCGCTCTCTAATGGATCAATAAATATACCCTGTCCTTCACATCCTAGAGGGTCACAGCACCTTTTTTTTTTTTGAAACTCATTTTTGAATGAGTGTGCTGGGAGAGGTACAACAGCTTCAACTCTCTAGAAATGCAAGGCTTTGTCTCTGGACTCATTCCGGAAGCCAAACGGAGAATTTTGTAAGAAACATTCAGGCCATGTCAGGAGGGTGATGGAGTTGTAACTTTATCTATTCTACTGATCTGTAATCTTCCCCACGGTTTCCTTTGACCCTCTTTATCTTGTGAGCCAGTGATTGCCAAGAGTGTGTGATCTCCATCCCTGCCTCTTGCTTGCTCGCTCTCTGGGATTCATCAACCTTAAGCAAAAATGTTATTCTGCTTACAGTGCACGTTAAGGGACGTTAAGTGCATGTTTGGTTTCTTTATGGAGATAATAAATCGAAAGGATTAACAAAGCCCCGGCAAAGTACTGTTGGTCAAAAACATGAGCAAAATATCAAAGAAGAGTTGGAAAGCAAAGTATTATACAAAAAAACTAGTCAGAGGGAGAAAGCAGGAACAGGGTACTGATTTTGGATGATCAGCCATGATAATATTGAATGGTGGTGCCGGCTCGAAGAGCCGAATGGCCTACTCCTGCAACTATTTTCTATGTTTATGTTAATTTGTGGAACTCATTGCCACAGAGGGCTATGGAGACCAAGTAAGTGGATATTTTTAAGGCAGAGATAAACAAATTCTTGATTAGAACGGGTGTCAAGGGTTGTGAGGAGAAGGCAGAAAATGGAATTAGGAGGCAGAGATCAGCCATGATTGAATGGTAGAGTAGACTCGATGTGTCGAATGGCCTAATTCTACTCCTATAACTTGTGAACGTGAAAAAAAGACAAAGTGCTGGAGTAACTCAGCGGGCGAGGCAATATCTGTGGAGAACATGGATAGGTGACGTTTTAGCTCGGGAACCTTCTTCAGTATTGCACAAGAATTTGGAACGGTTTGAGTCAATGTAAGAGGGTTATTAGAAACAGTCAGCAGGTTATGTGGCATCTGATGGGGAAAAAAATAGGGTTGATTTTTCAGGTGAATGACCCTTCATCTGAATTGGAAAAATGGGATAAACCAGTTAGTCTTGAGACGTAGAAAAGGGGAGGGGTGGAGAAGACGTGGAATATTGTCACTGTCATCATTGCTTTAAGTTTAAACAGTTATCGATGCTTGAAATGAAAATCCACCGAGAAAGGGAATTTAAAAAAAGCTGTACTGATGAAGTCTCCAACAAAACATGAACTCTCTTTCTATTTCCACAGATGCTGCCTGACCGGCTGAGCGTTTTCAGCATTCTCCAGTTTATTTTATCTGTAATTGGGAATTTGATACCAAGTCTTGAAGACTCCAATGCAGCCAAATGGAAGATGAGGAGGTACTGTTGTTTGAACTTGTTCAGTTTGGTTTAGAGATACAGTGCAGAAACAAGCTCTTCGGCCCACCGAGTCCACGTCGACCAGCAATCACACCGTACACTAGAACTATCCAACACATTAGGGACGATTTACAATCTTTACCGAAGCCAATTAACCTACAAACTCTTCTGACATCTTCTGACTGTGGGAGGAAACCAGAGCACCTGGAAAAAACCCACATGGTCACGGGGAGAAGGTACAAACTCCGTACAGAGAGCACCCGTAGTCAGGATCGAACCTGGGTCTCTGGTGCTGCAACTCTACCGCAGCCCCACCGTGCGACCCTTGTATTGGGCTCTGTTGGAGTGATGTAGGATCGAAGGCAGAGGGTGGAAGTGGAATAGAGCATTAAGCAACAAGATGCTCAGAATATTATATATCAAAGACAAGAGGGAAACAGAAATCGCTGAGATTGAACTGGCAAAAACAGTACTTAACGGTCAGGTGGAGAATGTTACAATTCTACCTGAAAGGAAAGCCAGCTTCCTTGCTGGTATGCACTGTGAATCATTTGCAAAAGTCTCATTTTGTTTGTGCAGAGGACCAGAACGAGTTGTGTTGAGACTGAACAGCCAGCAGCAATGCAGCTTCAAAGTCAGAAGGAGCCAGAGGTCAGATGAGTGCAGGCCTGATCTCTCGCTCCTCTCCGAGACTATGGTGGTGTAGAGATTAGGTGGCAAGAGTAGCAACCAGAGCTCAGCACCATTGATCAAAGGCCTGAGTTCAAATCTAACTACGGCAGCTGGGTAATTTGAGTTCAAGTAATTAAATAAATCTGTAGCAAAGGCAGAAAGAATAATGCTTGTGTCAGCAACATAGCTGCGAAACCACTGGATTACTAAAACCCCATCTGGGTCACCGCAGTCCTTCGGAGAAATGATGTGGTCTGACCACAAGTGACTCCATGTACAACAAGATGGTTGAGTTCAGGAACTGAAGGCCAGTATTGCCAGTGACAATCCCATCCTGTGAATGAGGAAATAAAGCAAAGGAGTTTAATGTGTTGATGTTTGAGGAATGAAAAGGTGGATTATTATTTAAATAGATGGACACAAAATGCTGGATTGATTCAGCGGGACAGAGAGCATATCTGGAGAGAAGGAATGGGTGACGTTATGGCCCAACCTCAATTACAATCGAGCCATTCACAGTGTACAGATAGATAGAAACATAGAAAATAGGTGCAGGAGGCCATTTGGCCCTTCAAGCCTGCACCGTCATTCATTGTGATCATGGCTGATCATCCAAAATCAGTAACCCGTGCCTGCCTTCTCCCCATATCCCTTGATTCCACTAGCCCCTCGAGCTCTATCTAACTCTCTTTTTAATTCATCCAGTGAATTGGCCTCCACTGCCTTCTGTGGCAGAGAATTCTACAGATAAGATCATAAGAGGGCTTGACAGGGTAGATGTTGTGATGTCTCCACAGTAGGACAATCCACAAACAAGGGGTCAAGCTTCATAATAAAGGGCCGGTCATTTAAACTGAAGTGCATAGAAACTTCTTCCTTCGGGGGGGTAGTGCATCTTTGAAATCTCAAGATATATTTAGTTTAGAGATAGAGATTCAGTGCGGAAACAGGCCCTCCGGCACACCGGGTCCGCGCCGACCAGCAATCCCCGCACATTAACACTATCCTACACACACTAGCTAATTTACCTACATATCTGTATGACTTTGGAGTGTGGGAGGAAACCAAAGATCTCGGAGAAAACCGACATGATCACAGGGAGAACGTGCAAACACCGTACAGGCAGCACCCGTAGTCGGGATCAAATCCGGGTCTCCGGCACTGCAAACGCTGTAAGGCAGCAACTCTACTGCTGCACCACCGTGCCACCCAATATTTAAAATGGAGATGGATGAATATTTGCCAGATCGAGGAATTGAGGGTTATGAAGAACTGGAATGGGAATTGAGACCGGGCATGATCATATTGAATGGTGGAGCAGGATTGATGACTTACTCCTGCTCCAATTTTCTTGCATTCTTTGTTGAGCTGGGACTGGATATGTGGCCAGTCAGCTATATATCAACCCACAGATTGGGCTTCCAGAGGGGTCACATTCATCTGAATGGGTTGTTGATTTAAACTTGGAATATAAAATTTTGCTCATTTTGTTTACTTTGCTATATATTTCTGCTTTTAATTTATTTAACAGTTGCTTAATCTTCAAAGACTTTATGCAATTCATTTGCAGGATCTGGTTATTGTTAGCAAGGCCAACATTTATTGGCCATGTTGAAACTGGGAACTGCATCTGTACAAAGATGGGCACAAAGTGCTGGAGTAAGTCAGCAGATCGAATCGGTGGAGAACATCCCTGGAGAACATAGATGGGTGATGTTTTGGGTCGAGACCATTCTTCAGGCTGATTTATTGCCCATCCATAATTTCCCATCTTCTTCTTGTGTATGGCATGCACAGCCTAACGTTGTAGGACAACTTGTTCTATTTGATCTTATTTGATTGTGCACGCCAGGTTGATTGCATTCGTTGAAACAGGTGAAGGTTGCAATCTCCCACTCCATAATTTCCCATGAGAAGCTGATGGTGAGCTGCCTTGAATTGCCACAGTCCATCTGGTAATAGTGTCCCCACAGTGCTGTTGGAAGAAGCTCCGGGATTTGGACCTAAAGATGATGAAGGCCTGGTGATGAATTGCCAAGATGAGGTGATATGCAGTTACGAGAAAATAAGCAATGTACCTGCTGCCTTTGTTTCCCTTGGTGGTAGAGGTTATAGAATCATCGATTGATACAGCAGAGAAATAGACCTTTCGGCCCAACTCATCCATGCATACAAGTGTCTGTCTACCTGATCTAGTCCCAGTTGCTTGCATATGGCCCAAATCCTTCTAAATCTCTGTTAATTGACCCCATCTATTGTAGTATTTTCCTTTTAGTGCCTGTTTTTTTTTGTTTCAATGTTGCTCCTTGAAACTACACTCGGTCAACCGCTGTCTTGAAACACAGTGTAATCACTCTCACCTGGCCTCTGGAGTTCAGCTCTTTGATTCATGTTTGCACCAAAGCTGTGATGAGATTTAGTTTAGTTTAGAGATACAGCGCGGAAACAGACCCATCGGCCCACCCTCTCTACCGACCAGCGATCCCCGTACACGAACACTATCCTACACACACTAGGGACAATTTACAATTTTACCGAAGCCAATTCACCTACAAACCTGCACGTGTTTGGAGTGTGGGAGGAAATCGAAGCACCCGGAGAAAACCCATGGGGTCACGGGAAGAAGGTACAAACTCAATACAGACAGCACCCATAGTCAGGATTGAACCCGGGTCTATGGCGCTGTAAGGCAGCAACTCTA
The DNA here is from genome assembly GCA_038087875.1 of Malacoraja senta. Lineage (NCBI taxonomy): Eukaryota > Metazoa > Chordata > Chondrichthyes > Rajiformes > Rajidae > Malacoraja > Malacoraja senta. The sequence continues at coordinate 77,196,027 of CM075979.1, forward strand.
CTGCTACCCCACTGTGCCTTCTGCACCGGGTCTGAAGCAAAGTGGTCGTAACAAAACCCAAAACCCAAACTGGCCATCAGAGAGCAGATTATTGGTGAAAGTACTACTTGATTGCATCATTTATTATACGGTCTTACAGTTGTTTTTGTTATGTAACCATTACAGTGGTTTTGGTAACAGAATAGAATTCACAAATCACTACCAAAAATGTGAAAAGCAGAATAAAATTTCCTCTCGCAGAGTTTATGTACGAGCAAAGAAAGTAAATAAATGAACACGTTTTCAACTTCATGCATGCACAGATGACACATCTTCACGCGAGGAAAATTGCCATATGGACTGTTTTCTAGGAACACAAACCTCAATCTTTCCCCTCTCATCGGAAACCTATTAGGTTTTATTGACCCAAGCTTACCAAAGTTCTTTCTTCAACATTTGGATATGGAGGGACATCAATCACGTGCAGGCAAGAACATTGTAGACTGAAGAACCTGTTCCTATACTGTGCTGTTGTAAGTGCGCCACCGTGCCGCCCTACATGGATGTTGCAAATCCATTTATGTCCTTGTTCAATGCATTAAATATAATTAAAGACAAATCACATTTTGTCTCACTCGCCAGGAAGAAAAGACTGAAGTTGCAAGCGAGCACATAGAACGCTTGCATCCTGTGGGAGATGCCCTTTAGCTGTTCAAGATAAAAGCACTTCTAAAACCTCCAAGTGTCTATGCTGTATTGGAGAAGTCAGGGAGTTTCTGTTTTTATCTGTTAAAATCAAAGTCAAAGATAGACAATTCACTTGAGCAACATAATCTTATCATGTTCGCTTTTTTTCCCCACACTTGTGCTCCTGTTACCCGTCAGCTATCCTTTCTACGTCACAGAACGCCATTGAGTCTTACCCAGTGGAATTTTTTACACTTTGCAATCCTGAAAGATTCACCCGAAAAATTTAGATCTGGACTTCATCTCCTGGTGTTGGATAAACAAATCCAGTCCCTTACAGAAATCTATTCCGGTGGTTAAGGTGTGATTAGGCTCGATCATCTGGAAATTGTCGTCAATCGTGCTACAGAGTAACACCTGCCATTGGTGATGGAGGCAGTTTAGTTTAGAGACAGCGTGGAAACAGGCCCTTCGGCCCACTGAGTCCGCACTGACCGGCGATCTCCGCATATTAACACTATCCTACGCTAGGGATTTTTTAAAACATTTATACCAAGCCAATTAACCTACAAACCTGTCCGCCTTTTAGCGTGTGGGAGGAAACTGAAGTTCTCTGAGAAAACCCACGCAGGTCATGGGGAGAACGTAAAACTCCGTATAGACAAGCACTCTTGGCCAGGATCGATCCCGGGTCTCTGGCAGTGTACGTGGTGTAAGGCAGCAACTCTACCGCTGCACCACCGTGCCTAGTGAATGTTTAATAGGGTGGGTGAGGCGTCAATTAAATGGGCGGCTTTGTCCTGGTGTTCATTAGAGGTTGGAGATGTACTCACCCGGGCAGGTGAAGAGTATTCCATCAGGCTTTGGACTTTGAAGATGAGATGTTGAAGATCAGAACGCTGTGTGAATGTCAGGAGGTGAGACACTCGCCCGAGGATACCCAGCCTCGGGCCTGTTATGTAAACACTGTAGCCCCATCTCCCACCCTATCTGTAAGCCTGATATTAACTTATTTTCTCTCCTTTGATTCTGATGAAGGGTCTGAATTAACTTAAACATTCATACTGATTCTTTTTCCATAGTTGTAGTTTGATCTGTGGTGTGCTTCCAGCATTGTCATTTTTTAATTTCAGATTCCCAGCATTTGCTAATGGGACTTTTGAGCTGCTTAATGGTGATTCCCACATTGGGTGCCCTATCTGTGGAAGGATGTGCTGGCATTGGAGAGGAGGTTTACGTGAATGATCCCAGGAATGATTGGGTTAACAAATGATGAGCATTTGAGGGCACTGGGCCTGTACTCGCTGGAGTTCTAAAGGATGGGGGGGGGGCGGGGGGGAGGGGGGGATGGGGGGGACGGGGGGGACTTCATTGTAACTTGCCGAATAGTGAAAGGCCTGGATAGAGTGCATGTGGAGAGGATGTTTCCACTAGTGGGAGAGTCTAGGATCAGAGGCATATGCTCAGAATAAAAGGACGTACCTTTAGAAAGGAGATGAGGAGGAATTTCTTTCATCGGAGGGTGGTGAATCTGTGGAATTAATTGCCACAGGTGTCTGTGCAGGCCAAGCCAATGGGTATTTTTTAAGGCTAAACTCCACCAAGGACAGGCCCAGAGCCATCAAACATTCATCATATGTTAGCCCAATCATCCCAGGGATCATTCTCGTAAACCTCCTCTGGACCCTCTCCAGAGCCAGCGCATCCCTCCTCAGATATGGGGCCCAAAACTGCTCACGGTACTTTAAATGTGGTCTGACCAGCGCCTTATAAAGCCTCAGTATTGCATCCCTGTTTTTACATTCAAATCCTCTTTGAAATAAATGCTCACATTGTGTTTGCCTTCCTTACTACCGATTAATCTTTTGAGAATCCTACACCGTGCTCCTAAGTCCCTTTGCACCTCCGATTTCTGAATCCTCTCCCCATATAGGAAATAGGAATAGTTATTTCTACTACTAACGTGCATGGTCACAGACTTTGCTGCGCTGTATTCCATCTGTCACTTCTCTGCCCACTCTCCCAACCTGTCCAAGTTCTTCTGCAGACTCCCTGCTTCCTTTACACTACCTGCCCCTCCACCTCTCTTTGTACCATCTGCAAACTTAGCCACAAAGCCATCAATTCCATCATCCAAATAATTGATATACATCGTGAAGAGTAGTGGCACCCAAGCACTGACCCCTGCGGAACACCACTAGTCAGTGGTATCAAATCAGAAAAAGCCTCTTTTATTCCCCCTCTCTGCCTTCTGCCATCCAACCAACCCGCTATCCATGCTGGTATATTCCCTCTGACATTATGGGCTCTCATCTTCTTTAGCAGCCTCACGTGTGGCACTTTATCAAAGGCCTTCAGAAAATCCAGTTGAACAACATCCACCGACTCACCTTTGTCTGTCCTGCCTTCTGAACCTCTGAATTTGTAGTCGGCAGGGCAGTACTCTGCATATCGCCAACTTGGATGTGTTGTGCATACTAATGTGCTGTTAGTGTCCCCTTAAAACTGTCTAGTGAAGGTGTTTGACTATATTGTTGTCTAGTTTATTCCATTCCCTTAAGGTTCTTACAAAGAATGAGTTCTTATAAATATCTGTCCTGGGAAATGGGGTTTCTATTTGCATATCATTTCTCTTTCTTGTTCTCCTTTCTGTTGAGTATGTTATGTATCTATCTGCAGTTATGCCCACGATCCCCTTTTGAATCTTGTACAACATGGCTAGTCTGTTCCTTGCCCTTCTTGTTTTCAGCGTTTCCCACTCCAGGTCAGACAGCATCTGGGTGACACTGCTACCTCTATTGTAGTTCCTGATGCAAAAGCGTGCTGCGTTCCCCTGTACCCCTTCTAGTTTGTTGATATGACCAGTTTTGTATGGGTCCCAGGTGCATGAAGCGTATTTCCAGTAAGGGTCTAACCAATGTTGTATATGCTGTGGTTTTCACTTCCTTTGGGCAGAACCAGAGGTTTCGTCTAAGGAATCCTAGTATCCGGTTGGCTTTAGTGACCGTGTTGTCCACGTGTTCCCCCCACGAAAGCTTGCTATCAAGATGAACTCCAAGGTATGGTTGTGAACTTGTACGATGAAGTGTTTGTCCACAGAAGACGTAGTCTCGAGTAGGTGGTTTCGTCTTGTTTGCAATTACCATAATTGAGCATTTGGTTGGGTTGAAGCTCATCTTCCATGTGTTTTTCCATAATTCCAAGGATTTAAGGTCTTCTTGTAAGGAGTTCATATCCTCTACATCAGTGACAGGTGTATATACAAAACAATCATCTGCGAAGTGTCTTGTTTTACAATTTATGTGTTCAGGTCGATCATTAATGTACGTCAGGAACAACAGTGGTCCGAGGACCGTGCCCTGGGGTACTCCTGACAGTACTTGTTCTTCTAAAGAAATGTTTCCTTCACAGGCCACCCTCTGCGTCTGGTTTGTGAGAAAGTCCCTAATCCAGTTATGTAGACTATTTCTGATGCCATAGTAATCCAGTTTTCCTCGGAGCCTTTCATGAGGAACTTTATCGAACGCTTTCGAAAAGTCTAGGATTGCCCTATGTATAGATTTCCCCTTATCTAATGCCCTTGTGATGTCATCAATAGTGACAATAAGTTGTGTTTCCGTTGAACGTTTTGCTCTGAAGCCATGTTGTGAGTTCACCAGTATCCCATTCTTTTCGAAATGGTCCATGATGTGAGAGTGTATGATGTGTTCTATGATCTTACATGTAACACTGGTCAGTGAAACTGGTCTGTAATTTTACTTCGGAGTCACGTGAGTGACTACGTGAAGAACCCCGTCAGGGCGCATGCGCGTCATTACGTCTGACGCATTGGCGACAACGGCAGCGGGAGCACGCAGCTCCTGCTGCAAGGTGAGTAATTACAGCTCCACCAAAGTCGGGGAGACTTTGGAGGAGTTAGAAAAAAGTAAGAAAGTGTTTCTGTGTGTTCTTTTTTCCCCACATACAGGAACAAGGAAAAGGTGCAGCCTGCTGCCGACAAGGAGCGAGAGAGCTGCGGGAGCGCAGTCTCTGAAAGGCAGCCTGTCACCTCGGGGGAGTCGCAAGCCGGTAGCGGTGCGGCGACAGAGTTGGCGAAGTGCCCAGCCGGGTACACAGCCAACGGCAGTCGGGCGGTCGGCATAACCCAAGTCAGTAAGGGCTATAGACTCCGCAGAGTCGGGCCACGAGAGTCCCGTCGGGGACAGGATACCGTTCCCCAGCGGTTATCCAAAAGGAGCAGCTCATACAGGGGCTGCTCCACAGAGACGCTCCAGGAGGAGTAATGCAGGAGGGAAGCCATAGAGAAGGCTCCACTGGCAGTGCCTCGGAGAGGTCTGCTTCATAAAGCCACACTCCAGGAGGAGTTGTGCAGGCGGGAAGCCTTAGGGAAGGCTCCGCTGGCAGTGCCTAGGAGAGGTCCGCTGGTGGATGGAGAGGCCATGACAAATTACAACAAAAGGCGCTATTGTGGAGTGCCCACTTTGAGATCAACTGCCTCCGCAAGATGCGATTAGACCAACCATCAATGCTAAATATGCTTCACTCTGCCAGCCTGGCACAGTGCAACCGGCACAGCTGTTTGACGAGGATTTCGCACAGCAGGTGAAGGAGCTGGAGGAGGAGGCTAACACGGCAGCCACATATTCACCAAAGCGGAAGTATCCCTATAAGGGAGCAGACTGGTCCGGGCAAGGGACGAGTCCAGCTACGATGCAGCGCAGTTGGCGTTCGGCTGTAGCACCGCCACGGAGGTGAGATATCCAGCTCAAGGCTGGGGAAGAATGCCAGGTGGTAAGGAGGTAAGAGGGTCTGGTTCTCATGTAGACAGATCTAATGTGATACAATTAAATGTTTACCTCAGATATGTTTATACTGAAGGTTATTCAAGGGCATCGAATAAAGCTTAATGCAAATTCTGATTTACCCAGGCAACATGTTCCAAAAAAGGAGTTTGACTTCAGTATCACTGAACAATTGGAAGTTCAGCTGGAACTTGCAAGCTTATGTAATAAAGGTGTAATTGCTAAGGCAGTTTACCAAAGCCATCAGTTTGTGTCCAATATCTTTCCCAGACCAAAAAAGGATGGGGGGATGCAGAATTATACGGACCTGAATAGTCTTAACCCTTTTGTACGGTATAGACATTTTAAGATGGAAACGTTTGTGAAGGAGATCTTAAAGATGCGGATTCAGTGTCTGTTCATTTGCAGGATAGAAGATTTAAAATTCAGCTGAATGGGGCAATTATGCCAATACAATCCACTGCCTAATGGTTTCTCTTCAGCTCCTAGAGGGATTACAAAGTTGTTAAAACCTATTCTAGGCATGATGAGACGTCAAGGTCATGTGCTCATGGCTTAGCTAGATAATATCTTGATTGTAGGACAATCAAAGGAAACAGCTGAAGCATCAGTGGCAGTTGGTAAAAACCATTTTTTAATTGGGCTTTATAAGCTATCCAGAGAAATCTAAATTTATACCTGTGACACAAATTGACTAGTTGGGTTCACAATGGACTTAATCAACATCATTGTGACCTTGCCCAGGCAAAAAAGGGTACAGCTAATTAAGAGCTATATCAAGTTAATTGCTGACACACAGCCTTCAATTAGCCAGGTGACAAGTCTGCTGTGGTAATGGCTGGCAGCATTTCCAGCAGTTCAATATGGCCACTTTATTATCTACAATTACAAAGGTCAAAGGAACAAGCATTGAGGATACATTGGAGTCATTATAATAGACCTATGCTTCTATCAATAGAGGCTGTTGCTGATGTACAATGGTGGATTCAGCATGTGTCCACTAGTAGTTCCAAAGTGTTATTGGACCAAGGTTCCATGATTTGCAGACAGATGTCAGAGCACTTGGGTAGGGTGCTACTGATACAAGATCCAGCGGTGGAGACAGATGAACATTGCTTCTGCAAACATGGGGAATTAACCAAGAGTATTTTATGGACTCAAGCCTTATGGCACTAACTAAACCAGTTTGCATGTGCAGTGCAAAATAGACAACACTACAGCAGTTGCTGATATGAATCACATGGGTGGAATCAAATTGTTATGTGACAGGTTGGCAAATACAATTGGACCTGGAGTAGGGATAGAGAGATTTGGATTGGAGCTATCTATCTGCCAGGGAAACTTAATGTAGTACCAGATGGCATCTCACGAAAATTCCATCATAACACAGAGTGGATGTGGAACCAGGATGAGTTCAAGAACATAGTACTTCCTATATGGAAGGCCAAAATATGTTTCATAGGCACCAGATCCAGGGGCAGTGGCAATTGATGTTTTTTCACTAAATTGGGATGATATGTTTGTGTACATTTTCCCACCATTCTGCCTCATAGGTCGGTGTTTGAGAAAATCAAGCAGGATGCCGCTTCAGGGGTTTTGGTGATACCAAATTGCCTGATTCAACCATGGTTCCCTTTGATGTTACAGATAGCGATCCAACCTCTTTTTGCTGATTCCGAACAGTAGGAATTTGCTGGAGCATCCAGTAACGCATTAAGTTCATCCGTTATGTGATGGTATGGATCTGTTAATTTGCAGGTTTTAAGAATGCCTTACATTGGTCGAGGACTTTCTAGGCCAACGGTGGATATACTCACTGCAGCCTGGAGAAACAGTACTCAAAAACAGTATATGACTTATGAAAAAAAAAAAAAAAAATGGGAACAATATTGTGTTCAAAAGAATATTCAATATGATACAGTAGTTATTGAAAATGTGTTAGAGTTTATCTACACTTTATTACGATGAGGGTCTTAGCTATACTGCTATCAATACAGCTAGAAGTGCTTGGTCGGCATATTTTGTAATAGGTACACGGACACAAAGTATAGGTTCTCACCCTCTCATATCTAGGTTGATGAAAGGAATCTTTAATTCCAAACCACCTAAGCCTAGGTATATGGTAATCTACGAGGTAAGTGTTGTTCGTAACATACTTCGTCATTGGGTCCCTGTCACGTCTATAACTTTGTTAAAATTAACCATGAAATTGGCTATGCTAATGGCATTGGTGTCACTACAGAGAGTGCAGACTTTCCAAAAACTTCAGTTCGAGAGAATGGAAGTGAATACAGAGAATGTTATGGTTTATATTTCTGACCTGCTCAAACAAAGCAGGCCAGGTGTGACAGGTTTTAAGATTGAGTTCTCAGCATATCCTACAGCTCCATGTTTATGTGTAAGGACACATTTGTTACATTACATTGAAGCCGCAAGGGCTTTAAGACAAGAAGAAACAGGATTATTTGTCAGTTACAAAAAGCCAACATAAAAGAGTGGCAGTTCAGACTATCTCAAGGTGGTTAAAGCAAGAGTTGGTTCAGGCAGGAATTAACATTTATGTGTTTACATCTCATTCCACTAGCGCAGTAGCAACATCCGCGGCCAGGGCGATGGACGTTCCCATCGACCATATATTAAAAGCGGCAGGTTGGAAAAATGAACTTGTGTTTCAGCAATACTACCATCGGCCGATTGCCGATGGAGGGCTGTTTGCTAACTCAATATTGAGTGCTGTTGCTATTGTTTAAAGTCTGTTTTCAATACTGTTTCATTCTGTTTCGTTTGTTGCCCTACATTAAGAGGGTTTATTGGTGGTTTTATGACCAAAAATAAAACTGTTTTGTTTTTGCATGATATGCAATGTCATGTTTACAGCATTATTGATGATACTCAGTCAATCGATGCAGTGAGAAGCCGGGATTTTGATCTGCGGCATAAAAATCACAGAGCTTTAAAATCTTCACGTAGTTGGTGATTACGTGCCCGCCACGCCCAACCCTCTCTCATAGAAAAAAGGTCATAATGGTAGTTCTCATGTTGATCATCTTAATATGTTACTTCAATTATGGTGTTGTCTGTGATTTCATACCGCTGCTTTGAAGATTGACGCGCATGCGCCCTGACGGGGTTCTTCACGTAATCACCAACGTAACTCCTCATAAAATAAAGATCAAACTTCAAACTGGTAAGTTCTCGTTTAATCTTACTATTCTCAGGCGCAGCCTTATTGCCCTTCTTAAATATTGCACAGATGTTTGCTTCCTTCCACTGTCGTGGAAGTGACCCACAATCAATTGATGACTGGAATAAATCTGTGAGTATGGGTGCTATTTTCGGTGCAAACATCTTTAGAAACCATGGTGGCAACTGATCTGGGCCTGCTGCTTTCACTAGTTCAGGGATATCCTGTATTTTACCGTTTCCCATCGATGGAATGTATGACTTGTTTTCCCTCGTAAATACACTGGTGAATTGAGCATTAAGTGCTTTGACCTTCCCTTTCCCGTCACTTACAACTGTGTTGTTCACCATGAGGTCTGCAACTCCCTTCTCTCCGTTACCCAAACGTTTCATATAAGACCCAAATTACTTGACGTTTTCTTTCATTGCTGTGATAAGGTTGTTTGAGACAAAGTCTTGTTCGGCTCTATTCAGAGGTTTCCATAATTCCTTCTGGCAATTTACAAAGGAATCCCAATCTTCTTTGTCTTGTGTCTTCTTTGCTTTATTGTATGCCCTCTGTTTCTTACGCCTGAGTCTGTGGTGATGTCAGGTGAACCAGGGTAGGGTATTTGGTTTGGCTGTTGTTTTTTTTGGAATATGTCTCTCCTAAAGAAAATGCTTTATTTCAGTTTCAAAGTGTCCCACTTCTCCTGAATAGAAGCATTCCCCATTGAGAGATAATGGTCCCGTAAAGCATCCAGGTCTGCATTGATCAGTTCCTCGTTTGCTTTCCGCCGTACGTAGTATTTCCTTCTAGGTTGTCATTTCCACCTTGGCTGTCAGATCCAGGTCAACAATAACTGTCATGGTCGCTTCCACCTGCTTCCACCTTAGTACCCTGAACAAGACTGGTGTTATTTGTGAATACCTCTTCTTGTTGGTTTATTAACCATGTTGGTTCAGTCCAAAACCCATTACAGCGCCCAGTAGTAGTTCAGCTGTATCCTTGGATGCAGATTGATCCTGCACTACTGTTGAGCCTTCCCAATTAATATTAGGCTGATTAAAGTCACCTGAAAGTACTATATTGTATCCCTTGCATTTATTGCATATTTTCTCAAATGAATTCTCAAGTTCACTTACAAACTGTTTATCATTGTGTCTGGGCTTATAAGCAGTACCTATTAAAAGTGAGTGCCGTCCTTTCAACTCAATTTGGTTCCACATTAATTCACTATCTACTTCAATCTCTTCTTTACGAATCATAATAATATCCTTTTTACATGCTATTAAGATGCCACCATGAATTCCGTCCCGTCTGTCCCTTCGATAGACATCATATATATCCGGGAAAATCTCATTACTATTAATGTCCTGTGAAAGCCAAGTTTCTGTCCCTTGCACAATATCAGGATTATACTGATCCAAAAGTACCTTTACTTCAGAAGTTTTATTCCTAATGCTCTGAAAATTTACCACCATAATTTTTTGTGAGTTCCTGCCTTTACATTTTGTTAACTTGTTTTTAACTGTCGTCGTAGCTCTATGAGGTTTAGGGGATGTTATATTACCAATAAATGTGTCACCTCCATCATCATCATTCAGGATAAAAAAAGGGTTTGATGTGTTAAAGGCCTGTCTCACGAGTCTGCGGTCATTGGTGGCGAAACGGGAAGAATCTACTGCTCCATAGACCGCGCACTCGGTCAAACGCACAATTCCGGGGCCATGCGGCATTGTTCCCAACACCGCACGGTGCTAAAATAAAACCAACACTGTTCAAAAATATGTCCCTACCGCACAGCCTCCGCCAGTGAGGCACGAGTGTGGCAAGGCCGCCGCCACAGCTGCCGCCAGTGTGGCTCGAGCGCCGTGCGTCGAACTTGCACCGCCACAGCCTCCGCCAGTGAGGCACGTGTGCGGCACGGCCGCCGCCACAGCCACCGCTACAGCGCCGCGATCAGGATGGCCGCCGCCACAGCCGCCGCTAGTGAGTCACGTGTGCGGCACGGCCGCCACCACAGCCACCACTACAGCGCCGCGATCAGGACGGCCGCCGCCACAGCCCCGCAGATCCAAAATGACGTCATCGCAGTCGGCCCGCCCTTTTTTTTACTTACCGCAAGCACGTGGAACCAGCCGTATTTAAATCACTCGGCCCCCGCGCAGCATCCGTGCGGCGCTCCCGTGGCATAGGCTCGGCGCTCTCGCCGTTGCCGTGCGGTCCACTCTACAGGCGAAGCCGCGCTTCACCGCCGATGACCGCAACACCGTAAGACAGAGCCTTTACTTTCAAATGATGAATTAAACAATGTTTCAGAAATGTTCATAATTTCACATATTGGACAGATCCAGACACAATTTTTCCCTTCAAAGCAGCTGTATGTTACATCATCCACTCCACCGCATGCAGCATGTATCCATCCTTGATATCCATCACATTCTATACCCTTGTGCTGGCTAGTTACCATCTCATTGCCCACCCCACATGGTTCAGGTTTACAGTTTGTGCATTGCCATGAAAGATTCTGCTTTGTAATGCTCATACCTGTATATTCCTTGATAGTCACGTAAGTACATTTGACATGATACACATTGCATCACAATCTATGCACTGAAGTTTTCTTCGGTGTTTGTTACCAGCTTATTACAGCTCCCACAGTTTGAAGGCCCAGGGTTTAGACTAACATCCCCAGATAACAGCAAAGTAATGAGAAACCCAATGTGTTTCTTCGGCCTCAGTTCAATAGTCGTACAGATTGCTGATCTAGACAAGAGTCTGTAACTGTTGATGTAAATTCATGTGTATCTCATGCAATCTCTCTCAGGATTAAGTGTGAGAACCATTTATGAAAAACCAGGTGTTGGTCATCTGTAGAGTTTGTTTCCAATGGTTGAATTTGTTGTTGTTTCCGATGCTGTTGTGTTGTTCTACAGTGTATCTCAGCGATTTAATCAATAATAATGAAATCAAGAGGCTACTTCCCTTTATGTTGTCCCACAATGTCTGCCAATGAATACTGCTTATAGTCCACACCACTGCTGTATCCACGCACAGTTGAAATGAAATCCAAGATGGCTGCCCTTTCCAGCCACTTCATTAACATGGTTAAAAACACTAAAAATACCTCATATCGCGATAAAAAACACCACTAATGGTTGCTAAAAGAGTCAAATAAGTTGAATGTTGCACGGTTGAGTACGGATGGCTAAGTAATTTCCGAAAATTTTCACTCAGATATAGACTTCCGTATCTGCCGACTGTGGCTTGCTGCTGTGTCACTCTAGGTTTCCGCTGTCTTGCGTTCCGTCTGTACTGTCGGTGGCGAAGTCCTGCTATTTACTTCTTCAAAGAATTCCAACAGATTTGTCAGGCAAGACATCCCCTTCACAAAAGCATGCTGACTTTGGCCTATTCTCTCCCCAGAATAATTTTTGGGGGGGGTCAGTCACTGTGCATATTCAAGAAGGAGACTTGTACATTTCTAGATGTGAGGGAAATGTGTCATACAGCATGGAAACAGGCCATTTGGCCTGTGATATTGCAAGGACTACTTTGTTATATCACAAGGACTACTTTGTTTGCCTGCGTAGCAACATGTATATGTGGGAATGACGTAATATGGGCAGGGCACTCTGGTTCCAGATGGCCATGAAATAAACAAGGAAACATTCGCTAATTTAAACTTCATTCATGAAACAGCTTACAGAGCCACTTGGTATCCTTACAATTGTTTTTTGTAAGGATTGACTCCATGGAAGGAAGCAGAAGGTGATGGTGGAAGGTTGCTTCTCCGATTGGAGGCCTGTGACCAGTGGTGTGCCTCAGGGTTCGGTGCTGGGCCATTTACTGTTTGTCATCTCCATCAATGATTTGGATGAGAACATTCAGGGCAAGATTAGCAAGTTTGCTGATGATACAAAAGTGAGTGGTTTTGCAGATAGTGAAGATGTTTGTGAAAGATTGCAGCAGGATCTGGATCCGTTGGCCAGGTGGGTGGAGCAATGGTTGATGGAATTCAATACAGAGAAGTGTGAGGTATTGCATTTTGCACAGTAAATGGTAGGCCTCTGAGGTGTAGTAGAGCAGAGGGATCTAGGAGTACAGGTGCATGGTTGCTTGAAGGTCAAGTCACAGGTACAGGTGGTCAAGAAGGCTTTTGGTACTTTGGCCTTCATCAGTCAGAGTATTGAGTATAGAAGTTGGGAGGTCATGTTGTAGTTGTATAAAATGTTGGTGAGACCGCATTTAAAATATTGTGTTCAGTTCTGGGCACCATGTTATAGGAAAGATATTGTCAAGCTTGAAAGGGTTCAGAAAAGATTTACAAGGGTATTGCCCAGACTAGAGGGTGTGAGCTAAAGGGGGAGGTTGAGTAGGCTGGGTCTCGATTCCATGGAGCGCAGGAGGATGAGGGGGGATCTTATAGAGGTGTATAAAATCATGAGAGGAATAGATCGGGTAGATGCACAGGGTCTCTTGCCCAGAGTAGGGGAATCGAGGACCAGAGGACATTGGTTCAAGTTGAAGGGGAAAAGATTTAATAGGAATCCAAAGGGTAACTTTTTCACACAGAGGGTGGTGAGTGTATGGGACAAGCTACCAGAGAAGGTAGTAAAAGCTGGGACTATTCCATTGTTTAAGAAAAAGTTAGACATGTACATGGATAGGACAGGCTTGAAGGGATATGGACCAAGCGCAGGCAGGTGGGACTAGTGTAGTGTAGTGTTGGCCGGTGTGGGCAAGTTAGGCCAAAGGGTCTTTTTCCACACTGTATCACTCTATGACGATGACTCCTTGACTATGACCAGCCTTCCTCTGGAACTGCCAGTTGCTGAATGCTATTACAAGATAAGAAGCAGTTAATCTTGTGAAATAGTGCTTCAAGGAGTAGCAGCACTAACGGGCAATTACTGAGGCTGCTCCAATATTGATGTTGCAGTCTGAACCCGAACAAAATACAGAGATCATAGGTATGTGTAGTCAAAAGATCTCTTTTGTGTTTATAAATTTATCTTAACGATATCCAAGTTTGAAATCCTGCAATTTTTCTTATTTCTCGTAGATCTGGAGATAAATATAGTATAGGAATGAACTGCAGATGCTGGTTTACATCAAAGATGGACACAAAATGCTGGAGTAACTCAATGGGACAGGCAGCATCTCTAGATAGAATGAATCAGGTTGAGACCCATCCCGCTTGAATAACTCCAGCATTTTCTGTTCATCAGAAAATATAGCACAGAGATAGATTCTTCAGTCCCCACTGATCATCATGAGCCATTTATATTAATCTTAATTCCATTCTGTTCTCCTCATTACATTTCCCGCCACTCCACACACACACACCCTCTCCCAGATTATTCTACCGACGTACAAATTAAGGGCTGGCAGCATCTCTGGAGAGAAGGAATGGGTGACGTTTCGGGTCGAGACCCTTCTTCAGGGGGAGTCGGGGATAGGGAGACTAGAGATATGGAAGGATAAGGTGCGGAAATAACATATCAAAGCAGACCCTGGTCAAGGAAATGTAAAATGGTTCATATGTTAGCTGAGGGGAAGGTGGCAACAAGGCATACAAAGGGTCTCGACCCAAAACGTCACCCATTCCTGCTCTCCAGAGATGCTGCCTGTCCCGCTGAGTTACTCCTGCATTTTGCATCTGTCTTGAGTGTAAACCAGCATCTGCAGTTCCTTCCTATACCAATTAGGGGCAATTTACAGTGGCCAATTAACCTACCGACCATGAGAAGAAACCATGCACTCAAATGAGAACATGCAAACTCCACACTGATAGCACCCAAAAACCAGGATTGAATCCAGGTCGGGGGAAATGTGAGGCAGCAGATCAGCTAGCTGTGCCACTTTCTTCAGCTATTTTCTAAAACGTAACCAAGTTCTGTCCTTTGCTGTTATGAAGGTGCGTGGAGCCTTTGGGCCTATGTTTATAAGGAGCATTGTAAAGCTTCACTTACACTGAGGATTATGAGTAACTTTGAGTCATATATTTAGACTTCAGAGATACAGCGCAGAAACAGGTCCTTCATCCCACCGCGTCCACGTCGAGCAGTGGTCACCATGCTGATCACTAGCACTTTCCTACACGCTAGGAACAATTTATAATGTTACCAAAACCTACACATCTATACGTCTTTGAAATATGGGAGGAAACCGGAGTACCCGGTGAAAAGCCACGCAGTCACAGGGAGGACGTGCAAACTCCGTACAGACAGCACCCGTAATCAGGATCGAACCCGGGCCTCTGGCAGCGTGAAACATCTACTCTACTGCTGCGCCACCGTGCCACTCGAACAAAATGAGTGAGTGTTTAAATTATTAACCCCTCTCAAAAACACTACTAAAATGGCAATCAGTATCAGAACTGCCAAACAGCAGTAATGGTTTCTCTGATATTAATGGAAGAATTTTTAATAAAATGCCCACAAGTTAGTCAAGGGAAAATATATACATTAGTCTGTAGACTTTATTATAAACTGTACTCTCCTCTAAATCCACAGCTAATGTGGATCCAGAGAAAACAGAGGAAGAACTAATATAGAATTTATAATTTATCTAAGAGAAATATGGAAGTTGCCATTAAGTACATAGAACAGGAATGAGAGAATTACATTACAGCTAGGCCCTGTGGGTCGCCGAAACAAACAGAAAAAAAGAAAGAAAATGGTTAAAACAAAAGAGAAAAATAATTTGCTATTAGTTTAGTTTAGTTTATTGTCATGTGTACAGTGAAAAGCTTTTGTTGCATGCTGATCAGTCACCGGAAAGACAATACATGATTACAATTGAGCCGTCCACAGTGTACAGATACAGGATAGAGGGAATAACGTTTAGTGCAAGGTAAAGTCCGATTAAAGATAGTCCGAGGGTCTCCAATAAGGTAGACAGTAGCTCAGGATTGTTCTCTAGGTAGGATGGTTCAGGTGCCTAATAGCAGCTGGGAAGAATGTGTCGCTGAATCTGGAGGTGTGCGTTTTCACACCGATATCTTTTGCTTGTTGTGAATTTCAGTGTATACAAGACCAGTTGTTCCATTCTTTCAACATATGACAGTCCCGCCATCCCGGGAATTAACCGTGTGAACCTACGCTGCACTCCCTCAATAGCAAGAATGTCCTTCCTCAAATTTGGAGACCAAAACTGCACAGAATACTCCAGGTGTGGTCTCGCCACTGCAACTGCAGAAGGACCTCTTTGCTCCTATACTCAACTCCTCTTGTCATGAAGGCTAACATGCCATTAGCTTTCTTCACTGCCTGCTGTACCTGCATGCTTACTTTCAGTGACTGATGTACAAAGACACCCAGGTCTCGTTGTACTTCCCCTTTTCCTAACCTGACACCATTCAGATAATAATCTGCCTTCCTGTTCTTGCTACCAAAGTGGATAACTTCACATTTATTCACATTAAACTGCATCCGCCATGCATCTTCCCACTCACCCAACCTGTCCAAGTCACCCTGCATCCTCATAGCATTCTCACACTGCCACCCAGCTTTGTGTCATCTGCAAATTTGCTAATGTTACTTTTAATCCCTTCATCTAAATCAATAATGTATATTGTAAATAGCTGTGGTCCCAGCACCGAGCCTTGCGGTACCCCACTAGTCACTGCCTGCCATTCTGAAAGGAACCCGTTAATACCTACTCTTTGTTTCCTGTCTGCCAACCAATTTTCTATCCGTCAATACCCTACCCCCAATACCATGTGCTCAAAGTTTGGCCACTACCTCCTATGTGGGACCATATCAAAGGCTTTCTGAAAGTCCAGGAACACTACACCCACTGGCTCTCCATTGTCCATTTTTCTAGTTATATCCTCAAAAAATTCCAGTGGATTAGCCAAGCATGATTTTCCTTCGTAAATCCATGCTGAAATCCATCCTGTTACTGCTATCCAAATGTGCCACTATTTCATCTTTTATAATTGACTCCAGCATCTTCCCCACCACCGATGTCAGGCTAACTGGTCTATTATTCCCTGTTTTCTCTCTCCCTCCTTTCTTAAAAAGTGGGATAAAATTAGCTACCCTCCAATCCACAGGAACTGATCCTGAATCTATAGAACATTGGAAAATGATCACCAATGCGTCCACAATTTCTAGAGCCACCTCCTTAAGTACCTTGGGATGCAGACCATCAGGCCCTGGGTATTTATCTGCCTTCGGTCCCATCAGTCTACCCAACACCATTTCCTGCCTAATGTGAATTTCCCTCAGATCCTCCGTCACACTAGGTCCTCTGGCCACTAGTACATCTGGAAGATTGTTTGTGTCTTCCTTAATGAAGACAAATCCAAAGTACCTGTTCAACTCGTCTGCCATTTCCTTGTTCCCCATAATAAATTCACCAGTTTCTATCCTCAAGGGATCCACATTTGTCTTAACTATTTTTTTCCTTTTCACATACCTAAAGCTTTTACTATCCTCCTTTATATTCTTGGCTAGCTTACGGTACCTTTGTATTTCATCTTTTCTCCCCGTGTTGCCTTTTTAGTTATCTTCTGTTGCTCTTTAAAAGTTACCCAATCCTCTGGCTTCCCACTCATCTTTGCTATGTTATACTTCTTCTCTTTTATTTTTATACTGATCTTGACTTACCTTGTCAGCCACGGTTGCCTCTTACTCCCATAACCACCGTAGCATTACCTTTGCTGCATGCCAATTTTAACTCTTGATTCAACGCACCCTATATCCAGGCTACTGTTTGGGGGCCTGTAGATACAGTATCTCCCATTAGGGTCTTTTTACCCTTACAATTCCTCAGTTCTATCCATATTGACTCAACATCTCCAGATTCTATGTCACCCCTCACAAGGGACTGAATTTCATTCTTTACCAACACAGCTACCCCACCCCCCTCTGCCCACCTGTCTGTTTTTCCATAGGAAGTATAACCCTGAATATTCAGTGCCCAGGTCAGATCCTCTTGCAGCCATGTCTCTGTAATTCCCATCAAACTTGCCAATCTCTAACTGAGCCTCAAGCTCATCCACTTTATTTCTTATACTTCACACTTTCATATACAACACTTTAACTTCGGTATTCACCTCCCCTCTCACACCGGTCACTATTGCACCTGTCCTTACTCTCTTATCCCTTCTCGAACTTTCCTTCCCATTAATTTGGGAGTCGTTTGTAACTTTTCCTGTACTCACTTCCCCTTTAACTCCTTCTTTATATTCCCAATTTGTCAATCTCTCCCCCCCCCCCCCCGCTATTTAGTTGTTGATTCTCCATTGCCGACCCATCTATGAAGACAGGTTTGTAGATCCTTGGCTTCCCTCTTCTAAAGTTAATGATCAGCTCCTTTGTCTTGCTGGTATTGAGAGCAAGGTTGTTGTTCTGGCACCATTTAATCTCCCTCTTACTCTCCGACTGTCCGTTACCCGACTCGTCATTCATTCAACAACAGTGATGTTGTTGGTGAATTTAAAGATGGTGTTGGAATTGGGCCTGGCTTCACAGTCACGGGTATAGAGTGAGTAGAGCAAGGGACCAGCACACAGCTCTGAGGTGCTCCTGTGCTGATGGTTATCATTGAGGAGGTGTTGTATCCAATTTGTACAGGTTGTGGTCCGTTGATGATGAAGTCAAGGATCCAGTTGCATCGGGAAGCACGGAGACCCAGTTCCCTGAGCTTGAGAAGAAGTTTGGAGGGGATGATGGTCTTAAATGCCGAGCTGCAGTTCAAATGAAAGAGGTCATTCAGCTCACCAAGTCCATTCCAGCCCTACCCCGAGTACTACTGCTGCTAAAATTCCTACATCCTCACATCGTAACTCTGCAAATTCTTTCCTTTCTGAAATGTTTTGAACAGGAATATAGTGTTGAAGAAAATTCTGGAGTAACTCAGCGGAACAGGCAGCATCTCTGGAGAGATGGAATGGGTGACGTTTTGGGTCGAGAACCTTCTTGGGGATTTAGTTTTATTCTAACTAAACATTGCAAAAACTAATTTTCCATCGTTAGTTCTTGAGGTGTTGAAGTGCAAATTATCATCATTGATACACTGTTTCCAAAATTAATCAGAATAAGGCAAGAAGTGTTAATCAGATAGGAACAGCAATTACCACATAATTAATTGTGATACTGTCTCTAATAACATTTAACTTTAGGACGGTGATGGAATAGCCTCTACTTGCCTGGATGATTGTAGCACTAATGAGCTCAAGAAACTCGACAGGGCCCTGGGCGAAGCCACCAGTTGATCCACTTTCAGTAGCATTCATTGCATCTATTACTGGCACGTTGTGGCTGCGCTGTATACCATTAGTCCACTCACCTGGGCTGCTCTAACACCACCTGCCAAACCTCCAAACTCCGCCACCAAGAATGAGCAGAGTAGCAACTATATAGAAACACCACCACATACACGTTCCCCTCAAAGTGGCGTGCCATCCGACATGGAAATATTCACCATTCCTTCATCCTGGAACGTCTTCCCCCAAATTCCTTAGAGGGATTAACAGGGTGGATGTTGAGGGAAGGAACTGCAAATGCTGGTTTATACTGAAGATAGACACATAATCCTGTAGCTCTTCAGCGGGTCAGGCAACATCTCTGGAGAAAAGAAATATTCTTCTTCTCCAGCGATGCTGCCTGACCCATTGAGTTATTTCAACATTTTTGTGTCTCGTGAACCTTCCTACATATTTTGTCTGCTCCATGGCAAAAGCTCCTCAAGGGATGCCTACTTTGAAGAGGTTCTCCTCTTCTCTCTGACAGGGATTGAAGAAAAGTTCCGACCCGAAACATCACCTATTCCTTTTCTCCAGAGATGATGCCTGACCTGCTTAGTTGCTCCAGCTTTTTGTGTCTATCTGGGGTAGGTGTTGAGATGTTTTCACTCATGGGAGAGTTATGAACATGGGGGGTACGGTTACATGAGAAGGGTCTAGCCATTTAAAAGTCAGGTGCAAAGAAAATTCCTCTTGAAGAAGGGGGGGGGGTGGGGGGGGGTGGGGGGGGGTGGCCGCCTGCTGCCACGTGCAACGGCAGGCTTGGTTCGCCGCTGCGACCAGAAGATATAAATGTTCTACAAACCTTTTGTAACCGTTGACACCAGAACATACTGACTGTTGTGTACTGCCTGGGTGAGGTCTACAGTGTGTCTTTACTAGGTTGGACGTAAGACAAAGCATTGCACTGTATGTAGGTACATGCGACAATAAAGCAGTCATTCATTCCTTGAATCCCAATAAAGTGGTTACGTTTAAGAAAAGAGTATTTTAATCGAACAGCCAAAAAATGCACATATCTGACCTCAGTCACCGTGTGAAAGTGTAAGCGTGAGAGAATGAAGTGAAGAAATTGCCTTTCAACTGTTTAAAGAAATACAAGTGAAGGATCGGAGATGCAGGAACAGAACAGAACAACAACGAGATCAAATGAAAATATAAAAATTGAAACGTCAGGAAATAGTGTCAGGGGGCAGGGAGTTTGAAAGGCTGATGATTGAGACAAAGGCAAGAAAACAGAAGAGAGGCTGTTCTATTAAGTCACGGTGTGAATCAAGTTGATGGCAGTAGATAGCGTTGGTTTCATGTCCGTGACAACATGAGAAAGAGGAGCAGTGAAGAGAGGAATGGAATTTCAGATTGAGCTCTTCTGAACATGAAAACAGCATTGAAGTCATTTTGTGCAAAGAGAACCACACAAGCTTGGTTGAGGTTGTGCGTTTAGGTTTAGAATTAGGTTTATCATTCTCACGTACCAAGGTGCAGTGAAATGCTTTGTTTTGCATGCTATCTAATCAAATCAGACAATGCTGCACATAAATACAATCATGGCAAACACAAGTAGAATAGATAACGTAAAGGGAAAATACAGGGTGCAGAATATAGTTTCCATCATTATAGCGTGCCAGTTCAATAGACAAGGTCAAGTGTCCATAATGGGATAGAGGTGAATCAGACAGTACCACAGCTTATGGAACGACTTTCAGAAACCTTGTAACATTTGCATGATAACATGATAACCTGGATATGACAGGTTTAGAAGGATATGGGTTAAATGCAGACAGGTGGGACTAGTGCAGATGGGACATGTTGGCCGATGTTGGCATGTTGGAGGATGATATGCTGGGATAGACACAAAATGCTGGAGTAACTCAGCGGGTCAGGCAGCATCTCTGGAGAAAAGGAATAGCTAAAGTTTCAGGTCGAGACCCTTCTTTAGACTTAGAGTCAGGTACCTCTGGTTTCCCTCTTCCCTGACTCTCAGATTGAAGAAGGGTCTCGACCCGAAACATCGCCTATTCCTTTTCTCCAGAGTAGCAGCCTGACCCGCTGAGTTACTCTATCTTCTATCTTCTATCTTCGGTGTAAACCAGATTCTGCAGTTCCTTCCTACACATGACCTGCTGGGCCCTGGGGAAAGCAATCAGGTCAAGGGAGGCAGGGTCACCTTCAAGGAAAGGATGAGTACATTTATGCAGCATTTGGGCAATGTGTACCCATCCCGTCCTCTCCCAGACATGGCCCCCGAAGGTGATGCAGAACCACCTGGGATACAACCTCTTCACTCGACCTTCCAATGCGTAAACCCTTTACCTTGCTTACAACGCAAATCAGCCCCGCTC
Source organism: Malacoraja senta (assembly GCA_038087875.1). Lineage (NCBI taxonomy): Eukaryota > Metazoa > Chordata > Chondrichthyes > Rajiformes > Rajidae > Malacoraja > Malacoraja senta. Next base: position 77,217,261 of record CM075979.1, read on the forward strand.
CAAACAGGAGATAACAAGATCTGAGCCAAGCAGTTGACGGCAGCTTCAAAAGAGGAGAGAAAACGTGGGAGTGGAAAGCAGGCAAGAAAGTTGAAGGAAGCTGGAAGAGAGAGTGATTATGCTTTAACAATGAGTTAAATATTGGGGTTATTAACTGCAGCTGATGAGGCCTCTTTGCTCCACGGCAAAGCTATTAATTTATTTTCAACAACCAGGAATCTTTTAAGGAAATTGAATGCTCCACATAGCAGATGGTTTCAATAAGCCAAGCGACACAGTGGTAGTAATCCAATTAACGCTACAAATGAAGCTGTTAGCGATGCTTAACACATGGCCCAATGTCTTCAGAGTGTGTGGATCTGGCATTTAGCTCAGTGGCGTAGCAGTAAAGTTGATGCCTTACAGCGCCAGAGAACCAGGTTCAATCCTGACTATGGGTGCTGTCTGTACGGAGTTTGTCGTGGTTATCCCTCGAGGTCGAGGATGATGGTCTACGTTCCGTTGCTCGCAGAACGAAGATGCCTGTGCGTGTGTTTGTTTAACGTGTACTTGATGTTGCGCTCCAAGAAGCACACGGCCCTTCACAAATCAATCAACTCATTCCGATGGCAAGGGAACCAAGGCGATTGGAGCCGATAGATCTGTTGCAGCCTTCATCCACCATCACAGCCGTTGAGTTCAAGATAACTTCGTCTGCCTGGTCCCCCGTTGAGGTCTTGTAGGTTGGATCGTTCTTAGTCAGGACCCTCATCCTCGATCTTACCATCATGGGTGAGTTGTAAAAGTGTCCCTAGTGTGTGCAGGTTAGAGTACAGGGCGATCGTTGGTTGGCGCGGACTTGGTGGGCCGAAGGGCCTGTTTCCACGCTGTATCTCTAAACTAAAGTAATCTACAAGAAGAACCGTGGTGGTTGCTGCCTGACAGCGCCAGAGACCCGGGTTAGACCCCGACTACGGTTGCTGTCTGTACAGAGTTTGTACGTTCTCCCCATGACCACGTGGGTTTTCTCCGGGTTCCACGGTTTCTTCCCACACTCCAAAGACGTGCAGGTTTGTAGGTTACTTTGGCTTGGTGTAATTGTAAATTGTCCCTGGTGCATGTAGGATAGTGTAAGTGTGCAGGGATTGCTGGTCAGGGTGTACTCGATGGGCCAAAAAGCCTGTTTCTGTGCTGTCTCTGTAAACTAAACGAAACTCAGTGGGTCAGGCAGCATCTCTCTGCAGAACATGGATAGGTGACATTTTGGGTCGGGGCCCTTTTTCAGACCGGTTGTTCGCTGGAGGGGAGGGTGGGGGAAAGAATACTCGGAGAGATGAGAGGCAGGACAAAGCGAGGCAGCTAATAGATCGACACTGGCGAGGGGGTTTCTGATAGGCAAATGGTTGGACGAAAGGCTGGAGATTAAAGCAGAAGGTGTGAGACAGACTGATTGAAGAGATGCAAATTGTGAAACCAGAGAAAGGAATGTGGGAGGAGGAGTAGCTGGAGACATAGGTGCGTGTCTAGGAGAGGCACTGGGGAGGGGAGGATGGGGAGGGGAGGATGGGGAGGGATGGAGAGGGATGGAGGGAGGGGGAGGGGCTTCATTAAAGGTTACCTAAAATTGGAGACCTCGATTCACCCATTGAAAATCTGATGCCCATGACTTGCCACATCCTACATAGTCCCACACTATGTAAGCTGGCCTCTGTCCTAACTGTGACCATGTTCCATCTGCACGGCGTGCTGACCTACATTGGCTACCTATTAAGCAGTTGCACAATTTAAACATTCTTAGCCATGTACTCAAATCAAACCAAATCAAATCAAAATGTAATTACCTTGCTCCATCCTTCTCCATAATTGCCTTCAGTACTTTTAACCCTTTCATGTCTACACTACCAACTCTGAACATTAGATAATGTCGATAGACACAAAATGTTGGAGAAACTCAGCGGGCCAGGCAGCATCTCTGGAGCAAAGGAATAGGTGACATTTCAGGTCGAAACCCTCCTTCAGACTGAGGCTCCTTCCTACACCAAATAATGTTGATTTTATAAGAGATAGTTATCTTGTTTGGAACTGAAGTGAAGTGATGGGATTTAATTGAGCCAAATAAAATGATGAAGGTCTTAGAGAAAGTAAATAGTGAGGACCTATTTCCCTTCACGTGGATTTAATGAAATTGGTAGAAGGATTAGCGGTGAGGTGAGAATGTTTCAGATGGTGGATTGGTGGGGGTTAGAGGTGAGTCCAGAACATTTTAGATGAAGGGTCAGCGGAGGTTAGAGGTAAGGTAAGAACATTTCAACTGGAGGGATGGCGAGTGTTGGAGGTCAGATGTGAAAGTTATCAAGAACAAGAAGGCAGATTATTATCTAAATGGTCAGATTAAGAAAGGGGAGGTGTAGCGAGACCTGGGCGTCCTTGTCCATCAGTCACTGAAAGTAAGCATGCAGGTACAACAGGCAGTGAAGAAAGCAAATGGCATGTTGGCCTTCATAGAGAGATGACCAAGGAGGTCTTACTTCAGTTGTATAGGGCCCTGGTGACACCACATCTGGAGTTTTGTATGAAGTTTTGGTCTCCTAATTTGAGGAAGGACATGCTTGCTATTGAGTGGGTGCAGCATAGGTTCACCAGGTTTATTCCCGGGATGGCGGGACTGACATACGATGAAAGAGTAGGAGTAAACGGGTCCTTTTCAGAATGGCAGGCAGTGACTAGTGGGGTACCGCTAGGCTCAGTGCTGGGACCCCAGCTATTTACAATATATATTAATGATTTGGACGAGGGAATTGAATGCAACATCTCCAAGTTTGCGTGTGACACGAAGCTGGGGGGCAGTGTTAGCTGTGAGGAGGATGCTAGGAGGCTACAAGGCGACTTGGATAGGTTGGGTGAGTGGGCAAAAGCATGGCAGATGCAGTATAATGTGGATAAATTTGAGGTTATCCACTTTGGTGGCAAGAACAGGAAAGTAGACTATTATCTGAATGGTGGCCGATTAGGAAAAGGGGAGATGCAACGAGACCTGGGTGTCATGGTACACCAGTCATTGAAAGTAGGCATGCAGGTGCAGCAGGCAGTGAAGAAAGCGAATGGTATGTTAGCATTCATAGCAAAAGGATTTGAGTATAGGAGCAGGGAGGTTCTACTGCAGTTGTACAGGGCCTTGGTGAGACCACACCTGGAGTATTGCGTACAGTTTTGGTCTCCTAATCTGAGGAAAGACATTCTTGCCATAGAGGGAGTACAGAGAAGGTTCACCAGACTGATTCCTGGGATGGCAGGACTTTCATATGAAGAAAGACTGGATAGACTCAGCTTGTACTCGCTAGAATTTAGAAGATTGAGGGGGGATCTTATAGAAACTTACAAAATTCTTGAGGGGTTGGACAGGCTAGGTGCAGGAAGATTGTTCCCGATGTTGGGGAAGTCCAGAACAAGGGGTCACAGTTTAAGGATAAGGGGGAAGTCTTTAAGGACCGAGATGAAAAAAAAATATTCACACAGAGAGTGGTGAATCTGTGGAATTCTCTGCCACAGAGGGTGGTTGAGGCCAGTTCATTGGCTATATTTAAGAGGGAGTTAGATGTGGCCCTTGTGACTAAAGGGATCAGGGGGTATGGAGAGAAGGCAGGTACAGGATACTGAGTTGGATGATCAGCCATGATCATATTGAATGGCGGTGCAGGCTCGAAGGGCTGAATGGCCTACTCCTGCACCTATTTTCTATGTTTCTATGTTTCTGTGAAAGAATGGAGCGACTGGGCTCGTATTCACTGGAATTTAGAAGGATGAGAGGATATCTTATAGAAACAAAACATTCTTAAGGGATTGGACAGGCAAGATGCAGGAAAAATGTTTCCCATGTTGGGGAGTCCAGAACCAGGAGTCACAGTTTTAGAATAAGGGGTAGGCCTATTTGGGCTGAGGAGGAAAAACTTTTTCACCCAGAGAGTTGTGAATCTGTGGAATTCTCTGCCATAGAAGACAGTGGAGGCCAATTCACTGGATGTTTTCTAGAGAGAGTTAGATATAGCTCTTAGGGCTAAGGAATCAAAGGATATGGGGAGAAAGCAGGAACAGGGTGGTACTGATCTTGAATGATTAGCCATGATCACATTGAATGGCGGTGCTTGCTCGAAAGGCCGAATGGCCTACTCCTGCACCTATTTTCTATGTTTCTATGTTTCAATGTTTCTAATGTTTGAGGTTGAAAGGTCGGGGGTTAAAACTCACAGTCTGCAGGGGTGAGAGAGGGAGAAATCCTCATCACATTTAAACAATATTTGGCTGTGTGCTTGAAGAGACGTGAACTGCAGGTTCTACAAACTCGGTGCTAGACAAGATTAGTTGGCACAACATTTGTTTATGACCAGCACCTACACAATGGGCCAAGTGTCCTCCTTCTGCATTATTTTAAAATGTAATCTTGCAATCCTTAGTAGTTATTATTATTGTGTCGTAGACTCTGGAATTGCCTTCTTAAATCACTCTGCTTCTCTATCACCTCTTTCTTCCTCAAAGCACAGCTCTTGGATCTTTTACTTTACTTTACTTTAGAGATACAGCACGGAAACAGGCCTTTTGGCCCACCGAATCTGCACCGACCAGCGATCTCCATATAATGAACTATCCAAACATTTGCAATTTTGCACCAAAGCTAATTAACCATATAACCATATAACCATATAACAATTACAGCACGGAAACAGGCCATCTCGACCCTTCTAGTCCGTGCCGAACACGTATTCTCCCCTAGTCCCATATACCTGCGCTCAGACCATAACCCTCCATTCCTTTCCCGTCCATATAACTATCCAATTTATTTTTAAATGATAAAAACGAACCTGCCTCCACCACCTTCACTGGAAGCTCATTCCACACAGCCACCACTCTCTGAGTAAAGAAGTTCCCCCTCATGTTACCCCTAAACTTCTGTCCCTTAATTCTCAAGTCACGTCCCCTCGTTTGAATCTTCCCTACTCTCAGTGGGAAAAGCTTATCCACGTCAACTCTGTCTATCCCTCTCATCATTTTAAAGACCTCTATCAAGTCCCCCCTTAACCTTCTGCGCTCAACCTAACACTTTGGAGTGTGGGAGGAAACCGGAGTACCCGGAGAAAACCCACATGGTCGCAGGGAGAGCATACAAATTCCATACGGACAGCACCCGTGGTCAGGATCGAACCCAGGTCTCTGGTGCTGTAAGGCAGCAACTCTACTGCTGCGGTGCTGTGCGCAATCCGTCTAATAGTCTCTAATGTGGATCAATGTTTAACAGTACTGCTGTCAGCCACAATAATAATGAGCTATGTATATGTAAGTACTTATTAAAGCAAAATGTGACCAAAGTGAAATGGACAATAAGAGCTTTTCCAGTGAAAGCTTTAGAGTTAATCAGCTCTCGAGAAAATGGCAAGGTCCTCTCTGCTACATGCTTATGTGAAGGTGCAGGTTAGGTGCGGGGTAGCCCCCCGAGTTAGCACCACCAGTCATCGCTGATCCGATGGTGATGTTGACTGCATATTCCCACCTCCCCGGTAACCCCCCCCCCTCCCATCCCCCTGTCCCTCCGCCCATAATATTTCTTAGTTTAGAGATACAGCACGGAAACAGGCCATTCGGCCCACCGAGTCCGTACCGACCAGCAGTCCCTGCACAGTAACACTATCCTACACACTAGGGACAATTTTTACATTTATTTCAAGCCAATTAACCTACAAACCTGTAGGTCTAGGAGTGTGGGAGGAAACTGAAGTTCTCCGAGAATACCCACGCAGGTCACGGGGAGAAGGTACAAACTCCGTACAGACAAGCACCCATAGCCAGGATCGAACCCGGGTCTACAGCGCTGTAGGCCTCACTCTACCGCTGCGCCACTGTGCCGCCAATAATACTCCAATTCACCATTTCTTTCCCTTGTTTACCAAACTCTGCCTAAAATACATTCAAAGACTCTGCCTTTACACAAGTGAAAGTTTGAACTCACTGAGGTAAATACTTAATGATCACATTTAAATGAATATAAAATATGCAATGTGCAAAACATGCATGCATTTATCAGTTATGACAATCCATGTGCTCAGTCCCTGTGAGTTCAGGGGAGACTGAATGATGGAAGAATGAAACTTGACGATAGGGCTGTCACTTTGCGTATTTATACATAATTTGGCATGACAGTACATGCAAAGTCCATTACTGAGTCGCTGGTTAAGCATACATTATGAATGTTTCTGTCTAATTATTTCTACCTGAAAACTGTTCAAGTGCGAGAGTCAACTTGACTTAGACATTAAAGGGACTAAAATGAGTGAGTTTGTTTTCTATCAAACTTCTCAAGACCTCAAGATGTTCCAAAATATGTTATAGCTGTTGAATTCCAAATTGTAGTCACTAATGACAGGACAAGTGTTTGCTGAATGCTTCCACAAAGGCAGCGTGACAACAAGCAAATTACCTACTGTACATAGAGTCATAGAGTCATACAGCATTCGGCCTAACTTGCCCACACCAACCAACATGTCCCACCTGCCTGCATTTGGCCCATAACTCTCCATACCTGTCCTATCCATGTACCTGTCTAATTGTTTCTTAAACGTCGCGATAGTCCCTGCCTCAACTACCTCCTCTGGCAGCTCGTTCCATACACCCACCACCCTTTTATGTGAAAAAGTTTTGTCTCAGATTCCTATTAAATCTTTCCCCATTCACCTTAAACCTATGTCCTCTGGTTCTGGCCTTCCCTAGTGTGGGCAAGAAACTCTGAGTCTACCCGATTTATTCCTCTCATGATTTTAAATGCCTCTGTAAGATCATCCCTCATCATCCTATGCTACAGAGAATAGAATCCCAGCCTGCTCAACCTCACCCTATAGCTCAGACCCTTGAGTCCTGGCAACATCCTCATAAATCTTCTCTGTAGGCTTTCCAATGTTACATCTTTCATGTAACATGGTGCCCAGAACTGAACACAATACTCGAAATGCTGCCTCGCCAACATCTTATATAGCTGCAACATGACCTCCCAACTTCTATACTCATATTTTTGTAACTAGTCAACTGTGTTCTGGATGTACAGAAGAATCCAGCGCAGAAGCATCCCACTATGCCCAGGCTAGTCATCAAACACCTCTGTTCAATGACCAACCCTTGGTCCCTATCCTTCTGTGCCTTGGTGGTTTAAGTGCACATCTGAATATTTCAAGAGTCAAGCGTCAAGAGTGTTTTATTGTCACGTGTCCCAGAGCGGAACAATAAAATTCTTACTCACAGCAATACAACAGATATATAAACATAGTTCTCATAGTTAGATTTAGCTGTTGTGGCTAAAGGAATTAAAGGATATGGGAAAAAATCAGGAACGGGGTACTAATTTTGGATGATCAGCTATGATCATATTGAATGATGGTGCTGGCTCGAAGGTCCGAATGGCCTAGTCCTGCACCTATTTTCTACGTTTCTATGTTTCTAGTCAATAGAATAGAATGGAATACTTTATTGTCACATGTAACAAGTCACAGTGAAATTGCCAAGGTGTTCAAATAGTCGCTCATAGGCCGCTTACAAAGTTACAGATTCCCCCCCCCCCACACACCCCCATTGCACCAGTTGTTCCCCATTTGTTCTTCCCCCCCTCCGTCCTGGCGGTATCCCCCTGCCAGGTCCCCATTGTCCATTGTTCTACCCCCCTCAAGAGTCAAGTGATTTATTGTCTTATGTCCCAGATAGAACAATGAAATTCTTGCTTACAGCAGCACAACAGAATATGTAAACAAAGCACACTGTAATAAATATAATAAATGAGAAAAAAAAGTTCAGTGTGTGTATATACGCAGACATGCATAAGTAATGAAAAAAACACAAACAATAATAGTGCAATAATAACAATAATAGTCTATGTAGTTCAGAACTTATTTGAGGTTGGAGGGAAGAAGCTGTTTCTGAGACTGGATGTCACCCTCCAGCCTCTGTCTCTACCTCCTCCCTCTCCTCCCCATTTCTGGGTCCATTTCCTAATTTATTGTTCCCTTATTTGTTCCACCAATCGCCTCCATCTTCAAACTCCTCCTCTCCCTCTGTAAGATATTACGGTCGGTCGTGGCAAGTAGGCAGAAACAAACACAGGTTTTCAGACAAGCAGTTGCCATTGTGATTCGTCTTTATTTTACACAAGTACACTGCGCATCACTCATGCACATATTCACGAGACTGATAAGATAGGAAGGTATATCACATGACTCCACATGATGGGCGGAACGGCGGCGCAGCGGTAGAGTTGCTGCCTCACAGCGCCAGAGGCCCGGGTTCGATCCCGACTTATCTGTACGGAGTTTGTACGTTCTCCACGTGACCTGCGTGGGTTTTCTCCGAGATCTTCGATTTCCTCCCAAACTCCAAAGACGTACAAGTATGTAGGTTAATTGGCTTGGTATAAATGTAAAATTGTCCCTAGTCTGCGTAGGATAGTGTTAATGTGCGGGGATTGCTGGTCGGTGAGGACTTGGTGGGCCGATGGGCCTGTTACCATGCTGCATCGGTAAACTAAACTAAAACTAAACTAGACTCAAATCACACCACCTGGTACTCAATTCTTAAAGGTAAAGTGCCATTATATACACTGCACCCTCCATCCCCACTTTCCCATGTTCCTATCACCCAGCAGTCTCTTGTCTCACCCCTCCCTCTCACTTCTCTCCAGAGACTGCCTTCCCTCTCCACTCTCAGTCCTGACAAGTTCTGTGCCCAGCCTGTGAGCTGCAGCACGTCAGATCTAACCTGTGAGCGGTAAGGAAGACCTTTTTGCAGCCAGTCAGCTTGCAATTCTCTCCTTGAAGCAGGCCACTGGAAGTTTCTGGCCTGTGAAGAAACATTAGTTCACCAGCGTCTGTCTTTCTCAGAACAGAATTCTTTGAAGAAGTAGCACGGTGCTCACTTCAACCTGCAAATGGCAGATAATAGCAACTATCATTCAGTATTACCTTTGTCTTGTTGAAATTTGGACGTTCCCTTCACTCGTACGGCACGGAAATTGATAATTTGGAGCTTTGGTAGAACTGTTGCTCACAGCGCCAGAGACACCGGTTCGATCCTGACCCTGGGTGTAGCCCGTGTAGAGTTTGCACGATCTCCATGCATTGTTTACCTCTGGGTGCTCCGGTTTCCTCCCACATCCCAAAGACGTGTGGGTTTGTAGATTAATTGGCCTCTGCAAATTCCCCTAAGACTAGAGATACTGAGCAGAAACAGCCCCTTCGGCCTACCAAGACCGCACCGACTAGCAATCACCCCGACACTATCTTAAACACTGGGGACAACTTACAATTTAGCAAAGCCAATTAACCTACAAACCTGCATGTCTTTAGAGTGTGGGAGGAAACCGGAGCACCCGGAGAAAACCCATGTGGTCACAGGGAGAAAGTACAAACTCCCTACAGCCAGCACACATAGTCAGGGTCTCTGGTGCTGTAAAGCAGCAACTCTACTGTTGTGCCAATGTGCCGCCTCAGTGAGAACATGCATGAGAAAGTGGGATAACATTCAATGGGTGATAAATGGTCAGCCGGGATGGTGGGCCGAAGGGCCTGCTTCCATGTTGTATCTTTCAATCAACCTTTCAATCCATCAAGTCTATGCTTGCAGTTAAGCAGCCATTTACATTAATCTAATTTTACTCTTCCTACCTTCCCATCAATTAGTTTATATCAGTTTATACCACTCCGCTATATTAGAGGCCATTTATAGTGGGCAATAAATCTATTTAATCTGCAGCCTAGAGCCATTGAGCCATACAGTGTGGAAACAGGCCCTTCAGCCCAACTTGCCTACACCAACCAACATGTCCCATCTCCACTAGTCACACCTGACTACATTTGGCCCAATCCCTCTAAACCTGTCCTATCCATGTCCCGGTCTAAATGTTTAAATGTTTCGTAAACATTGCATAGATACATAGATACATAGAAAATAGGTGCAGGAATAGGCCATTCGGCCCTTCGAGCCTGCACCGCCATTCAATATGATCATGGCTGATCATCCAACTCAGTATCCCGTACCTGCCGTCTCTCCATACCCCCTGATCCCTTTAGCCACAAAGGCCACATCTAACTCCCTCTTAAATATAGCCAATGAACTGGCCTCAACTACCCTCTGTGGCAGAGAGTTCCAGAGATTCACCACTCTCTGTGTGAAAAAGTTTTTCCTCATCTCGGTCTTAAAGGATTTCCCCCTTATCCTTAAGCTGTGACCCCTTGTCCTGGACTTCCCCCAACATCGGGAACAATCTTCCTGCATCTAGCCTGTCCAACCCCATAAGAATTTTGTACGTTTCTATAAGATCCCCTCTCAATCTCCTAAATTCTAGCGAGTATAAGCCAAATAGTATTGCAAATAGTATTGCAAATTGCAATAGTATCTGCCTCAACTACTTTGTTTCGGTAGCTCGCTCCATAACCTACCCCCTTCACCCGCCGCATTTGGATTATTGTGAGCAATTTTGGGCACCATATTTGAGGAAGGATGTGCTGGCTCTGGAGAGGGTCCGGAGGAGGTTTACAAGAATGATCCCAGGAAAGAGTGGGTTAACCTATGATGAGCGTTTGTCAGCACTGGGCCTGTACTCCATGGAGTTTAGAAGAATGAGGGGGAGCCTCGTTGAAACATACAGAATAGTGAAAGGCTTGGATAGAGTGGATGTGGGATCTTCCACTAGTGGGAGAGTCTAGGACTAGAGGTCATAGCCTCGGAATTAAAGGACGTTCATTTAGGAAGGAGATGAGGAGAAATTTCTTTAGTCAGAGGGCGGTGAATCTGTGGAATTCTTTGCCACAGAAGGCTGTGGAGGCCAAGTCAGTGGATATTTTTAAGGCAGAGATAAATAGATTCTTGATTCGTACAGGTGTCAGAGGTTATGGGGAGAAGGCAGGAGAATGGAGTTAGGAGGGAGAGAGATCAGCCATGATTAAGTGGCGGAGTAGACTTGATGGGCCATTCTGCTCCTATCCCTTGTGACCTTATGACCTATGTCCTCTTAGTGGTTTTTTGTTTATTTAACCTACATGTCTTTGTAGTGTGAGAGTGAACAGAGCAACGTGAAGTCAAAGAGATAACGTGCAAACTCCACCCAGACAACTCTTGAAGACAAGACTAAACACTAGGTTACTGGAGCTGTGAGGCAGTGGCTCTACTTGATGTGCCACAAGCCTGTGACCTTGGCTCTGTCCAGCCAATGTGATCCAAGCTGTTGTGGGACGTATCACTGATGGGGATGAGTCAGAGTATAGAAGAGAGATCGAGCAACTGTCCATATGGTGCCAGCACAACAACCTGGCCCTCAACACCAGCCAAACCAAGGAACGGATTGTGGGCTTTGGAAGGAGTAGGATGGGGACCCACAGTCCCGTTATATTAAACCGGTCCATGGTTGAAAGGGTCAAGAGCTTCAAATTCCTGGGTGTGCACATCTCTGAAGATCGTTCCTGTTCCGAGAACACTGATGCAATTATTAAGAAAGCACATCAGCACCTCTACTTCCTGAGAAGATTACGGAGAGTCGGTTTGTCAAGGGAGCACTCTCTCTAACTTCTACAGGTGCACAGTAGAGAGCATGCTGACCAGTTGCATCATGGCTTGGTTCGGCAACTTGAGCGCCCTGGAGAGGAAAAGACTACAAAGAGTAGTAAACACTGCCTGGTCCATCATCGGCTCTGACCTCCCTTCCATCGAGGGGATCTATCACAGTCGCTGCCTCAAAAAGGCTGGCAGTATCATCAAGGACCCACACCATCCTGGCCACACACTCATCTCCCTGCTACCTTCAGGTAGAAGGTACAGGAGCCTGAAGACTGCAACGACCTGGTTCAGGAATAGCTACTTCCCCACAGCCATCAGACTATTAAACTTGGCTCAGACAAAACTCTGAACATTAATAGCCCATTATCTGTTATTTGCACTTGATCAGTTTATTTATTCATGTGTGTATACAGTATATTTATATAATGATATATGGACACACTGATCTGTTTTGTAGTCATGCCTACTATGTTCTGTTGTGCTGAAGCAAAGCAAGAATTTCATTGTCCTATCAGGGACACATGACAATAAACTCTCTTGAATCTTGAATCTTGAATCTTGTATAAATCTCCACATTCCCACACCCCATGAAGCTTACAACGCATGTCTTCAACAAAGGTGGTTTTGGCTGAGAGATCTGCCCACCCACTGGCTTCAACCCTGCTGAATGACGAGAAGCAGATTGTAAAGGTTGGAGCCTTTATTTTCAACAACACTTTCAACTTTTCCCCTGGCAAAATTCCAGCACTGTTGCTGGCAAAAGCGTGGCAGTGCGCTGCGAAGTCAGGAATATCCCAGTGTTCGTACCCCGCTCAAGGAATGCCTCGGGCAAACTTCACTGATCATGCTTTACAGTATCGCCAGGCCATGAGTGATGAAGAAATGGGAAGCGATGCATTGCAGTCGACTTGTGCCGCGCTCTGCTCGAGAACAATCGGGTTTATTGCGAGTCTCCTGCCGATCCTAATATCGATCAGAGCCAGAGTGCAGGCCTGGAAAAATTCAAGTGGTGTCCAAATGCTCCTGCAGCTTCCACTTCCACCGGCGACACTGGGGAGGCAAAGTCATGAAGCCCTGGGCAATCAATGAAAACACTCAGCTTTCTCCTCAGCCATTACGATCTACAAAGCTGAAGGTTGTTCTACGCATCCCTCTCGCCCCTTCTCTTACGATACGATATGATAAAGCTTTATTTATCCCAGGAGATAAATTGATCTGTTTTCAGTCATAAAACACCAGACACATGAAACATGAAATTAAAGTGATGTAGAAAGGATTGGAAATGTGCAAAGATTTGGGGAGGGGTGGGTGGGTGGGGGGGGGGGGGGGAGTCAGTCTACCCCACGACAGAAGGGTGAGGAGTTGCACAGTTTGATAGCCACGGGGAATCTCCTGTAGCGTTCTGTGCTGCATCTTGGTGGAACCAGTCTGTTGCTCAGGTTGACCAGTGCGTCATGGAGGGGGTGAGCTGTATTGTCCAAGATGCTCTGCAATTTGAGGAGCATCCGCCCCTCCAAGACCACCTCCCATGAATCCAACTCCGCCCCCAGGATGGAGCCAGCATCCTGATGAGTTTGTTAATCCTCTTTGCTCCAAAGTACTCAAAGGAACTGCACACGAGCCAGAATAACTGCTTTAATGGAAGTTCAGTCACTGTGACCAGGGTAATTTGTAGCTGGTTTGCAAAGCAAATAAAATAGGACTGCAGGGAACCTGCAATAAAGAATAAAAAATATCAGCAGGTCAGGCAGCATCTTCAAGGTGTGGGATCTTCAAGATCGGAGATCGATCGGATCAGGTTCCGCCCCATGAGGCCGAGGGCATGGATCGGACGTAGCCTGCAGTGGCACGGAGCGGCAGAGTAACGGTGGAGGACATTAACAGATGCGCCAGGTCAGGCCAGGACAACCCCTGCAAGTCCAACCCAGTGCCACCACCAGGACAACGGGCCTTTCTGGGCAAGTTAAGACTCTACATTTCACCAACTTTTAACCTTGAAGGATACAAGATGGCACTGGAAACATGGCGCCTCTTGAGCATTGCTTCTGTGTTCAGAGTTGTTCCGTGGAAACGGATGCCAGTTCAAAATTTCAATGGGGCTTATTTGTCACATATGCAAGTGCACAGTGACATTCTTATTACATACGCGGGAGCCGCGATGTTTTGGCGCCATTATTCATAGTACAAGGTCCGGTCATTTTTTTACACTCACGACTGTGCAGCCAAATACCAATCCAACTCAATCTAATGTTTATAGAAGACACACTGGAGTGGTCCGGATATCGAATAATGACAAGATGAAGTACAGAAAGGAGATTGAGAATCTAGTAACTTAGTACCAAGACAACAACCTCTCCCTCAATGTCAGCAAGACAAAGGAGATAGTCATTGACTTCAGGAATTAAAGGAGTACACAGACCCCAGTCTAAATTGATGGCGCCAAAGTGGAGATGATGGGAAGACTCAAGATCCTGGGATTGAATATCATGAGCAATTATTCCTGGACCAGCCACATCGAAGCTATGGCCAAGACAGCACATCCAATGTCTCTACATCCTTAGAAGGCTTAAGAAGTTCGGCATGTCTCCAACAAATCTCACCAGCTTCTAGGTATACGCCGTAGAAAACATTTTTTCAGGATGCATCACAACATGGTTCCAGAGCAACTCCATCCAAGACCGTAAAAAATTGCAAAGAGTTGTGGACGTAGCCCAGACCATCACGCACACCAGCCTCCCTTCCATCGATTCCATCTACACCATTCTGTTTGGCAAGATCATCAGCATAATCAAGGGCCAGTCTCACCGTCACTCTCTCTTCTCCCCTCTCCCATTAGGAAGATGATACAGAAGTTTGAAAACACATACCTCCAGATTCTTCCCAGCTATCATCAGACAACTGGGCCGTCCTTTCATCAGCTAGACGCATCCTGACCCCATCTACCTCATTGGAGACCTTTGCCTTGAACTTTAGTCGCACTATATCGTATTTCAATATTATAACTTTGCACTAAATTTTGTGCCCTTTATCTTTGCACTATGGATGGCTTGATTATATTCACGTATAGTCTTATTTCTTGACTGGATAGCATGCAAACAAAAGCTTTTCGCCGTATCTTGAAACACGTGACAATAATAATACGCTTAACTAAACTAAAGTACTAAGCTTAAACTCTTGTTCAGACCGAAAGGTCTGAATGACAAATAAAGGAATCTCTAATCTCTAATCTCTTGTACTTAAGTATGATTGTGCCTGTGTATAGTAAGACTTTTGAACTCAGCAAAAAGCAATTTCACTTTACCTAGGTACATGTAACAATAAAGTACCATTAAACTATTGAGCATGATTTTAAGAATCATTTCTGTAATAGCACCTAGTCACTAAACCTACTGTGTCCCATTTTGCAGTAAGTGTCAACAACGCTGAGAGGATTTGCAGTAATTCCCACCTGTGAGTGTCACCAAGCTTGGGATTTCTGTTCACACCTGTGCTGACACAGAAGACCTGGACTTGCTGAAGCTATTCGCCAGATGTTTCCAAGTGCGTACCAGCAGGAGATTCCTCATGGGATTTGGTGAAAGAACACAATGGGAGATATGGTGTATCCATTACACCAGGAATTTTGCTCCCATGGTAGGATTACTTTATGTGTAGGAAAGAACTGCCGATGTTGGTTTAAATCGAAGATCGACATAGAATGCTGGAGTAACTCAGCGGGACAGGCAGCATCTCTGGAGATCTTCTCTCTGGAGATGCTGCTTGTCCCGTTGAGTTACTCCAGCAATTTGTGTCTCTGTAGGATTACTTTAAATGGATGGTTTATTGTCAGCATGGACTCAGGGGTGGTAGATTGCAACCTTCACGTGGTCCACCGTGTTTCGACTAATGCAATCAACTCGACGTGCACAAACTAGATCAAATAGAGCAAGGTGACCTACAACTTTAGGCTGTGCACGCCATACGCAAGAAGAAGTAGAAGAAGCATGGACTCAATGGGCCAAAGGGCCTTTTTCTGTGCTATACCCTCCAATGATTTCAGTAGAGAACTCATGGGATTAAGGTAAATATTAGTATTTTCGGACATTATTTAGGTTATTTGCTGCCTAAAATAAGTTGTTGTGCTATATATTTTCCTTAAAATGTTAAATATTTAAAATCACCTGAAACAATTCTCCCAAAGTCCAGCATAATTGCTTTTTTTAAATTTTGACAATTGCTTTGGTCTTAAAAACCCTTCAACTACAATGATTCCTTCTTCTCCTCACTCCCATCGGGCAGAAGGACAGAAGCTTGAACGCGTGCTCTACCAGATTCAGGAACAGTGCCTTCCTCTCTGTTATCAGACTTCTGAATGGTCCTTCCATAAGTTAGGGTACCGTCTGATTCACCTCAATCCTTTTGCAGACATAGGAAAGTAGCTATGGAACTGGTGGGCTACGATGCTGAGAACCATGTTCTGCACTCTGCATCTTCCCCTTTGCTCTGACTGTTGCCCATAGAATATAGAACAGTAGAGCTCAGGAACAGGCCCATCGGGCCACAATGTTTGTGCCAAACATGATGCCAAATTAAACTGATCTCATCTGCCTGTACATGATCCATATCCTTCTATTCCCTACACTTCCAAACTTCACTTCAGACACTCCAAAGATATTCAGATGTGTAGGTTAATTGGCTTGGTGCATGTGTAAAATTGTCGTTAGTGTGTGTAGGATAGTGTTAATGTGTGGGGATCGCTGGTCGGCGCCGACTCGTTTGGCCGAAGGGCCTGTTTCCGTGATGTATCTCTAAACTGAACTAAACTTCCATGTGCCTATCTAAAAGCCTCTTAAATGCCACTATTGTATCTGCCTCCACCACCACCCCTGGCAATCCGTTCCAAGCCCTCATCGCTATGCATTAAAATTTGCCTTGCACATCTCCATTAAACTTTGCCCCTCTCACCTTATAGCTTTGTCCTCTAGTGTTGGACCTTTCCACCCAGGGAAAAAGGCTCTGACTGTCTACCCTATTTATGCCTCTCAGAGATAAGGTAGACCGTCTGGTACTTGAGTTTGACTTGATTGTATTTATGTATATACAAGTGTATATACCTGACATCTCCATATCAGATATAGTATTATCTAATCCATTTGGATAGCATGCAAAACAAACTTACCTCAGTAATAGTCTAAACCTAAAATGTACACCACATTTTCTAGGTTTGAAATAGACAGAGGTAATGGCATATAGTTTGACTACAGAGCATCACCTCATAGCTTAAGACTTGCTTGTCCCACCACCCACATGCAGGGCTCCAAAGATTATTGCCGAGATTCTCACTTAAGTTAGTTCCTCTTTCACACCATAACCCAGAGCCCAGCGGCCTTGCTACTCATTCAGTTCCCGGGGTGAACCAAGAAGCTGTCTGAACAAGGGTGACCTTTGGGAAGGCCACGTGGCTTCAGTTTTAGCGAGTTTTCAAAGACAAACAACAAAGATAACAGCAGTTATAAGGACTGCACAGGAGGCAGAGAAACAGATGGAGGCAAAGTGGAAACAGATCTTTACTGCTTCACTTCAAAAGGTCACTTGTTCCCACAGCACCTCTCACTATCGCACAGCCGGTGAGAACGGCTCTGTCACTGAACCACAGGACGTCCCAAAACATTGCGCAGATTGCTAAGTGGTTTTGAAGTGAGGTCAATATCGTAATGTAGGGAAATGTAGCATCAATTTACAGATCCCACATCAGCAGAGAGGCAATAACGAGACAACCTGCTTCTCAGTCATGTTGACTGCAGAATGAATATCAGCAAGGACAGCAGGGGAGAGTTTCATATCTCCAGATTGTAGCATGATTGTATCTCCATATCATAAGAATACAAAATTGTGGATAAACTGCTCAGTTAATGTACAGCACCTTCTCCCTACATTCCCATCAACTCGCCCGAGTTTATACCACTCAGCTATATTAGAGGCAATTTATAGAGGTCAATAAAATGATTTAATCTGCAGAGAAGAGTCATAGTCATACAGTGTGGAAACAGGACCTAATAGTGCAGGAAAACTCCGATACGCCAGCACCCTCGGTGGTTTTAGTGGTACTGGGCTGGCAGATTTTCTGCATTCTTAGAAGTATTGAATCCCCGGAAGCTGGGTCTGTGAGTAAATTGGTCTCTGTATATTGCCCCTGATGTGTAGAGGGTGGATGCGAAACTGGGATAACTTTGAACTAATGTGAACGGGTGATTGAATGGCAGCATGGACTCGGTGGGCCGAAGGGCCTGTTTCCTTGCTGTATTTCAATCCATCGATCAATCAGAATTTGTCCCACAACACCACCTCTAACACCTCTGTGGACTAACCTGCGAGCAGTGGCTCGGGAGGGAAGCTATCCAAACCTCCCTTGGAAAAGCAGGAAGGAGAGAAAAAGACACAAAGTGTAGGCCATTTAGGACGGAGATGAGGAAAAACTTCTTCACCCAGAGAGTTGTGAATCTGTGGAGATTTTTGTCACAGAAGGCAGTGGAGGAAAATTGATTGGCCATCCAAACTGGATGTTTTCAAGAGAGAGTTAGGTATTGCTCTTGGGGCTAATGGAATCAAGGGATATGGGGAGAAAACAGGAACGGGGTACTGACTCAGGATCATATTGAATGGTGGTGCTGGCTCGAAGGGGCAAATGGCCTACTCCTGCACCTATTTTCTATGTTTCTATGTTTCTAAAAGGGCTGTCTCACTGTGCGAGTCGACCCACGAGTGACCCCGAGTTTAAAACAAATTTAACTCGTGGTAATCACGTACAATTAACATAGCGGGAACGTCGGAACTCGTGGACGCAACTTAGCGACTTGGCGCTAACGGGAGGTACACGTGAAACTTGTTAACTCTTGCAAAAGTTCAAACATGTTTGAACTTTTCCATGAGTAAAATGTACTCTTGAGTTTAAAATTTGAAACATTTTAAACTCGTTGTAAGAACGTAGTGGCCCGTGCGTTTACCTTTGTGACTCGTGAGTCTACCTTGGGAACTCTTTTTAGAAACAATAATCAGGGACAGAAATATCAGTTACTTAGACTTTTTAAAGACAAATTCTGCTTAACAAAGTTAAGTAAGTTATTGATAAGGTGACAGAGTGGGTAGAAAAGAAAATAATTGCTTTAAGTTTATATATAAATTTTGTGTATTTGGGACTGAGCTCACAACCTTAAGACAAACCAGTATTGAGGAACAGCGTGAGAACATTTTATGACACTTCATGGCAGCCTAATCTGAGGTTTGCCAGTCACGTCCAGAAGCCATCTCTACCAGTGCTGTTGAAGAAGACAGGGTTGTGTTCACCTCTCCTGCACCCCTGTTCCGTAGGACAACACCAACTCTTTCATTATGCGGATGTTAAAGGCTGGGTTTTATTGTCAAGCCATGATGCCAGATTCCGATCTCTTTACTGAACTTTACTGAATCAAAGGGTTCTATAGGAGGTGCTGCCTCAAAAAGGCAGCCAGCATTGTCATGGACCCTCACTACCCTGGCCATGCTCTCATTTCATTCCTGCTGAGCAGAAGGTATAAGAATCTGAAAACCATGACCTCCAGGTTCAAGAACAGCTTCTTCCCAACAACCTTCGGGCTTTTGAACGCAACAAATGCTAACTAAACTATGAACTACAAACTGCCTTGGTTGCACTAAGGACTTTGGGATTTTTGCAATAATACTGGATTTTTTAATATATATTTTCTTTGTTTAGTATATTATCTATGAGTATTGCGTTTACTGGCCTGTTTTGCTGCTGCAAGTGGGAACTCTTTAACTCAGAGGGCAGGCAGCATCTCTGGAGAGAAGGAATGGGTGATGGGATGACATTTCCAAATTGGGGGAGGGGGGGTGAGGGGGGTGGGGTGGAGGAGAGAGGGTGGAGAGTGGAGGGAGAGGAGGGGAGACAGATGGGGGTGGCTTCATTCACTGGCTGCGGGTGCCTGTCACTGAAACAGGTAGGTGAGATTTCACATCCACCTTGTGTGTGTGTCTCTCTCTCCCTCCCTCCCTCTCACACAGGCTGAGAGACTCTGCCTCTGTGAGTGTACGTCCCTTTCTCCCCCTCTCCCTGGGCTCTATACGCTCATTGTTTCCTATGAGAGACTTTGAAAAATAAGAATCACATTTCACACATTGATTTTATGACTTTTAATTCTTAACATGACCATAATCACAATCTTTTACACCACCCATCACCACTCAGTTTTTTTAACATGTGATGATTTTTAAACACTTCGATATACATTGTTGCCTCAAGATTAACGGGAGAGGAACTTGGTACACTCGGGAGACGAACTTGGAACATCGCAGAAATGAGAAGTAAACGGGAAACTTAGACATACCCGTGGGAACTCGGTTAAACTCGGGATCATAAACTTGTAGTATCGTACGCAACCACGAGTCTTTCACTCGGGGTCACTCGTGGGTCAACTCGCACAGTGAGACAGCCCTTTAAGTGCAGGAGTAACAACATCTTTGCAGAACATGAATAGGTAATGTTTCTGGTTGGGCTCCTTGATTGAATCTTGTGTTGGGGGCTGAGGGTGATGACAGGTCCACTAAAATGAGGCCTAGTATTCAGGCTTCCTTGTTTGGGCCTGCTATGTACACACATCATTACTTCAGTGCTCCAAACTCTGATAAAATGCTACTAACGACATGCTTTCTAAACACACACACCAAAGTGGCAGCTTTTTCCATTAAATAAAATGAAGCACGTCTTGGACCTTTTTAAGATGGGCAATAAGAAAAGTCTTAAAAATCCGTGCAGCTCTTCAGAACTCACTGCATCTGTTACAGAGATCACTGGGGATTAATTATTCATGACAGCAACCTCAGTAGATGCAACAAGTTTCATTTATCTCTTTTATTTCACGACCTCGTTTCAGAATGACATGTTCTGAATACGTTATGCACGAGAGGTGCATCCATCATTGCCCCAGCATGGATCAAAGCTGCGCGTTTGTGGGGAGTTAAAAGGAACTTTCAACATCCTAGGAAAGACTGTTTTATACTGTTCTCTGTGTGTTCACAGCAACTGCGTGCCAAAACATGTACCACGTTTTGGAGATGATGAAAGATAATTTGGTTCATCAAAACCCAACCCTCGGTTCATCAAAGCCCATCCCGCTCATAATTTTGTGTTCTAGCAGAATTAGGCCATTCGGCCCATCGAGCCTACTACACCATTCCGTCATGGCAGATCTATCTTTCCCTTTCAACCCCATTCTCTTGCGTTCTCCCCATAACGATACGATACGATACGATACGATAGAACTTTATTTATCCCCGGAGGGAAATTGGTCTGCTATTGTCACTATTATAACAGGGCAAGACAGTGACGCAGCGGTAGAGTTGCTGCCTTACAGCTCCAGAGACCCGGGTTAGATCCTGACTATGGGTGCTGTCTGTACAGAGTTTGTACGTTCTCCCGATGACCGCGTGGGTTTTCTCCGGGTGCTCCGGTTACCTCCCACACTCCAAAGACGTACAGGTTTGTAGCTTAGTTAGCTTTGGTAAAATTGTAAATTGTCCCTAGTGTGTAAGGACAGCACTAGTGCACAGGGTGATCGTTGGTCGGCGCGGACTCAGCTGCCCGAAGGGCCTGTTTACTCGCTGTATCTCTAAAGTCTAAAGTTCAAGCACAGGTCAGAGGCTGGATAGCACACTACCTAACTCCCCGATTCCTTTCCACAATCCACAAATTATAAGAACTCAAAGGAATATTCTCCTGTTGCTCAACAGAGCACTTCTCCGGCAGTGTTCAGGAAATCCACTGCCTCACGGTGCCAGAACCAGGTTCAACCCAGTGCTCAGGTGCTGCCTGAATAGGGTTTGCATGTTCTCCCTGGGACTGCGTGGGTTTCCTCCAGGTGCTCCAGTTTCCTCCCACGACCAAATGTTTTGTCACTCGTTAGAATAATTGGCCACTGTGATTCCCTCCTATGTTTGGATGGCAGGACGTGGTGGAGTTGGTGACAATATGACTGAAAAACTGAGCTTATTGCAGAATTAGTGTAAATGGGTAGTTGATGGTCAAAGCAAACTTACTAGATTGATGGACCTGTTTCCATTCTGTAGCTCTTTAGCCCTAGAGTCATAGTCACACAGCACAGAAATAGGCCCTTCAGCCCAACTTGCCCATGCTGTCAAAGATACCCCATCTACCCTAGTCCCACCAGCCTGCATTTGGTCCATATCCCTATTTCCTATCCTATCTAAATGTATTTTCAATGTTGTTATAGTATCTACCTCAACTACCTCCTCTGGCAGCTCGTTCCATATACACACCATCCTCTGTGGGAAAAAGTTGCCCTCAGGTTCTTGTTAAATCTTTCCCCTCTTACCTTAAACCTATGTCCCCTGGTTCTTGATTTCCCTACTCTAGGTAAAAGACTGTGCATTTATCCTATCTATTCTGCTCATGATCTTATACACCTCTGCTAGATCATCCCTCATCTTCCTACGCTCCAAGGAATCCTCGTCTGCCTGACCTCTCCCTGTAGCTCAGGCCCTCAAGTCCTGGCAACATCCTCATATATCTTCTCTGCATTCTTTCCAGCTTAACACCACCCTTCCTGTAGCAGGATGACCAAAACTGAACTATACTCTAAGTGCAGCCTCGCCAACATCTTGTACAACTGTAACATAATATCCCAACTTCTATACTCAATACCCTTACTGGTGAAGGCCAAAGTACCAAAAGCCTTCTTGACTACCCTATCTATCGGTGATACCACTTTCAAAGAACTATGTATGTACCTAGGTATGTTACAATACTTACCTTCAGCAGCGGTGTAATTCTGCCACTGGCCGTGTGCGCGATTTTGGCGCCTTTAAGGGGGGGCGGGGTTAAAACGCGGGTTTCTCCTACCTTGTCCTGGTTAATATTTTGTTGGAGTGCAAGCGTTTGCTGAAAAATCATTCCGACGGGCGTTTTGTGTATTTTTTATTTTTATTCGATCGACAATGTCAGTGCTGGAGTCATTTTAAAATCAGCTTCTGAAGCCGTCAACGCCGACAACGGGGACAGATTTCACGCACAGGACAGGTAAATGAAAGCAGTTTATTTTTTTGGATAAAAGTGCTTCATAAGAAGCCTTTAATTCACATTTTTTAATGCGAAACGGTAATTCTTTTCCCCAAACTAATGGCAGAATTTTTCATGCCGATACGGGGTTAAATTCACCGCAAATCAACGTTCCAATTGATCGCGTTCCAGAAAACCCCATTCGCAAGATTATTTAAATGGCCATTAATTTACAGGTATTAAACATTAAATTCCTTCCATTTGGCCTGTAAATCCATGACAATGAGATAAAAAAATTATGTTATATTGTGAATTCTTGTGTGAATGTTATTTGGACACTTAGGCTATTTAAAAATGTTAATCTATTCTTACGAAATTGATAGATGTTTAGATCTAGTAATTGAATTTTGTAATTAGCTACAATTAGGTAACTAACTAATTATATGCATTAATTTCATGTCATCTAAGTAAGATTGTTTCATATTTGTTTCAGAATGCTTCAATCTATAATAACTGAAAATTTCTTTCAGTTCTCTTAATTTTTAAGAAAGTTATGGGCTTTTGACTGTCCTCGATCACAGCTTTTGTGTTAAGTCAATGGAAAAGCAATAGGGAACAAGATGCTAATTACCGAGTATGAAAATGGCCATAACTTTTTTAATACTGAAGATATGAAAGTGAATTAGGTGTCAAATTAAACTTATTTTTATGCTTTATCTGATGGGATAAATTACAGACTTTATTTTTAAAATCTCAAAAATTTTGTAACATTGCTAATGTACCCGCACTCCTAGA
Organism: Malacoraja senta; assembly: GCA_038087875.1. Taxonomy (NCBI): domain Eukaryota; kingdom Metazoa; phylum Chordata; class Chondrichthyes; order Rajiformes; family Rajidae; genus Malacoraja; species Malacoraja senta. The sequence goes on from CM075979.1 coordinate 77,240,659, forward strand.
TTCCTCTGCTCCACAATATGTCCAAGGGCCTTGCCATTCACTGTGAAGGTCCTGCCCTGGTTTGATTTCCTGCAACACAACACCTTAACACTCTGCATTAAGCTCCATTAACCATTCCTCAGCCCACTTGCCCAACTGTTCAAGGTCCTGTTGTAATTTTCGATAACCATATTCACAATACCATACACTTTAGTGTCATCTGCAAAATTACCAATTATGCTTTTCTACATCTGCCTCCAAATTGTTGATATAAACCTCAAACAGCAATGGGCCCAGCACCAGAACCCAAGGCATACAACTCGTCACAGGCCTCCAGACCAAAAAGCAACTTCCACCACCACCCTCTGCTTCCTTCCACAAATCCAATTCTATATCTCCCTGGATCCCGCATGATCTAACTTTCCAGAGCAGCCTACCTTATTGATAACTCCAGTATTTTCTGACACTTTTAACTACACTTTATAATCCTATTCACTTGCCTTACTTTGAAGCAATAACCGACCAAATTTTTAATATTTGATGCATTTCAATCATTCATTGAAACTAGACCATAGTTTATGGATGTGAGGCCTTTTGCTCGTGAGTCAGATAGCTGCGGATTCACCTAAGAGGTTAAAGCATGGAAACCAGGCAGACTACTTGTGTAGCAGAATTACCTGATAGTTTTAAGGCTGTTTGGACAACCTTGGGACTAAATTGGAGACACAATGAACTGCAGATGCTGGTTTACCAACAGGAACAAATTGCTGGAGTAACTCAGCGGGTCAGGCAGCTTCTCTGCAGAACATGGGTTGGCTGCCTTTCGGGTGAGTCAAATTGATTGTAGTGGGGGAGGGAAGGAAACTGGAAAAGAGGTGGGTGCAGGACAAAGTATGGCAGCTTGAGCAGCTTACAACCCAGCAGTATGAATATTGACTTCTCAAGGTGACCCTTGCTTTCCCTCTCTCTCCACCCCTCCCCAATCCTGGTTCTCCGACCGAGTTTTAGTGTCCTGATTAAATTCTACTGATTGTATGCCTCATTGCCGTCAGCTAACAATGACCCATTCTACATTTTCCTTGTACTTCATGCCCTTTGATCTCTTGTTTTCACATCTTACCCTTCCATATCTCAATGTCTCCCACTCCCCTGACCCTCAGTCTGAAGAAGGGTCTCGACCCGAAACGTCAGCCATTCCTTCTCTCCAGAGATGCTGCCTGTCCCACAGGGTGGCTCCAGCATTTTGTCTCGATCTTCGGTGGAAACCAGCATCTGCAGTTCGTTCCTGCACACAAATTCTGGTAAGTGACCGGTGGGTACAGGGGAGAGAGATTTTTTGAATGACAGATAGTTGGATAAAGGTCAGAGATTAAAAGATAATAAATATGAGAAAAGGAGATCAGGACAGGGAAGAGGGGGTAGGGTGGGGTGGGGGGATGGGGGGAAGGTAGTGAACGGGGTGGGGGGTTGTTAGTAGATTACTTACTTTAAATTGGAGAATTCAATGTTTATACTGTTATGAGGTGTTATTCCAATTTGGTTGCTCCTTTCTAAATTACAATGATTAGTACATGCCATTAGTACTTAACAACTGCAGAATGATTTGAGATGATTGTGTTATTGTGATGGTACTGTAGAAATAGGTCATACATTCTCTTGTTTCAGTTGCATTTGCCTTTCATCTCTTTGCTTTTCGATGTTGCCCTTGTGATGTTCTGTGCTCCGTTGACCAAGGCTAAATTGATCTTGGATCAATGTTTCAAGTTAGCTAATCAGATTCTACGGCTGTCCAACATTTGACGGTGGGGGGAGAAGGGAAACTTTCACAAGATTCCACGTAGATGCCCACGGACTGAAATTTCCCCCCCATTCACCGTTAAACCACACCTCAAGCACATCGTGTGGGAATGTTTATTTAAATGCGTAGGGTTACGGCAACAAGGAAATAGTGGAACACTTCATCCCTGTTTCATCCTCCACAAATCAAAGCTCTAAACTGGGGAATATAGTTGGTGGAAGCAATCGATTGAAGAATCACATACGGACCAGGTCCGTTTCAAGTGCCAAAGGTTTATTTTAAAAGCACAGTCATCAAAGGCCTTAGGCAACTAATTCAGCAGAACAAAGGTAAAATCTATGTTCCATGTTGTATATCTTTGTCCAGCTCATCCCAGTTTATTATAAGCCAATAATATGAATGATTGTTTATGGATAACCCCCGTTATAACGGATTATGGGGGAGGCGAATAGTGTCCGCTATTCTGCGTATCCACTATAAACGGGTAATTAGAGTCATAGAGTGATACAGTGTAGAAACAGACCCTTCAGCCCAACTTGCCCATACCGGCCAACATGTCTCAGCTACACTACTCACACCTGCCTGTGTTTAGCCTATATCCCTCTGAACTTATTGTATCTATGTGCCTGTTTAAATGTTTCTTAAAAGTTGCTATTATTCCTGCCTCAAGTGTCTCCTCTGGCAGTTCATTCCACACACCTACCACCCTCTGCGTGAAAACGTTAACCCTCAGGTTCCTATTAAATCTTTCCCCCCTCACCTTAAACCTATGTCCTCTGGTTCACTCGACCTCACCAATGTCTAAGACAACTGCAACATGACCTCTCAACTTTTATACTCAATACTCTGACTGATTCGCGCAAGGCCAATGTGCAAAAAGCCTTTTTGACCACTTTAGTTAGTTTAGTTTGTCATCACGTGTATCGGGATTCACTCCAACCAATTAGCGGTCTTTGGAGTGCGGGAAGATATCGGAGAAAACCCATACAGATCACGGGGAGAACATATAAACTATATACAGACAAACGGCAGTAGTCAGGATTGAACCCGGGTCTCTGGCGCTGTAAGGCAGTACCTTTACCACTACGCCACCATGCCGCCTGGGTTACCGAGTTACTCCAGCATTTTGTATCTGTTTTCGGTATAAACCAGCATCTGCAGTTCCTATCTACACATATGAGTAGGCCGAGTAGACAGATCCAGGAATAGCGACGGAGGCTGGGGGAAATCTTGCCCTTGCTTGCTCTGCTTCACAGAAGAGACAGCGATAACATCACATTGTCCACTCAAGCCTGACATGCAGACAGGCTGGCTGAGAGGACTGTGGCCTGGAGATTGCAGCACTGAACATTGTTGCCTCTGGATTCCTCCAAACCACCTCAGGGCTGTTTGCACATTTGTTCCATCAGTGGTTTCCTGATGTATTCAGCACATGATGAGTGCTGGGGTTAATTGCTTGCTAAGTCTTCTCGCTGAGAGCCAGCAGTGGTGGATGAAGGCTGTGCACTTAGAGTGTCATGGAGTGTAACAGCGTGGAAACAGGCCCTTCGGCCCAACTTTCCCACACCGGCCAACATGTCCCAGCATGTTACCTATTGCTGCTTGCTACCTTACAGGGTCTGACCAACACTATTCTTTGCAATGGGTGCTCATTAGTCACTGTAATGAATGCTTGGATGCTCCAACACATATGCAAATGCATGTTAGCCTGTTCATTCGAAGAGTGGCATAATCTAGTCGAGCCACCGTCTCACGCCTCCTGAGACCTAGGTTCAATTCCGACCTCCGTTGCTGTCTGTGTGGAGTTTGCACGTTCTCCCTATTTCCACGTGGGTATCGTACGAATGCTCAGAGATGTAGAGGTTGGTAGATTAATTGGCCATTATATATTGTCTCTACCATGTAGGCGTGTGACGGAAAGTGGAGGTAGCTGAGGGGAATGTGAAGAGAAGATAATGAGATTAGTGAAGGACTTGATGGTCAGCTGGCCTTGCTGGGCCGAAGGACCTGTTTCTGCACTGTATGACTGCTCTCCACTTGGATTCCTGAAGTCAATGACCAGCCTTTTCATTTTTCTGACATTAAGGGAGAGGTTGTTGTCTTGACACCTTGCTATTAAACTCTGTATCTCCTTCCCATACTCTGTCTTGCCATTGTTTGAGATCCAGCCCATTGCGGTGATACCATCTGCAGACCTGTAAATGGAGTTAGAGCAGAATTTGGCTGCATAGACATGAATGCATAGGGAGTATAGCAGGGGGGTATGAATGCACCCTTGCATGGTGTTAAGAATTATCTGTCCCTGTTGCGACATAGATGAGGCACTCACTAGGGTCTCCTCGATATCCTGCAACTCTGCTCTTGCTCCCCCTCCCCCCATTCGCCACAGGGACAGAGTCCCCCTAGTCCTCACCTTCCACCCCATCAGCTGTCGCATACAGCACATAATCCTCCAACATATTTGGCACCTTTATCGGGATCCCACCACTAGCCACATCTTCCCATCTCCACTCCTTTCTGCTTTCCGCAGAGACCGTTCCCTCTGCAAATCCCTGGTCAATTTGTCCCTTCCCACCCAAACCACCCCGTCCCCAGGTACTTTCCCCTGCTACCGCAGGAAATGCAACACCTGCCCCTATACCTCCTCCCTCGACTCCATCCAAGGACCCCGACAGTCTTTTCAGGTGAGGCAGAGGTTCACTTCCACCTCCTCCAACCTCATCTACTGTATCCGCTGTTACAGGTGTGGACTCCTATATATCGGCGAGACCAAGCGCAGGCTCGACGATCGTTTCGCTGTACACCTCCGCTCAGTCCAACTAAACCTACCTGATTTCCCAGTTGCTAAACACTTTAACTCCCCCTCCCATTCTCACACTGACCTTTCTGTCAGTTGGAGGAACAAGTTGGAGGAACAGCACCTCATATTTCGCTTGGGCAGCTTACACCCCAGCGGTATGAACATTGACTTCTCTAACTTCAAGTAACCCTTGCTTTCCCTCTCTCTCCAACCCTTGCTTTCCCTCTCTCCCACTCCCCGATCTCCTACTAATCTGACTGTCTCCGACTACATTTTATCTCTGTTTGCTTTGTTGTTACCTTCTCCCAGCTAACAATGATCTATTCTACATTTTTCTTGATCTCCATTCCCTATGTCCTGGTTTCACACCTTACACCTTTCCATATCTATGTATCTCCCTCTCCGCTGACATCAGTCTGAAGAAGGGTCTCGACCTGAAATGTCACTCATTCCTTCTCTCCAGAGATGCAACCTGTCCCGCTGAGTTACTCATTTTGTGTCTATCTTTGGTTTAAACCAGCATCTGCAGTTCCTTCCTACACATGTTGAATGATGTAGCGGGCTAGGGAGTTGAATAGCCTATACCTACAAATACTTTACATGCTTGTGTCTCTCCTTGATCATTGTAGAGGACAATAATCTGTAAAACTAAGACCAGTACAGCATATGATCTAGGGCGACACTCCAATGTCGTGCTGACAAAATGACGGAGACTCCAAGGAACTATCTGTCAGAGCCGATGTTAAACTGAGGTCCCATCTGCCCTCACTGATGGACATTAAACACCCTGCCTCCTATACTATTCCAGGATAGTCAGGTCAACCTCAGAGGACTTGATGACGTTTCTTTTTCCAATCACGTGTGGCTCCACTGGGATAAATATATCAGCCCTCATGTGGTCTGAGTGGTATTGTAACGTGCATCCATCCCACTTTGGCAATGTATCATGGCTTTGTATCTGTGTTTTTAATCACTTCACCACATGCAGTAAGATTTCATTTCTCACATACAGCTGTCTCCGAACTTCGCGCTGGCAAGCGGCAGATTGCCGATCGTCTCCGGAGTGTGGACCCCACGAGCCGATGACTCCTGATGGCCACAGGCAGAATTAAAGCGGAGCCATCAAAGCGGGGCCAGGCTGCTCCCTCATGCGCTTCTAGTCACACGCCTGCTGCCCCTGGGGGGACGAAGAGTTGAGCAGTGGCAGGAGCTATCCACTGGGGAAACTCATTTCACTGTCAGAATTACTTCCTTTTTCGTGCACTTTCCTGTTGCAGAGATGCCTCATCAAGGACAATGGAGAAAGTTTATCTGCTGTGCAGGAAGGAACTGCAGATGCTGATTTTTTTTACCGAAGAGAGACACAAAACACTGGAGTAACTCAACGGGCCAGACAGCATTTCTGGAGAAAAGGGTAAGGCGACTGAAGAAGGGTTCCGACCCGAAACATCGGCAATTCCTTTTCTCCGGAGATGTTGAAGTTCGTTCAAATTCACATTTATCGTCATATGCACCAATTGGTACAGTGAAATTTGAGTTACCATACAGCCATACGAATAAAAAGAACACAATACACGATAAGGTTGCACATGTTGCCTGACCCACGGAGTTACTCCAGCATTTGGTGTCTATCTAACATTTATCTGCTCTCCGCCTCAGAGGATTTGCTCTCACAGACATTTACCATATGCATTGCGATTATTCAAGAGCTCACCTTTCCTCCAACCTTTACCACCCATCTTCCACTTTCATATCCTCAGCTTCCAAAACTCCAGCATCTGAAATCATCTCCTGTTTCCTCAATCAACCTCTCCCTCATGTTTCCCTCCTTGAGTTGATATCAATGTTTAATGACGTTGCTGGAGCTCTTCATGATTTTTAACAATTTTTACGCACAAAAGCAAGTTATTGCTGCAGAGACTCTCTGATAATTTGGCTCTTTAGTGATGCCAATCTGGCCAATTTTCTGGACTATTTGATATTCCTCCTTTTAATACACCTACACACGTTTAATTCATTTTTGTCTGACGTATTCGAGGATAAATCCTCTTCCATGCTTAGTTCACCCAAGATACCACAAACAACCAGTTTATTTTGCAGGTCACCCAAATTACCTTTGTATTATCTTGACTGGATCTCACCTCCTGATACAGTCCAGCTGAACTTGTCTTGTTTCGACTGATTGAACAAGACAGTGAATTTTCTTTGTTGAGGTAATTCATGATCAGAACCTAGGCAAATTAATGCAATGGGGTCGACACAAAATGCTGGAGTAACTCAGCGGGACAGGCTGCATCTCTGGAGAGAAGGAATGGGTGACGTTTCGGGTCGAGACTCTTCTTCAGATTCATGTCAGGGGAGTTGGTGGTACATAGACAAAATGTAGTCAGAGACAGTAAGATATGTGGGAGAACTGGGGAGGGGGAGGGGATGGAGAGAGAGGGAAAGCAAGGGCTACTTGTAGTTAGAGAAGTCAATGTTCACACCGCTGGGGTGTAAGCTGCCCAAGCGAAATATGAGGTGCTGTTCCTCCAATTTGCGCTGGGCCTCACTCTGACAATGGAGGAGGCCCAGGGCAGAAAGGTCAGATTGGGAATGGGAGGGGGAGTTAGTGCTGAGCAACCGGGAGATCAGGTAGGTTAAGGCGGACTGAGCGGAGGTGTTCAGCGAAATGATCGCCGAGCTTGCGCTTGGTCTCGCCGATATACAGGAATTGACACCTGGAACAGTGGATACAGTACCCGGGGAGGGGGTGGTTTGGTTTGGAAGGGCTGAGTTGACCAGGGAGTTGAGAAGGGAATGGTCTCTGCGGAAAGCAGAAAGGAGTGGAGATGGGAAGATGTGGCCAGTAGTGGGATCCTGTTGGAGGTGGCAAAAATGTTGGAGAAAGAGCGGAGCTGCAGGATATCGTGGAGACTCTAGTGAGAGCCTCATCTACAATGGAAGAAGGAACCCCCGTTTCCTAAAGAATGAGGATATCTCCAATGACCTGGTATGGAAAACCTCATCCTGGGCGCAGATGCGGCATAGATGGAGGAATTGGGAATAGGGAATAGAGTCTTTACAGGAAGCAGGGTGGGAAGAAGTGTAGTCTAGATAGCTATGGGTCAGTGGGTTTGTAATAGATGTCGGTCAATAATCTGTCTCCTGTGATGGAGGCGGTGAGATCTAGAAATGGTAGGGAGATGTCGGAGATGGTCCAAGGGAATTTGTGTGTAGGATGGAAATAAGTCGTGAAGTTGATGAAGTGAATGGAATGGGCAGCATGACCCACCATTTATTAGTCCTAGTTTTCTAACAGTCATAGAGTCATACAGCGTGGAAACAGGCCCTTCAGCCCAATTTACCCACACATACCAACATGTCCATTCTAAACTAGTCCCACTTTCCTACATTTGGTCCATATTCCTCTAAACCTGCCCTGTCCATGTACCTGTCTAAATGTTTCTTAAAAGTTGCGATTGTACCTGCTTCAACTACCTCCTCCAGCAGCTTGTTCCACACACACACCACCCTTTGTGTGAAAACGTTACCCCTTAACTTCCTATTCAATCCCCCACCCCCCACACCTTAAAGCTATGTTCTCTGGTTCTCGATTCCCCTATGTGCAAAAGACTCTGTGCATATCTATTCCTCTCAGAATTTTGTATACCTCAATAGGATCACTACGCATCCTCCTGTACTCCAAGGATTAGTCCCAGCCCGCTCGACCTCTCCCTAGACCTCAGGCCCTCGAGACCTGGCAACATCCCGGTAAATCATCTCTGCACCCTTCCTGCTTGACAGCATCTTTCCTACAACATGGTGCCCATAACTGAACACAATACTCTAAATGCGGCCTCACCAACGTCTTACATAACTGCTACATGACCTCCCATCTTCTCTACTCAATGAACTGCTTCCTATAATATTGGAAATCAGGAAACAACGATCTTGTGAAACATTTACAAACTACAGTAAAGCATGTGGATGTATTGGAACACCTTTAACATATAGCAACGTTTTAAGGTGAGAGGGTAAAGTTTAAGCAAGATGTCCGAGTTAAGTTTATGAAAACACTGAGTAATAGGAAACTGGAATACGCAGCCAGGGAAGTGGTAAAAACAGATACAATGCCAATGTTTAAGAGACATTAAGACAGACACGTACTGTACATAGGCAGGGAATAGTCTATGGTATAAGATGGTATAATGATCCCATGAACATGGTGAGCTAAAGGGCCTGTTCCAATACTGTAGTTGAGTGATACAGCATGGAAACAAGCTATTCGGCCCACTGAGTCTGCACAGATCAGCGATCCCTTCACACTTACACTATCCTACACATACTATGGAAAATTTACATTTATACCAAGCTACATAACCTACAAACCTGTTCCACTTTGGAATGTGGGAGGAAACCGGAGATCCCGGAGGAAATCCATGCAGGTCACGGGGAGAACGTAAAACTCCGTACAGACAAGCATACGTGGTCATTGTTGAACCCGGGTCTATGGCACTGTAAGGCAGCAACTCTATTGCTGCGCCACCCTGCCGCCTGAATTGTACTGTTCGATCTTCTGTGTTCCATGTAAACCAGATGAATTCATTGGGACTTTAGTAAAATCTTCATGTGCAGTTACTGATTTGAGCTGAGACAAAAATGTTGATCTTTATTTCCCTGTAATGAGCCCAGTCTAGGGTCATTTGCCTAAATAAAGAGATCATTATGTTCTCAGCTATCGCCTGAAACATATATCTGATATATTGATTTTTTTTTTAGTTCATAAGCTTTGGAGAAAATTGTTTTACCCGACAAGCCTGAAGAGTTTATCATCCAAGGATTGTGTTTCTCCACAACAGCAGCATTTATATAGACCCACCCATGCAACAGTGACTGATGAGCAGAGGAATGGAGGTGTACGGAAATGGTTTGGCAATAGAGGGCTGGTGGTAAATACTGGTGAAAGCATCAGGGTCAATGTCCCACTCTAGAGATACCAGCATCAAATCTTACCCAACAGTGCAGTGTTGCACTGCGGAAGAACTACACTCTAACAGAAACCACGACTTTAGTGAGATGTTAGCACTGGTGGACCCAGAGTCTATCAGGTAGACCAAGAAATGGTTTTTGGTGTAAGTTTGAATTACTAGGCGGCACGTTGGCGCAGCAGTAGAGTTGCTTCCTTACAGCGCCAGACACCCGGGTTCAATCCCGACTATGGCCGCTGTCTGTACGGAGTTTGTACGTTCTCCCCGTAACGTACGTGAGTTTTTACCCGGGTGCCGCGTCTCCTCCCGCACTCCTATGGCGTACAGGTTTGTAGGCTAATCGGCTCGGTAAAATTGTAAATTGTCCCTAGTGTGTGTAGGATAGTGTTATTGTGCGGGGATCACTGGTCGGCACGGACTTGGTGGGCCGAACGGTCTGTTTTAGCGCTGTATCTCTAAACTTAACTCAACTAAACTCAGAGGTGAGAGATCTTGAAGCAGTAGATATGGCAGCAAGAATGGATGTACACAGGATCCTGGACAGGTGGAGATTGCCAAAGCAGGTGAAGGTAAAACCACTGCAAACTGAAAGCCAGGAAAAGAGTTTTCAATGGACATTGTGGGAATATCTTAGACTTTCGGGGAACTAAGTGACGGGATGGAGGGAGGATTGGTGGCACTTATAAGTAAAAAAATAAACTTTTGGAAGAATTAAATATCTTAAATTAATTCCCATTTTCGAGTCTTCCTATCTCAAGAGTGAATGACTCAATAGACAATAGTCAATAGACAATAGACGATAGGTGCAGGAGTAGGCCATTCAGCCCTTCGAGCCAGCACCGCCATTCAATGTGATCATGGTTGATCATCCCCAATCAGTACCCCGTTCCTGCCTTCTCCCCATATCCCCTGACTCCGCTATCTTTAAGAGCCCTATCTAGCTCTCTCTTGAAAATATCTAGAGAACCGGCCTCCACCGCCCTCTGAGGAAGAGAATTCCACAGACTCACAACTCTCTGTGAGAAAAAGTGTTTCCTCATCTCCGTTCTAAATAGTTTACCCCTTATTCTTAAACTGTGGCCCCTGGTTCATTGTACTTGAGTTCTTGGTTACAATCAACGTCTGTAAACCTTGACAATTCGTGTTAATGTTATTAATAGCTAAACTTGCAAGGATGATTCACCAGCCGGCTTGGGTGGTTACCAACCACAAGGAGTCCTCTTGGTTCAAACTCTCCTCTCTGGCACATAGAAACATAGAAAATAGGTGCAGGAGGAGGCCACTCGGCCCTTCGAGCCAGCACTGCCATTCATTGTGATCATGGCTGATCGTCAAATCTGTTAACTCAGGTCACCTGAGGTCAAATCTGTTAACTCAGTGCAGATCAAAGATCACAGCAGCCACATTAATGTCAACAGTGACTTCAATCTCAGTGATCCGGAGTCACCATGAGGAAACAGTATTAAACCCATTCCTTCTCTCCAGAGATGCTGCCTGTCCCGCTGAGTTACTCCAGCTTTTTGTGACTATCTTCAGTATTGGACCTGAGATGCTAGAGGAAGTATCAGGGCAGAACTTAATCAGAGAGATGGACATAAAGGGCAAATCAAGCCCCAAGACATTAAAAAGGTAAGATAGGGTCCAGAATTGCCGGCTTTATTCTTGGTCGATGAATGGATGCCTGACCCTTGCTTAATGGTCTTCTATACAAGAGGAAATGTTGCCTGGATTGCACCACAAGGAGAGACTGAATAGGCTGAGTTTGTTTCAGGCAGACCGTGACCTAACAGAGGAGGATAGATAAAGTCGATAGTAGAAATCATTTTTCACCATGGTGGGTGTGTCTGAAACCAGAGGGCGTTTGTTGAAGATGAGATCTTGAAGGTTTGGAGGGGATCTGAGAGTGATTTTTTTTCACTCAGAGGATCTGGAAAGCGTTGCCTGGAGAAGCAGTGGAGGCTGCTCCGCTCACAACATTTAAGATGCATTTCGACAAGTACTCAAATCCACAGTACGTAGAATGTTGTCAACTTAAGTGGGTAAGTGGTCTAGTATAGACAGGTACAATGGGCAGCATTGACATGGTGGGTCATAGAGCCATAGAGCCTGTTTCCGTACTGCTCAATTCTACAACTCTGGTAATTGTTTGATGATTTATAATATTTTCTATTAAAAAAATAGCTTTGTACCGTTAAGTTGAAAGAGAAAATGAACCGGGAAAATGAGAAAGGAGGAGTGTTTAGAGTTGCAGAATTGAAGTGGTGGTGGAGAGATTACACAATAGGATAGCAGCACTTCTTCGAAGAACTTTTACATCAATTCTCGGTGGCACGGTGGAGCAGCGGTAGAGTTGCTGCCTTACAGCGCCAGAGAAGCGGGTTCAATCCTGACTACGGGTGCTGCTGTACGGAGTTTGTACGTTCTCCTCGTGAACTGCGTGGGTTTTCTCCGGGAGCTCTAGTTTCCTCCCACACTCGAAAGACCTACAGGTTTTGTAGGCTAATTGGCTTTGATACATTTTGTAAATTGCCCTAGCATGTGTAGGATAGTGCTCGTGTGTGGGTATCGCTGGTCGGCGTGGACTTGGTGGGCCGAAGGGCCTGTTTCTGCACTGTATCTCTAAACCAACCTAAACTATACTAAATTGCTGCTTGACATCTTGTTAAAGGTCAGCACCTCCAATGGGTACCGCACTCCCAAGTGTACTGTTCTGCTATTGGAGTAGATCTCAAACACACTGTCTTCGGGTGACGGTGCTAACCAAGCCAGAATGATGCTTTGAGAAGTGTGTAGGAAGGAAACGCAGCTGCTGGTTTTACACCGAAGATTGACATAAAATGCTGGAGTAACTCAGCCGGACAGGCAGCATCTCTGGAGGGAAGGAATGCGTGACGTTTCGGGTTGATCTGAAGAAGGGTCTCAACCCGAAACGTCACCCATTCCTTCTCTCCAAAATGCTGCTTTTCCTGCTGAGTTACTCCAGCATTTTGTGCCTATCTTTTTTGCTGTGAGAAGGATCGGGAAAGGATGTTGGTAGGGTTGGGACAACAATAACAGCCAGGGACAGCTTTAAAGGGTGAAAACAGTGAGGTCTGACTGGACATGAGTTCCAGCAACATATATGTGGCAATAAAGTATATTAAGTTTGCCAAGGAAATAATCTGTGACAGAGCCATATCAACAACAGTAATTATTTCATAGATTTTCCCATTCTCGCCGACCAGCACTCTCATTTTCCCAAATGCAAGTGTCGAGAAATAACTTTCACCAAGAAATAATTTGTGCTTCTCGTTAGCTTCTTATTTTACTTCCCATCTCCGGATCACCTCTCCCATATCGATTGCTACCTCTGCTGCATTCAATAAAACAATTTAGTGAGTAAACTGATACATCTTGAACGGAGGGATCAGCTCCTGGATATGTTGGTGTTCTTTGGACTTGGTATTTACGATGATGAACGATCTTACAACACTTCCATCACTCTCTGCAGCATCCAATCCCAAGTCATGTCCCTCCCTGCTCCCCAACGAATCCAGTCCACAGATAACTATATAATTCATAATTAGACATACACTTGTAAAGCACAGAAGGGTGGCACGGTGGTGCAGTGGTACAGTTGTTGCCTCACAGATCCAGAGGCCCGGGATCGAGCCTGACTACAAATGCTTGTCTATACGGAGAATGTACGTTCTCCCTGTGACCTGCATAGGTTTTCTCTGAGATCTTCGGTTTCCTCCCACACTCCAAAGACGTGCAAATTTGTAGGTTAATTGGCTTGGTATAAATGTAAAATTGTCTTTAGTGTGCGTAGGATAGTGGTCACTGGTCAGTGTGGATTTAGTGGGCGAAGAGCCTGTTTCTGCACTGTATCTATAAACAAAAATAACCTAAACGAAACAGGCCATTGGGCCCATCACATCCATGCCGATCATTTTAACCATTTACACGAAGTCCACCTGCCCACATTTCTTTCTCCGTCTTACCTGTTTAAGTGTTGTCCAAATGCTTCTTAAGCATTGTAATTATATCTGATTCCACCATCTCCTTTTGGTTTAGAGTTTAAAGATACAGCGTGGAAACAGGCCCTTTGGCCCACCAAGTTCATGTTAACCTTACTCGATCTACAGTATGAGATCCAACTTTCTCATCCACTCCCTACACACTAAGAACAATTTACGGAGGCCAATTAACCTACAAACCTGTGTGAGAAAGAACTGCGGATGCTGAATAAAATCAAAGGTAGACACAAAATGCTGGAGTAACTCAGCGGGTGAGGCAGCATCTATGGAGAGAAGGAATGGGTGACGTTTCGGGTCGAGATCCTTCTTCGGTCTGAAAATAGATACTCCAAAGATGCTGCCTCACCAGCTGAGTTACTCTAGCATTTTGTGTCAACCGACAAACCTGCACATCTTGCAGGTGGAAACTGGGGCATCTGGAGGAAACCCACACGGTCACATAGAGAATGTGCAAACTCCACACAGGTTGCTCGCAAGGTCAGGGTCGAATTCGGGTGTCTGGTGCTGTGGGACAGCAGCTCTAACAGCTACACCACTCTGCTGCCTTAACAATAATAGTAAATCGCAGGTAACAACCACTCTCGGTGTTAAAATAAAAACGTACCCCTCAGATCTATCCCCTTCAAAACTCCTCCCTCTCACCTGAATCCTATGCATTCTTGCTTTTGATATGCCTACCAAGATGTTAGCACAAGAGTTTACAGATTTTTTTTTTTAAAGCTGTCAAAAATATGGAACTCCTATCAGCCAAGGAGCTAATCAGATATTATTCAAGTTTACTCGTGGTTTCTATGCAGGCAAATACAGGCCCTGATTCCCAGGTACCGAAAATACAATCGAGATGAATGATCAGGATCGAAACTAAGAGAGAATAGATTTCCGGGCTCTCTTTGAATGGACTGACGGAATCTGGGAGTAGTAACTCAGTCAGTAGCGGATATCTCTAATAACCTGATGCCCTCTCTGCACTTCACTCCAGATTGGTGCAAGATTGCAGTGCTAATCCACTAGTGCAAACAAAATAATTGAAGTGCAGTAAAAAACAAACCATGTACGGTAAAGTTAAGCACGTTCGGGAAAGGGATATGACAGAAGTGATTGGTTTGGGAGTCTCATAAGACCATAAGACCATAATACATAGGAGCATAATTAGGCCATTCGGCCCATCGAGTCTACTCTGCCATTCGGTCATGACTGATCTACTTTTCCCTCTCAACCCCATTCCCCTGCTTTCTCCCTGTAACCTTTGATGCCTTTATTAATCAAGAATCTATCAATCTTCGCTTTAAAAATACCCAATGTCAGCCTCCACAGCCATCTGTAGCAATGAATTCCACAGATTCACCACTCTCAGGCTAAATAAATTCTTCCTCATCTCCGTTCTATATGTACGTCCTTTCACTCTGAGCTTGTGCCCTCCGGTTCTAGACCATCCCATTGCTGGAAACCTCCTTTCTATGAGTCCACTCTATCTAGGCCTTTCCTTATCCATTAGGTTTCAATGAGAACCCCCCTTCATCCTTCTAAACTCCAGCATCCAACAGCAGAGGAAGAAGCTGTTCTTCAGAGTTTTCTGGGACAATATATATTGTCTTCTTTCTGGGACAATATATACTGTCCCAGAAAGAAGAGAAAAAAGGGAGTTGCTATGGTGGCTGCTATCCTTGAGGATATTTCCAGCCTCTCTGATGCAGCTTCCTTTACTGGATGGAAGGAAGTGACAGGCCTCTGATGAGCTCTGATGATTCTTAAAAAATGTCAGAGCAGGGGGCCCAGGCAGCTGAATATGTAACCGTCAGTGGAGCAGTGGCAGTGGGTATTAACCCATTTTAGCCCATTCTATCTCCCTTTGCCGAGACAAGAGTAGACTTCTATCCAGTGTACGATAACCAGAGGACACAGGTTTAAGGTGAGGGGGGGGGGAATTTAATAAGAACCTGAGGGGCATCTTTTTTTACACAAAGGAAGGTAGGTATATGGAAGGAGGCAGCCAGGGCAGGTCCTATCGCAATGTTCAACAAACATTTAGACAGGTACATGGGCAGAACAGGTTTAGAGGGATATGGGCCAAATGCAGGCAAGTGGGACCAGTGTAGATGGGGCATATTGGTCGGCATGGGCATTTTGGGCCAAAGGGCCTGTGTTCACATTTCAAGACTCTATGACTCTACGACAAGAGTTGGGCAGCAGCTCAGTGTCATCAGCCATCTTTTGATTTCAGATACTGGTCTACCCTCCCAGAATTCTATTTTCGCCTCACCTTCTGCAAAGCATATCGCTTGGCATTCCGTGCAAAACTCCAGTCCACTTTTACTCTGCAAGGCTGCAGGAAAAAGAATAACTAGCTTAGAAAGCAATATGGTTATGAACAATTTGCCACATGGCTGCATTTTAAAATTACTAGCGGAGGGCTGAAGTATTTTCCCTCCAAGTCAATGACTGCCACATAATCAAGTCTGGGCTGCAACTTTCAGAGCTGTGTGTGTGAAAAATTAGACACGGCTTTGATTCTTTTTCTGTTAAAAAATCGATTCCTTCGAAAAGAAAGCTGTAATCTTCTATTTATGTACCAAACATTTATTCTTCCAAATATGTACCACCATTATGAGTGCATGGAGTTACCCTAACATGAGGATTCAGTTCAAGTTCAATATAAGAAGACAAATATCAGCATTGTTTCTATCTCATAACAGCTCCACACTATTACACCAGTTACAAAGCACTTGGGGACAGACATCCTTTGCATTGCTTGGAAATGCGAGGCACTTAAAAAAAAAAGATTATCTGTGACTACGGTGTTTCACAAAAGAGCAGCATAAGTTCTCGAGCCATAAGCTTTTTTTAAATTGTTTTTTATCCTTTAAACTTCCCCCTCCTCTTCGGTTTTCTCAAGGTCCTAACCCCAGCTTGTCAGTTCCTCTGATGAATCACATCTCCGGTGCCTCTCCTGAATCCTTGGGCAGTAAGTGTCAGTGAAAAGGCTAAAGGACTTGAGTGTAATGTGGGCACTCATTCACATTATGATGGGGGTCACTGGGCTTCCCATCATGTAGTGCACGAGAACACAAGCAAATGGGAGCAGGAGACACACGGAACTGCAGATGCTGGAATCTTGAACAAAAAAAACAAAATGCTGCTGGAAGATCTCAGCAGGCCAGGCAGAATTTGTCGAGGGCAATGAACAGGTTACGTTTTGGGTTGTGACCCTTCTTGTACGAGTTTGTACGTTCTCCCCGTGACCTGCGTGGATTTTCCCCAGCAGCTCCGGTTTCCTCCCACATTCCAAAGTCATACAGGTTTGTAGGTTGTGTAGGAAGGAACTGCAGATGCTGGTTTAAACCGAAGATAGGCACAAAAAGCTGGAGTAACTCGTGGGACGAGCAGCATCTCTGGAGAGAAGGAATGGGCGACGTTTTGGGTCCAGACCCTTCTTCAGACCCAGTGCCAACCCGAAACTTCACCCATTACTTCTCTCCAGAGATGCTGCCTGTCCCGCTGAGTTACTCCAGCTTTTGTGTCTATCTCAGGTTTGTTGGTTAATTATTTTCAGTAAAAATTGTAAATTGCCCTTAGTGTGTAAGATAGCGTTAGTGTACGGGGATCGCTGTGTAGACTGTGTTGTCTTGTGTTCAATTACGTTTAAGTATTTTCACCTGTGTGTCATTATTATTTTTGTTACCTATTGAGTTCTCTATTTAAGGGCTGATGTTTGTCTCTAACTTTGCTCAGTCTTGAATTCCCTCCCCCTCCCCCTCCCCCTCCCCTTCCCCCCCTCTCCCTCCCTCTCCCTCTCCTCCCTCCCTCTCCCCTCCCTCCCCCCTTCCCATCTCCCCCTCTCCCCTCCCTCCCTCCCTCCCTCTCCCCTCCCTCCCTCCCCTTTCCCCCCCTTTCCCCCTTCCCCCTCCGGTCTCCCCCCTTCCCAACCCAACCCTCAACCCCAACCCCCCAACCCACCTGTACTCTTGTTTGACCTGGATTCCACTAAAAGCCTTTTTGAGTTTAATGTGCTCCAATGTCTTCTCTGTTCTCGCGTCTGCTCATCTCTTGATATCCTTACATCCCCAGTCTTTCAAAAAATGATCTACCTCCATCTTAAATACTTTTAACGATCTAGCCCTTGTTCTGGTAGCCCTTACTACCTTTATCCACTTAGTGATCAGGGAAGCACTAAATTAAAAATGAAACAAGGGATTATTGTCAATGCTACATCAGTCAAAGTGTAATGGATGTTTATGTATTGTAAACAATCCATTGCACAGTAAACAAAGGCAAATTTCGAAAACAGTTTGCTTAAAGAATGGAGAAAACTAAATTATATCAACGGCTCCCAATAAAAGCTTGATAACCTTCTACAGAAAAGTAGTGTGGAGGATAATCAAGGTGGGCAAATCAAATAACCATGGGACATATGGTTAAGGTGAGAGGGGAAAGGTTTAATAGGAACTCGAGGGGCAACGTTTTCACACAAGAGGGTGGTGGGTGTATGGAACAAAGTGCCAGAGGAAAGTGGTTCAGTCAGGTGAAAAACCACTTAGATAGGTACATGGATAGGAAAGGTTTAGAGGGATATGGATCAAACATAGCAAATTGGATGTGTGAATGGGCATTTTAGTCAGCATGGATGACGTGGGCCAAAAGGCCCATTTTCATTTTATATGACTCCATGCAGCTTGTCCAGATAGTTTTCTGATCAATGATGATCCCCAGGGTGTTAATGGTATGACGGTAATCCTATAGAATGTAAATGGGTGTAGAAACAAGGAACTGCAGATGCTAGTTTATACCAAAGATAAACACAAAGTGCTGGAGTAACTCTGCGGGTCAGGCAGGCATCATGTCTGAAGAAAAAGGATGAGTCTGAAGAAGGGCCCCGACCTGAAACATCACCCATCCTTTTTCTCCAGAGATGCTGCCTGATCCAAACGTAAATGGGTGATGGTCAGAGCCAAGGGTCAGTTGTTAGACTCTCTTTTGGTAGAAATAGTCGTTACCTAGTGCTTTGGTGACATAATCCTACTTGTCATTCTGTAGCCGAAGCCTGAACATTGTCTATTTATTGATGCATGTGAACATGGGCTACTGAGGAGTTGTGAGTGGAATTGAACCCGGTGCAATCAATGGTGAATAATGACAGGAGGGTCATGGATGAAGCAGCTGAAGATGTTTGGTTCTGGAACACAGCCCGGAGTAACTCCTGGGATGTCCTGGGGATAGGGTGACTAATCTCCAACAGCCACAACCATCCTCCTTTGTGTGGGGTATAACTCCAGCCTTTGAAGGGTTGCCCCCCTAATTGATGCCTATTGATGAGGTTTACCAGGGTACTTTGATGCCATGGTCTGTCACATGTTCTTAATGGATGCAATGCATAAAAATCCCACGCCAACATATAGGAGCATTTGGAGATGAGATGCTCACTTTATTGCTTCTATGGGCAGATTTGTGCAGTTATCTGATAGTCTGTGTCCACCCCTACCCTTCCAAAGGACCAGTGATTGTCCCAACTGATAGGACTCTTAGCCAGGTTGAGAGGATAACCATAGGTTCAACAAACTAAAGATCTCCAGAATGCAAAGACCCACCTCATCTAATCCACAGTTCATAGAATGACTACAGAATGGAAGCAGCCATTTAGCTCAATGAATCCATGTTGAATCTATGCAAAATATATACACCTGGTCCAACTCATCCACCCTCTGCCCAAAGACCTACTTAAATTCTTTCTTTGCAAGTACTTATCCAGTTCCTGTTTTTAGCACTACAATTGAATCTGGCTTCATTACCTTCTCCAACTGCATATTCCAGGTCGTAACAACTCACCCATTGGTGTACGTCCTACAATGATTTCTGATTCTTTAGCGAATTACTTTAATTCAATATCCCCTGAGTCTTGACTCTTCCAGTAAGGCGGGGACCGAAGAATAGAGAAGAGAGAGCATGAGCGGTCCTTGATTATGTCGGGTGCTTTCCCAAAGCAGCTTGAAGTGTAGATAGAGTAGGCGGGGGAAGGATAGTTTGTGTGATGGACTGGGATACATCCACAACTTTCTGCAATTTCTTGGAGTTTTGTGCAGTGCAGATGCCATACCACACTCTGCAGTAGCACAACTAGTAGAGCTGCTGTCTCACAAGGCTTCAGACCCGAGTTCAATAGACAATAGACAATAGGTGCAGGAGTAGGCCATTTGGCCCTTCGAGCCAGCACCGCCATTCACTGTGATCATGGCTGATCATCCACAATCAGTACCCCATTCCTGCCTACTCCCCATATCCCTTGATCCCTTCAATCCAGATCCTAAGTGCAGTGAGTGTGGAGTTTGCACGTTCTCCCTGTGACTGCTTGGGCTTCTTCCAGGTGCTCTGGTTTCTTCCCATTCCCAAAGATGAGTGTAAATGGATAGTTGATGGCCAGCAGGAATTCAATGGGCCGAAGGGCTTGTTTCTGTGCAGCATTCACTCTAGGACAATTCAATTAACTAACTATCCTATTGTACAATATGTCATACATAATTTTATTTAAATTCATACCATAGAAAATTGTAAAAAAATTAGTTCAACGAAACATTTTGAAGTTCTTTATTCTTTCGCCATCACAGTGTGAGGCATTTGCAACTTTAACGTTGAAAATACCTGTCACAGCTCCATCTGCAGGAGTAAAGGCACTTATTCCTGAGTCAGCATTGAAACCAGCTCCATTATTCTCAATTACACTTAAGGGCGATACAGTGGCACAGTGGTAGAGTTGCTGCCTTACAGCACTTGCAGCGTCAAGGGCCTGTCCCACTTTCACGACCTTTTGTACTCGTGGACATTTTTCATCAGGCTAGAAAAATGCCCCGACCTGCTTGATGCCATGAGTACCTACGACTAGCATCACGACCTACCTACGACCTACCTACGACCTCCTACGACCTCATGACGACCATGCTGCGAGTATGAGTCAAGGGCAAACTCGGCAGACTTCGTGAATTAGGTCGTGAAAGTGGGACAGGCCCTTCAGAGACCCAGGTTCGATCCCAACTACGGGTGCTGTCTGTACGGAGTTTGTACGTTCTCCCCGTGATCGCGTGGGTTTTCTCCGAGATCTTCAGTTTCCTTCCACACTCCAAAGACGTACAGGTTTGTAGGTTAATTGGCTCAGTATAAGTGTAAATTGCCCCTAGTGTGCGTAGGATAATGTTAATGCGCGGGGATCGCTGGTTGGTGCGGACTTTGTGGGCCGAAGGGCCTGTTTCAGTGCTGTATCTCTAAACTACTCTTGGGAAATCTTGACCCTTGACCACCCACACCTGGAGGAGGCACATTCGGGGTGGTAAGAGAGACTCGAGTCAGGAGCATGCGAAGTCCGGTGTGAGGAGTGCATCACTGCACACAAAGTGTCTGTCCACCCAAACCACCAGGCAGCTCCTGCCTCATCTTTGGCACAGTCCCAGCATACCACCTTGGCTCAAACACATAGGATCAAGCCGATCTAGAGTAGAAGCAGACATGCTCAATCCCGAGGCATTGCCCTGGAAGAAGAAGAACAGTTATAAGGTCATAAGGAATAGGAGTAGAATTAGGCCATTCGGCCCATCAAGTCAACTCTGCCATTCAATCATGGCTGATCTATCTCTCCCTCCTAACCCCATTCTCCTGCATTCTCCCCATAACCTCTGACACCCGTACTAATCAATTTCTTAAAGGTGATATTTATCTGGCCATGATCACAATTCTCTTTATGGGAGCTTGCTGTGTGAAAGTTGTCCAACATTACAAAATAAACAATGCTTCAAAACTACTTCCATGTACTCAGGTGTCCTCAGTGTGGGATGCCTCTTTATATGAAGAGATTTTTAATTGTCTATCAGGAGTGAACATTTGTACGTTACAACCTTTTTCATTCGTTAGACTTTACTTTAGAGATACAACGTGGAAAAACAGGAAATGTTCATTCAGCATCCAGGGGGGGAGAGAAAGCGTTATTGGTTTAACACAGCTGGGAACATTAATTGCCCTGAGGCATTATCTCTCTCTATAGATGCTGCCTGACCTTCTGAGTATTTCCAGCAGTTTCTGGTTTTCTTTCAGTTCCAACATCCGCAGTTCTCTTCGCTGAATACAATGAAGATCTAAAACTGATATTGTGCAAAATTAGCCACAGAATGCAGGAATCTTACTAAGGTCGCTGGTACCTCTCTAACTGGTGCCACCCTACGATTCAATTCGCTCGTGGCTGGTCCATGTTTGTCTCAACGCCTCTTTGTCCAAGTTCTCCTTAACTCCCCATTCCTCGAATCTTCAAATATTCTTCCATCTCCATCTTAAATGTATCCAAGGATCATCCCCAAAGAGAGAGAGAGAGAGAGAATTCGGGAGATTTCCTCCCTTCGAGTGAAGAGGTTTTTATGCACCTTAGCTTTAATTGACCACCCCTTTATTTTGCAGCAAAATGTCCCTTGTTTGTGATGACCCCACGCGTGAAAACATCTCCACTTCTAAGATTCCCTGTCAACCCCCCCTATATCTTTGAATAAGGTCACTCTTCATTCATCTAAACTCCAAGGAGTACAGACCCAAACTCTGGAGTGCTGTTGGACAGGACAATACTCTCATCCCATGAATTAGCCCGATGAATCTCCCATGAACTGTCTTCATATTGAAGCTAATAGAGTCTAAAGCTATCTGTGAGCTTGAAAGGTCACCAGCAGGAGGGATCATTGAAGCCATAAATATTTAACATCATTTGGATTTATGTAACAGTTCCAAAGTAGGAACATGTCCTAACTGATTCACAGGATTGTAATCAGACTGAATTGTCACTAAGCTAAAGAAAAATGACATCAAGTTATGGGAGGCCAGTTACGTATGCCAGGGAGTTTTTAGAATTGTTGTTGGAGATTACAGATCATGGGTAGAGCAAATGGTAGGTGACACGGTGGTGCAGCGGTAGAGGTGCTGCCTCACAGCGCCAAAGACCCGGCTTCGATCCTGACTACGGGGTGCTGTCTGTACGAAGTTTGTACGTTCTCCCCGTGACATTCGTGGGTTTTCTCCGGAAGCTCCAGTTTCCTCCCACACTCCAAACACGTGCAGGCTAATTGTCTTGGTAAAATTGTAAATTGTCCCTCGTGTGTGTCGGATAGTGTTAGTGTGCGGGGATTGCTGGTCAGCCCGGACTCGTTGGGCCGAAGGGCCTGTTTCTGCGCGGTATCGCTAAACTAAACCAAACTAAAGAAAGCTCTGCATGAATTAATCAATGATTCGAACGTTTCTTGTGGGACCTTGGAACTAGGATCCGATGGAAGTCTTTGAAATCTGAAACGGGAGATGGTGTGATTTAGGATGAAGGGCATAGAGCTTCAGATGCACCAAAATGAACAGAGGGTGTAGGTTGGGAAGTCGGTTATGAAAGCATTGTTATAGTTAAGGGCCTGTCCTACTTAGGCGATTTTTTAGGCGACTACAAGCGACTGCCGAAAAATGTTCAACATGTTGAATATATTTCGCCGGCATTGGCGTCAATTTGGACTGTCATAGGTGCTGTCGTAGGTTGTCGTAGGTTGTCGCCGGTGCTGACCGGTGAATTCCATTGTCCTAGTCACCGGCAGTCACCTAAAAAATGGCCAAAGTGGGACAGGCCCTTTAAGTGTGCACGCTGTAATGTAAAGCTTATGGGGTTCAGCCACAGATGGAGCAGGAGTGAAGAACCCAGACTTTACAGAGATGGCAGTTGCTAGCCATTGCAATGAAATGAAATGAGTTGTTAAAACATTCAGAGGGTGTGAAAAATGGCAAGTTCTTTTTCTCATTTGCGGTGGAGGGAGGCTTCTGACATGCATGGGATTGAGCGGAGGTAACATTTAATTTGTAACATCTGTGTTAATACTCAGAATTCAAGAACAGTGCTATTTTAGAATCATTGTCATAAAGTTGTGCAGGATAGAAACAGACCCAACAGCCCACTATCTCTATGCTGGCCTATTTATATTGATTTCACGCCTGCATTAACTGTATATCCTTCCATGTCCTGCTCATTCAAGTACCTGCCAAGGTGTCTCTTAAATGTTGTTACAGCTCCTGTCTGCACCACCTCTTTTGACAGCTCATTAAAGATACCAATTACTCTTTGTTAGAATTACCCCTCAGATCCCCTTTAAACATCATCCTCCTACCATTAACCTGTGCCCTCTAGTTGTATACACCACGGGAAACAGACTCTGGCTATCTATCTATCCCATCCATGACGCTTTTATATACCTTTATCATGTTGCCTCTCAGAATCCTTTCCAGAAGAAACAGACCCAGTTTATCCAATCTATCTTTACAACGCGAATCCTCCAGTCCAAGCAACATCCTTGTAAATCTTTTCTGCACCCGCTCTAACCTAATCATGTCTTTCCTGCAGGGTGGTGACAAGAACTGTACATCATACTGCAAGTGTGGCCGAAGCAACATTATTTACACTGTAATATGGCATCTCAACTCTTGTACTCGATGCCTTGGCTGATGAAGGCAAGTTTACCATAGACCTTCTTCACTATTGTGGGGACTAAAGGCGTGTGGCGTGTTTTTTTTTAATGCAGTTGTCCATCCACTGAATCCTACTGCCTTGTAATGGGAATATTTAGTATGTTAGGTAGCATCTATGGCTTGAGAAAGAGAGTCACCGTTTCTAATCAATATTTTTCATCAAGGGGCAAGGTGATTGTACTGTTCATGGTAGCTGTCATCAGGCAACTGAATCATCCCACCACAACCAGAAAGCAATCCTGTACTACTATCGACCTCATGGGTGACCCTCGGACTATTCTTGATCGGACTTTGCTGGCTTTACCTTGCACTAAACGATATTCCCTGTAATTGGCCCAATGTAATCATGTATTCCCCTTCCGCTGACTAGATAGCATGGAACAAAAGCTTTTCACTAAACTAAGCTTTGGTCCTCCTAACTAAACAGAGATCAGCCTTTCCGTTCACACTAGAAACATCCCTCACAAACCTCTGGAGGTCTGGGCTTCTCAAACATCCAGGATGCTTAGGTGCTTGGTCAGTCAGACTTGAGTCTAGCACATAGACTTGAGTCTAGCACCCGGGCAAGGTATTGCCCGCTCCGCGATAGCGCTCCAGCACTGTGCCGCCGCCGAAGCCGTGGTTCTGGCCGGTCCCCTCAGGAAAAGCCGCTCCAGACCCGTTGGTAGGCCGCGGGGACGGGTCGAAGATGCTGCTCGGAGGAAAGCCGCCTCTCCGACCAGGTAGGGACTAGGAAAAGCAGTTTCCCCCTTCCCCTCCCCCCCTCCCCCGCCCTCCACATAAAAAGGCTAGACCTCCAAAACAAAACACTATTTTAACATACTAGAAATAATAAAAGAAGTGAAAAGACAGACAGCTGCAGGCAGGGCAGCCATACCCATCTGGACGGAGCCCCCTAACCTGTGCTAACCAGTCAGCGGGAAGACAATACATGATTACAATCAAGCCATTCACAGTGTACAGGTGCATGATAAAGGGAATAACATTTAGTGCAAGACAAAGCCAGTAAAGTGCGGTCAAAGATAATCCGAAGATCTCCAATGAGGTAGATAGTAGTTCAGGACTGCTCTCTTGTTGTGGTAGGATGGTTCAGTTTCCTGATAATAGCTGGGCAGAAACTGTCCCTGAATCTGGAGGCGTGCATTTTCACTTCTTTGACTTTTGCCCAATGGGAGGGGAGAGAAGGGAGTGGCCAGGGTGCGACTTGTCCTTGATTATGCTGCTGACGTTGCCGAGGCAGCGTGAGGTATAAATGGCGTCAATTAAATGAGATGAAATTGGGAAGTGTAACAGTCTGGGGGACGATAACCTGATGTTGGTTGGTGGGATCATTGTCCAGAAGGAGATATGAGGATGGGACTGATATGCAGCACCATTTTCCAGCAGTGGTCTACAGAATCCAATCCAGGGCATCAATGTTTGCTTCACTGAAGGCTTAAAATTCCAGCCAAATTCTTTCACTCATGGCACATTACCCTGGGGCAGTCCAACAGCACCCCACCCTGTTTTGAGAAGGGGAGCTGAGACAGTCTGTCTCCAAGACAAAAAGACGGAGCCAGCAGTAATTGCAGGAATGCTGTAAACTGTGAATTATTTGTGCCTGTACATTCTTCCAGCTGCAATCACAAAGGGAAAATGCTAAACAATTTGTCCTCCCAACACTTAATACAAGATGGAGATATTAGAAACTACAGATGCCAGACTCTTGAACGAAAATCAAAGTGCTGGAGGAACTCAGCAGGTCAGGACATGCAGCACCTCTTGAGGGATTTTTTTGTATTTACAAAACAAAAAACTGCAAAAACCTCAGACATTCTCAGCATCTATACAGTCATTAGTGTTATACACAGCTGGTACACAAAAATGCTGGAGAAACTCAGCGGGTGCAGCAGCATCTATGGAGCGAAGGAAATAGGCAACGTTTCGGGCCGAAACCCTTCTTCAGACCTGTTCACACCTGTGTTTAAATAAAACATCCTTGCCACTCATTTGCCCCCCTGGGGTGACATCCCTCTCCTTGTTTGAAGAGAGTCCCCACTCTGCCCCTCAATGTCCTACAGAGAAGGACCCTAGACCATGGTCCTCCCCCACAGAGATGGTGTGGGCTGCACCGAGCTTCAGTGCATCCCTCAGCACGTTCTCCTGCACTCTGGAGCAGGCCAGTCGGCAACATTGCCTGAGGGACATCTCGCTCTGCTGGGAGGTCAACAGCTTTTGGGCAGACCAAAGAGCGTCTTCCAGAGTTGATGATCTCCCACCAGTACTTGTTGTCCGTCTCTGAATGTGTCCCCCGGGAACAGCCCATAAATCAGACAGTCCTCTGTGAGGGAGCAGTTCAAGGTGAACCACAAGGACCCTTGCACCATTCTCTCTACCCTCTTCGCTAATCCACACTCTGCAACGAGGTGCACACTCTCCATCTCCTTTCCGCAGCGGCCGTCCCGAGGGCAGTTTTCTTTTTTTAAATTTTTTTTTTTTTTTTTTTTTTTTTTTAATTTATTAGCAGTACATTACATTACAACCACATACATTAGTACTCGTCACTTATATCTTCTTACAATTAATGTACTCCGTTTGTTTTTTACACTAGAAAAGGGAAAGGATGTGATTGAGAGAAAGAAGAAAGTGAAGGAAAAGGTGAAAGTGTAGAAAATGTGACAACAAGAAAGAACGAAGACCCTATAAGAACAAAATTAAAAACAAAAGAAAAAGAGTTAAGAAATAGACCCTAGAAAAGAAGGAGAAAGAGAAAGAGGGAAAAGAGAAAAACAAATAGTTTTTATGAGCATTACGCAAATGGGACATACCAACTCTCCAACTTTCATCCCCCATTACCTGACCTCATTTTTTGTTTTAAGGTACCTTTGCACCCTATATTTGTAATAATTCTATAAATGCAGACCACGTCTGTTTTTCTATAAATGCACACCACGTCTGAGGGCAGTTTTCATCGGTAGTAAGATTCCAATGGTGCAGGAAGGATCGGTCTGGGAGGGCTCCTCTCACCGCCAGCCAAGCGAGGTCTTGTTGCTGAGATGATGAGGCATCCTGGTGATGAGGCATTTCGCCAGACAAACTGGGCAGTCTGCTCATGTAACCACACCACAGGATCCATAGAGTCTTTGTTCAAGAAGGAACTGCAGATGCTGGAAAATCGAAGGTAGACAAAAGTGCTGGAGAAACTCAGCGGGTGCGGCAGCATAGTTTCGGGCCGAAACCCTTCTTCAGACTGAAATAGGCAACGTTTCGGGCCGAAACCCTTCTTCAGACTGAAGAAGGGTTTCAGCCCGAAACGTTGCCTATTTCCTTCGCTCTGTAGATGCTGCCGTACCCGCTGAGTTTCTCCAGCACTTTTGTCTACCATAGAGTCTTTGTCCTGCAGTGCCTGCAAGATGTTCCGTGCAGTATAGAACCTTTTACTGAATCCTTCAGGATGGACGAGATCATAAGAGGAGTGACATTGCCAGGCAGTGGGGGCACTCATTTCAAAACCTCCCTGTACATGGACGATGTTGCCATCTTTTGCTCAGATCCATGGTCAGTCCGCAGATTGTTCAGCATCTGCAACCAGTTTGAGTTGGCAACGGGAGCCAGAGTCAACTACAGAAAGAGCAAGGACATGCTCTTCGGCAACTGGTCCGGTTTGGAGCCGGAATCCCACCAGCCGGAGGAGTTATAAATTATATGACTTAGTAGTGTACTTTTACTTTAGTCTTTAGACTTTAGAGATACAGCCCTTCGGCCCACCGTGTCCATGCTGACCAGCGATTACCCTGTACACTAGCACTATCCTACATAAGGGACAATTTACAATTTTACCAAAGCCAATCAACCTACAAACCTGCACGTCTTTGGAGTGTGGGAGGAAACCGGAGCACCCGGAGAAAACCCACGCGATCGCAGGGAGAATGTGCAATCGCAGTACAAACAGCACCCGTACTCTGCCTCTGGCATTGTAAGGCAGCAGCTGTACTGCTACGCCACCGTGTCACCCATGTTGGGTGAATCTTCCCGGAAAAACGTTTTAAAACAAGGTCTTTGAGAGTCCTCTCCAGAGATGGCAAAGTGCTTGAGTAGAGGCAGGAAACCTGAAATCAATCAGAAAAGGGCGGTAAACATTCAGCAGTATTAATCACAGACTGCAGATGCTGTAATCTGGAGCAAAAAACTAATGGAGAAAAGCTGAAGCAAATTACAAATTGATGCACAAAAAGATGGGGAGTTTTGGACCGGTTGTGTGCAACAACGGATATAGAGGTGAATGTGCAGATGAAGAAGAATCATGCAGAAAAACAAATGACTGCAAATCAACATCTGAAAGTACTGAAGGAAAATATTGTGGCAGTCGATATTTGAAATTAAAGGCGGAAGATGCTGGCAATTCTCCTGATCTAAAGTTGTGCTAGGGGCTGTAGAGTGCTGGGGTGGAGGATGAGCCGCCGTTTCGTGAGCTTATACAGGGTTGCTTTGGATCAGTGCAGGAGGACGAGGACAAAAAGGTCAGATGTGTCCTCAGGGCAACAAAGGCAGTCGGGTGAGGAGAGGGATGTTGGTTTGTGGGCTGAGCAGATTGAGGGCGACAGTGGCAGCAGCCTGGGGCTTACCTGGATCGGGAGACGCTCCAGTACATCGAGTGCATGGAACAGTCTTTGGATTTTTGTAAATGACTCCAAAATTTGTGTCATCAACGCAAAAATAATTTCACTGTGCAGTGCAGGGCACTCCTGATATTAAAGCATCATTAAGCATACTTTATAGTGTATCTGCACTGGGCTATCAGCCTAGATAACTTGCTCTGTTCTCTACACGGGGGTTAATCCACAACCTTCTCAGCATGCAGTAGTTTGGGTTGAGCTGTTTGATGTTATGGGACACCAGAGGACACTCCAGTTTCAGAATCTTTCATGGGAGGGAAGTTGATATTGGATTACACGAATCATTTATTTTTGTATCCTGAACCTTCAGGATTCTACACCAAGTATTGTATTTTATTGTGAAATACAGATCAGTTTTCTACATAGGACCAGATCGGGTGATGGGCAATTGACCATCTTGACAAGGTTGTAAGAAGCTATTGACACCGACGCTGGACTACCCGAAGAGGAATCAGCGATCATGCTCCCAATTATACTGAGTCTTAGTGACCTGGTGCACAGTGGTGCAGCGGTAGAGTTGCTTCCTTCCAGTGCCAGAGACCCGGGTTCCATCCTAACTATGGATGCTTGTCTGTACAGAGTTTGGACGTTCTCCCCGTGACCTGCATGGGTTTTCTCCGGGATCTCCGGTATCCTCGCACATTCCAAAGACGTGCAGGTTTGTAGGCTGATTTAGCTTGGTATAATTGTAATTTGTCCCTAGTGTGTGTGTGATAGTGTTAGTGCGTGGGGAGCGCTGGTCGGCGGGCCCAAGGGCCTGGTTCCACTCTCTTGCACTAAAGTAAACTAAACTAAACTTTGTTTCTGAAATATTGTACGCATGCCTAATCTTCCTACCTAAGGAGATGTATGCTTGCAATAGAGGGAATGTAGTGAGGACTCAGCAGGTTGATTTGAGGGATGGCAGGCTTGGCTGATGAGGAGCGATTAAACAGATTCAGTGTACACTTTCTTGAGTGGAAAAGGAAGACACAAACAAGGATAGATGCAGAGATGATTCCTTTGGCTAAGATCACTGAAACCAAGGACCATTGTCCAAATTAAAGGATCAGCTGGTCAGGATTGAGAGGAGCAGAAATTTCTTCACCCAGCAAGAGAAGAATCTTTTGAATCCTTTACCTGAAAGGGTTTATGTGGCTCAGGTGCTGAGTGCATTCGACAAAGATTAATAGATGGACACACGTCGGCACGGTGGTGCAGCGGTAGAGTTGCTGCTTTACAGCGCTTGCAGCGCTGAAGACTCAGGTTTGATCCCGACTTCGGAAGCTGTCTGTACGGAGTTGGTATGTTCTCCCTGTGACCGCGTGGGTTTTCTCAGAGATCTTTGGTTTTGCTCTCACACTCCAAAGACGTGCAGGTATGTAGGTAAATTAACTTGGTGTAAAGTGTAAAATTGTCCCTAGTGCATGTAGGACAGCGTTAATGTGCTGACTTGGTGGGCCAAAGGGCCTATTTCCGTGCTGTATCTCTAAACTAAACTAAACAAGGAACCGCAGCTGCTGGAAGAGAGTCATAGAGTGATACAGCGTGGAAACAGGCCCTTTGGTCCAACTTGCCCACACTGACCAACATGTGCCATCTACACTAGTCCCACCTGCCTGTGTTTGGCCCATATCCCTCTAAACATGTCCTATCCATGTGCCTGTCTTAATGTTTCTTAAATGCTGCGATACTACCTGCCTCAACTACCTCCTCCGGCAGCTCGTACCATACACCCAACAGCCTTTGTGTGCAAAAGTTACCCCTCAAGTTCCTGTTAAATCTTTCCCCCTTCACCTTAAACCTATGTCCTCTAGTTCTTGATTCCCCATCAAAGTGTTGGAGAACCTGTGGAAGTATTGGATAGGCATGGAAATCAATAGATATTGTCTATACATTGAATTGGGTATGAGTCTAGTGAGACTGAGGGAAATGAGCAGCAGCCATCTTACTAAATGACATGCAATTAAATCCGAAACAAAAAAATACTGGAAGATCTTAGCCAGTCAAGCGGCATCTGTGGGAAGAGGACCCGCTAACACAAAAGATGAATTGATTGCTCTTTCCACAGATGCTGCCAATTCAGTGAGTTATTCCAGCATTTCTGCGCTTGTTACTGAGTCCAATGGCACTTTATGGTCACATGCAAATGGCTTGCTCCTGGCTCCATTGTGCTCCTGTGGCTGGGAGAATGAGAGCAGGGAAGTCCTGCTTTAGTGCAGAATTATGAACGAGCTTTTGGGTTTATCTGAATCCACTGACCTCATAAGCAGAGGGATAAAGTGTGAGCAGAGACTGGATCAGTGAGAGTGTATCACTGCCCTGACTGTGCAACCAGGCATCGTCGTATTACAAAGACTACGGTTCAGTTGAATCTTTTGTTATTACAGACAGCCACCCAACTGCACAGTCAAGTAGTTGACACCAGGTAAAGGATTAGAGGAAGCGGGGCCACTGGCAGATTGATTTATGGTATATCCCCCACATTACAGAGGGGTTGTGTTCCGAGAAAAATACAATTCTGCAAAGCAAGCCCTTCTTTCCCATTGTCTCCCATGTTTTGCGTGGTGTCTTCCTACAGAAGGATTTTCCTCCCATTAATAATATATCTATGGCTATTCAATAGACAATAGACAATAGACAGTAGGTGCAGGAGTAGGCCATTCGGCCCTTCGAGCCATTCAATGTGATCATGGCTGATCATCCCAAATCAGTACCCCGTTCCTGCCTTCTCCCCATATCCCCTCCGCTATTTTTAAGAGCCCTATCTAGCTCTGTCTTGAAAGCATCCAGAGAACCTGCCTCCACCGCCCTCTGAGGCAGAGAATTCCACAGACTCACCACTCTCTGTGAGAAAAAGTGTTTCTTCGTCTCCGTTCTAAATGGCTTACTCCTTATTCTTAAACTGTGGCCCCGGTTCTGGACTCCCCCAACATCGGGAACATGCTACCTGCCTCTAGTGTG
This sequence comes from Malacoraja senta, assembly GCA_038087875.1. NCBI lineage: Eukaryota > Metazoa > Chordata > Chondrichthyes > Rajiformes > Rajidae > Malacoraja > Malacoraja senta. Next base: position 77,272,335 of record CM075979.1, read on the forward strand.
TCCAAGCCCTTAACAATCTTATATGTGTCAATGAGATGCCCTCTCATCCTTCTAAACTCCAGAGTGTACAAGCCCATTGTACAATTTGATCTGCAGGCCTGAAGAAGGGTCTCAACCCGAAACGTTCAGTCTGAAGAAGGGTCTCAACCCGAAATCTCCGGTCTGAAGAAGGCTATTTTTCTTTTCTTCAGTGACGCTGTATTACCCACTGTGCTACTGCAGCTTTTTGCGTCTATCTACAGGCAATGATTGTCTGATTGTCCTGTTGGCAGAAGAGAAAGGGTTGTTGCTTTAATTAAGTTGAAATGGGTGTTACATAAAGTATTGTTATATTGATATCAATAGAGGTTAGAACATGTTGCCTTATCAGTTTCCAAAACAAATCTCTTAAATACCTCCGCTGTGAACTGGCAGCCTGCCATCATTGTTCTTGGTAAATTAGATCAGTTGTTAATATACATTTTGTGTTTTTTTACACATAAATTCTGTACGAACAAATTTCTGCTCCTTACCTTAAAATCTTTGGGAGTGATTTGAGAACTATGCAAGGGTGAATTTCTGTTACACGAACTGCCGTAACAAGGGGTACATTCATTATATCTCAGGCCAGTTATATGTATAATTAATTGAAGTAGTTGAAGTGCGCACAGTTACTTGCCAGGATGACCTACCAACCCTGACCCGTGTCGCAAGCTCTGATGAACTGTGCATGAGACAGCATCAGGTTAAAGCAGCATTGTATGACCCTACTCCCGTCAGTGAACACAAGGGAGTTATACTCAGCTATAGAGACACAAACATTGTGACTCATCCTCTCTTTCTCTCTGTCCCCTCACTCATAGCTTAATATTAGATATCATATCAAGTCTGTGCCAATCATCAACTACCCATTTACAATAATTTTACATGAATCCCATTTTCTCCACACATTCCAATTACCATTCATCTACAATAGGGGCTACTTACAGCAGCCAATTAACCTACCAACTTACATGCCTTCTGGGTATGGGAAGAAACCAGGGCACAGGGAGAACGTGCAAACTCCACAGAGACAACACACAGAGGTCAGGATCAAAGCTGGGTTGCTGGAACTGGGAGGCAGCAGCTCTTCCAGATACGTTAGTGTGTCGCCCAATTTCCTGTCTAGGTGAATTCCAGATAAGGAAGGGGACGAGGAAGTAGGAGGGGTTGAGAAGGAAGGCTGTAGAGAAGGGGAAAATGGCGGAGAGAGGTGAAGGTAAAGAAGGAGAACAGAGGGGAAGGGCAAGAGCAGGGAGGTAGAGGTAGGGGCAGCAATGGGTCACAGCAGTATATGATAATAAACAATACATTGTAGAGTAGATACTTCTGATAGATGTTTCTGGCTATCTGCCTTCATCTTTTTCCGTTTCTTATGACTGAGGTTGACTTGTTCCACCCACTGCGCAGGTCAATGTGGGACCCACAGATTCTCCCACAGATGGGGCAGGATCTGCAGGGCAAGGGTAAGGCGGGCAGTGGGGTTAATTTGTGCCAAGGGTTACCCCTGCTGTTTACATGGCCCTTCCGTCTGCTCCTGCTACATGGACCCATAGACTTCAATGCCATCCCAACCACTTTGAACAGTCCTAAGCTGCAAATCCTTAGAGCCAGTGAGGATGTAACAAAAGATTAGAGATGTTCAGATTCAGGGATGCTTCAAAGAAATTTGAAAACATCCTTGGAGCATTTGCTCTGTCTACCTGTAATCCTTTGGCTGCGGGAGAACGTGGAAGAGAGTGTTTCTTTCAGGATCTGATGCAGGGCCAGACAAGTGACGTGACCTACCCTTTATTCACTTAGAGTAATGTGTGGGACATATAGGTCTGAAACAAGAAAAGATGTCTGCACTCAGAAGGTGGTAAACCTTTGGAATTCACTACCCCTGAGGGCCGTGAAGCTCATTTACTGATTGCATACAAAACAGCAATCAAGAGTCAAGAGTGTTTAATTGTCATTTGCAACTGGAATGGAACAATGAAATTATTACTAGCTGTCGCCTTAACCAATAGATTATTGGGTATTAGGGAAACCAAGGAATGTGGAGATAGGGCAAAAAAAATGGTGTTAAGGTGGATGTTCAGCAATAATTTTGTTGAATGGCAAAACAGGTTTGAGGGGCTTAATGTCATACTACTAGTTCATCTTTTCTTATCCAATCAGAAATGAATGAGTGTAATTATGGTCTCGATACCAGGGATGTTGGCTCGGGACAGGATTGCAACATTGGTTTCCTCATATGGCCAATGTATTCGGAGGATTTGCAGATGCAACATTGGTTTTATCTCTTCAGTGCTTTGAGATGCTTGCTTCAGGTAGGCCCAAGTTTCAGGAGCGCTAAGGAGAGTGACGATCGCGGCTGCACACTGGTCTTGAGTTTTGTGCTGGGGTTTAAGACAAGATCCAGCCACATCCTATCATATCGCTTTGGTCTTGTTGAAGAAACATGCCGGCCCTTCAACCCCTTCTAGCAGCTGTCATTGAAAGTTATGTGTGAGTGAGAGTTGGAGTCATCAATACAATATTAGTCACAGAGTGATACAGTGTGGAAACAAGCCCTTCAGCCCAACTTGCCCACACCAGCAAACATGTCCAAGCTACACTAGTCCCACCTGCCCGCATTTGGTCCATATCCCTCCAAACCTGTCCTATCTATGTACCTGTCTAACTGGTTCTTAAACATTTAAATAGTCCCTGTCTCAACTACCTCCTCTGGCAGCTTGTTCCATGCACTCACCATCCTTGGTCCCGTTACCAAAGGAAGGATATGTCTATAGTGAGGCTGCAGCAAAGGCTCACTACACTGTTTTTTTGGACAGCAGGTTTGTCACATAAGGAGAGATTGGGAAGGTTAGGCCTAGATTTCCTGGAGGTTAGAACAATGAAATGTGAACTCATTGAAATGTCCACAATTTTCTGAGAACCTTACTGGATAAACATAGGGAGGATATTTCCTCTCGCTGACGAATGTAGAGACTGGGTCGCAGTCTCAGAACGAGTTTAAATTAAGGACTTCACTTGAGAGCAAATATCATAGAAGGCTAAGATAGACCACTCCTGCAAACTCCAATGGATTGACGTGTAGTACGCAACGGAGCGTAACCTCCGTCATTTTGGGAATACGACTCCGAGTTCCGTTATGCCTCTCGCAGTTTAATCCACGTCAGTCCATTGGATTTTGCAGGAGTGGTCTATCTTAGCCTTCTATGATCTTTGGTTTAATCAGTGTTGTGGGGGAACAGTATGTGGGTGTGATATAGCTCATCTACCAAATTCATAATTTTGTACATTTTATTTTAAAATGTTTTCCTCCCTGCCAGAGGTGCTGTTTGTCCCGTTGAGCTACATCAGCATTTTGTGTCTAGCACATTAGTTCATCCGTCTACCAATCTAATAGGCACTCGGGTGCGTATGATACATCTCAGCTGTTGCTCTAATGAATGGGAAGGAATTTAACACAAACG